>FR989971.1:4306421-4914839 GCA_905404175.1 Anthocharis cardamines | reverse complement strand
TAACAAATAATTCAAAATTTGAACAAAATTATCTGTTTTAAATCAACGCTACAAATGTTTGGCCAAGGTGGGCCAACAAATGCGCCAACTATTGTGTAACAGAATAGTGGATGCATGGAGTAGATTTGTACTGAAATAATCCTTACTATCTTAGGATAAGCATCCTTAGTAATATTATAAATGCGAAAGTGATATTTTTGTTTGTTACGCTTTCACGCTAACACGGAAAAGAAAACATTCCAATCTGTATGTTCATTTTGCGGATATTATTATATTTTAACATACTGTTACGGAGACAGGCTAAAGAAAGTTCGAGAAACATTTCTGGTATATTTCAGTCACTTAGAGACGTTTTCAGCAAGCTGACATACGATTTCAGGCCGTTTTAAGGCAGTATCTATCAAATAGCAAAAATTCGGAAAGCGATACCAAGCGATCAACTTCTGCGATTCACGAGAGATCCGAGTGCGATAGTTCGAGAGCCAGAAGAGTATAAGAGTCAGTGTTTGGTGCGCAGTGTAATTGTAGTGTTTTGTTTTAGTTTCGTTTTTCTCTAATTGTAGTAGTGTAATTTTTAATTAATTCATTATTTTATTTATTTTCTTTTGTGTTATTTTTATAAATAAATCCTCAGTGTATAAGAGCGGCGTTTATTAATCCCGAACCATTATAGTTCGTAACAATACGAATTACAATTTATATAAAACATTATATTATTGTTTATCAAATATATTATAGTTTACGTTTCATGTTGATATATTATTTTGTACCCTACTAGATACATGATAATTTACACATTGGTGTTTCATAAACTATACTAATAATACCAAAGTCTTCGAAGTTAGTCAAGTGTGTATGTATAATACATAGATATGTATATATATTTTGGTAACAAATAAAATCATATTTCGACTTCACTCTTTTCTTTGTTCCCATTGAGCAGTGTCATTTTTTCAAAATTTGACAAGGGGCGTGGTTTAAATAACAGGTTACTTTTTTCGTGAATTTTGTATGCGACCTGAAGTCTATTTAATACTATGTCAATGGTAACAACAGTTGTCATTCTGAATCGAACTGTATATTTAACTCATTTTCGCTAAAAATGTGGGTTACGACTAGGGAATACAATCCCAAGCATCTTCTTCAATCCCGGGATCCCGGGACTATCCCGGGATTAGACTATGTGGATTCTTATTGGGCTCAAATGAAAAATAATGAATAATTTCTTTAAAAAATAGTTTTTAATATCGTTGCACACTAATCACAATAAATGTAGTAAGGAAATAAAATAGACCAAACAATAAAAACTGTCCTTTTGCAAGAAATCAAAACGACAACACAAAAAACTATTTAGAATTTTAAAATACAATTGAATCATCATGCATCCAATTTTTGACTTCCAAGCCTGCCTCGTAGTTAATTCCCGGGTGATTCCCCTGTTGGCCTGTTGGGTAATTACCTAAAGATTATCGTATTCCGAGCGGGGAAGTCCCTTCTAAGTTCTATGACAAACATTAGGGCTGTACCTATGTAGTACGTATCGTACGTATCTAAGGGTTATATTATGTCGTTATGTAATAAATGCTATTCTAATCTAGGCAAGGTCATTGTCAAGGCGCAACGGACTACGTTATGCGAACTAGACCTGTTTGTGGCAATCTCGAAAATCCCGGGATTAGCCAAGTACAGTCCCGGGATTTACGGGACCAGAAATAGTCCGGGATCCCGGGTTGTGATCCCCAGTTACAACATATAGGCCGTCGATATATATTTTAAATGAAATAAACGTTTATTTCAAAAGAAACATCGTTACCGACTCTTCGTCTATAAATAATAAAAATAATGCTATTCACTCATACGACTGAGTAAAATAAAATTTCTTATTTCATTAACTTTGACTAATCGAAATTTCATTTAATTTTAGCAAAATTAGATTATCAAGGGCAATATACTAAGCATCCGTTTTGCAACATATTATTCATTATCTTATCCGTCACAATAATAAAAGCGATTCAATGACATTATTGTTTTCATGTTAATTAGAACTTGGGTGTTCTTTGAAATAGATTTGCCTTCTACTAGGTGGTTATTCGATCCCCCTTTTTTATTGGGGGGTAAACTCCTAATTTCCAAAAGACGATAGAGTAAACCACTGGTATACTGCCATGCTGGGAGAGTGTGGGGCTCTGGTCAACTCGCGACTCTTTGCTAGCCAGAATCTGGTGACCCCTATCCCCTAAACCCCTTCTTTTTGACCTTCAAGTGCGCCTTTATGGGGCACAGGATCGCTCTCGCATGCAATCGAGGCCCCCTGACCAGTATTCCTGAGCCTATTACCTCTTACTTTAAAGCAGGGACTGAATACCGGTTAATTTACTATGGGAGTTATACCGGTGAAATAAAAGTTTTTGTTAATATTCTTTCGTTTTTATTCATATTTACTGAAAAAAATAGTGTGGTAAGTTTAGTGTGTATTACTCTTTAAAACTAATATCGTGGTATCTCAGTCTGACACGTATTTTGGAAAATAAAAATTAACCGGTTTCAGTCCCTGCTTTAAAGAGACCCAAGTTATTGTTGGGCTTTCCCCAAGACAGCTTAATTGCTAAGGTTCATATTTCAAGACGAATCAGCGCTTAAATGTCTGTCAAAACATTTTTATTTATAGAAATAGTCTAACCATACTTCCATGGAGAAACTGCTCTTGATAGGAACCTACATAATAATATATCGTTTTCTATGATATACAATATACATACAATAGTTGATCCAGCAGATGTCTTTGTTAATTACCTGAGTCAAATACCTAACTGTAGATGATTTTATTTCAAAGAGATTAATTTTAGTTATTTTGAAAGCTAGGAAAAATAATGAAATGTCTTTATTAAAGTATGGTTCGTAGTTTATTCTATAAAGAACCAAGCCCATGGAACAAGCCTAAATAAAAGTATTTTAAAAATGCTTATAATTTTCTACCAATCAATAACTATTAGATTTAATAAAAGTAACAATTTGAAAATTATCTATATCTTACCTAATTTCATGCCAAGTTTAATTGAAATCTAAGAAACGGATCATGATAAAAAAAAAATCACCTTACGACCACTATATTGATACTTATAGTTTGCATTACATTTCAATAATCTTAGGCAATGTTGCGTTCTGTCAACCAATAAAAGTATGTCAAAGGTGCTGGTGTCAACTAGCCTATTACATTGTTTTATGATTTGCTTTTCTAAAGAACTTTGATTCCGCCCACAAGCAACTATACAACACAAAACTTAGCATTGTATTACCCTCGTCCTCGCAAATTATATTAACATTGTTTATAATCTTATCAAAAGTGCAATTTTGTTGCTAACTTAAGTGGAAATACTAACTATATTTATTTACTAGCTGACCCGGTGAACTTCGTATCGTTCATTTTTTATACATATAGTTTATATTTATTAATCATTTATTATATTTCCTCACCTTCTTCTTTAAATCTTCCTTGGACTTCTACAAATATTTCAAAACCAGAATTAGGCAAATCGGTTCAGTCTTTCTCTAGTTTTCGTGAGACTAATAAACGTCAATCCATTTTTATATATAAGTAATTATTAATAATATATATAGAAGATTTATATAAACGCAGAATTTGAATGACAGACTAGGTAATATATATGGGTAAATTAATAAATGCTTTTAAAAGTGTCTTCTCGAAGGAAGTCAGAACGTTGTGGAAGTTCCAAATTCCATGCAGACAAAGGCATAACATAGTACTCACGCTTAATAATCAAGGATTTAACAAAAAAAATACGATGGCACTCATTTACATATACTATATATGTCACTATATTAATTAATTAATAATCTTAATAACGATGGCTAACATCCGAAATGGGATAAGCGTAATTTTTGGTAAAATAGACATATTTTCTTTCTTTTGGCTTTTTTCTGCGTCATTTGGCCTAAGTTTCATGAATGTACGATAAACTTATTGTCGCGTATATATTTATATATATATTTTTTCGTTTATTCCTAACTTTAAATTACTTTCCTCTAGTTTTGAAATGTCGGTTACCCTTTTTGGATGTTAGCCATCAATATACATATTATTAATTATAAATAGATTGTGATAAGTTACTACTAGAAATGACCCGACCCTTAAATAATCATAATGATGAATGCACTGAGTAATAAAGTTATTCATTCGATAGTGGAATTCAATGACTGAGTGTGCTTACGTTTGTGTTCGTAGTTAAATGCTAAAATTAAATAAAATGGCAATATATTTCATGATTTACTTGTGCTTTATAAGAACTGTGTTAAGCCAGGCTAGTTTTACCCTTGTAATAGACACTACCCAATCGATGAAAGTAGAAATCGATATAATTAAAGCCAACATACATACCGCTCTTGAGGGCGTAAGAAATAGTGAATATATATTAATACCATTCGGTGATCCTGGTAAGACTATTTTATATAAATCTTATCCTAATATAACTGTTTTTTTCCAGAATTTTGAATAATGATCAATTATATTAGTGTAGTGATTAGTAGTGAATTCCCGAGTCCCCTAGTGGGGGGACAGATCCATTTCTGTGTCTGTTTCACTGATCATTTTTCTTTAAAGGCAAGTAGGTGATCAGCCTTCTAAGCCCTGTCTGACCGAAACAATTTTTTTTTCTTCTTTCACTTTGATTCGAATCCGGTGCTAAGCATATTGCGCTTACCACTACGCCACGGAGGCGGTGGTGTGTAATGATTAATAATTGTTTATCGTTTGTATATTATAGTTTCCGATTAATAAAAAAAAAATTGTTATTTGATTATGTTTGTTTCTCATGTAAGTGAATATGTATTATTTTTTAAGAACTAAATATCTTAAACCTATATAAACCATTTTAGGATCAATCTAATTGCATCAATTAAATTTTCACAATATTTTGTAATTCTTATTTTCGGAATTTTACAATTAAAATTAAAATATATTTTGTAATTTAATTATATATTAGTTTATGTTTCGATACCTCCTAAGTATACTGAGTTATCTAACAAATTTTGGTATTATGTTTTTTTTATATACGTACATAATAAACGACGATCAGTATTAAAAAAATTAAAAAACAGTAATTGCCTTTAGGTATAAATGCATTTTAAATCTCAGTTAAAAACAAGAATCAGCAAAACAATTTTATACCGAAGCAAGAGATTTCAATTTTTGTTAAAAAATATTTCATTTATTTTAAATTAGTTTGATATCAATAAAACCCAACCTTCATATTATCTTATTCCATAAACTATCCAGCAAATCCAATTCTGTAAATTATCTATGAAAACGCTCTCCTGAACAATTACTGAACTGTTAGTTGACTCACTATACATACGAGGTATCGATTTATACTTATTTGATGCAACATTTAATTTCTAAGAATCACACATGGAAATAAACGTATTCAAGGGTCCAAGCTCTCCGAACATTCTCAAAAATATTTCGCAATTACAATAGGCAGTAGGCACGGAATACGAATTTGACCAATTTTTCACAGACGTAGGACCACCATTAGTATTTGCGACTTACAGCAACTTTATAGATCACCTGGATCTTGTGGAAGTCGGCGGAGGTAACGAATGCCCAGAGAGGTCATTATCCGCAATAGAATTGGCTCTGGAGAAAAGTAAACCGTATTCAAACATATACCTATTTACTGACGGAAACGCTCAAGCACAAGAACAGTATAAACTTGATTCTATTTCAAATCTTTGTCGTGATCGTCAAAGTCGGGTAAGCATAAGATCATGAAATAACGACGCTAATAAGCAGAACAGTGACACCCAACAAAATGCTAAAAAAGTAAATTTTGATACCAATCGCATCTATGAGTTGGATATGTTTCAAGAGTTTTGTATAATTTAAATCGTTTTAATAGCAAAATTATTGAAAAACACAGCTGACACGAAACCCTAAACAGGTTTAAAATATGTAAGAAAACGGATTAAATCCTATAACATTAATTGCTACCAAGAAAAACGACATAGACTAATTTTAATCATAATAATTACAAAAACATATTTTATTTTTTAAAAGAAACATAATTAAAACTTCTAACTCAATTTACTCAAAATGGCAACCGTGTGGGTTGACGCTGTATTGGTTATCAGCGTCCATAAATACATCTATAATATATTATTGCTAATCCTTTATCCTGCGTGATTCAGTAATCCCAAAGATGTTATAGGAAGCCTAAAACTATAGCCAAATGCAACAGTTTCTCTGACTGATTCTTATTTTTATTGCAACATTCCGTAAGATTGTATTGAGGTGTAGTTCATAATAGTATTACTTTAATTACTAGTTACTTTGTCAAAGGCATTGACATAGTATTAAATAGACTTCAGGTCGCATACAAAATTCACGAAAAAAATGTCCCGATTAATTATTTAAGCCACGCCCCTTGTCAAATTTTGAAAAAATGATACTGTTCAATGGGAACAAAGAAAAGAGTGAAGTCGAAATATGATTTTATTAGTTACCAAAATATAAATACATATCTATGTATTATACATACACACTTGACTAACTTCGAAGACTTTGGTATTATTAGTATAGTTTGTGAAACATCAATGTGTAAATTATCATGTATCTAGTAGGGTACAAAATAATATATCAACATGAAACGTAAACTATAATATATTTGACAAACAATAATATAATGTTTTATATAATTAGTAATTCGTATCGTTGAATTTGGCAAGTATCTGCAGTCTCATCGCTAGCGGTCATATGAATTATGAACTTACATGCCCTTTCTACCTCTTTAAGAGGTTAGGTTAGACAGAAAGCCAAAAAGAAACATTTTTTTGTTTTAAAACGGGTTTTTAATATTTCTTGATAAATATTTTTCCATATTAATAATACATATTTCAAGAATTTACAGTTATTTTTTTATATAATAGGGAGAAATGAGTGAGAGACAACCAATTAACGAGGAATCCAAACAAAAAAAGACGTTTTGCGGTGATCACTGCTGCTCATCACTATATCATCTAAGCTTAGAAATAATAACTTATCTACATATATTCTGAGGAGTGAATTAAATAAATAAAAATATACAGATTTAATGTTCTATGATTCTTATTTGGTGGTATTAATTTTTTTCTAGGTTTTTATTTTTTTAAGCGGCCAATGTTCTTCTTCTGAAATAAATAATTTTTATTATGATGTGGCAAATCTATGTTCTGGATCCATCTATTACTTTGAACTCTTAAATTTGCGTAAAGTAAGTGTTGTACGTTTTCACTTTGCATATCCCTATCCATATTTGTTTTATAAGAATTTGTATTAAGATTCAATTATTTCAGGCTTTTACATTCATTAAAGTGATAACGAGTTCTCAATGGACTGTGGCAAACGCACAAGAGGTTTCATCGAATTCCATTTTTGGTGTCAAGCAGTTTTCAGTACGTATTTGAAATAATTAAAGCAGTCTTTATGTGGTGGTGTTTTGACGGGCTCGTTAGCGCGTTCGGTAAAACACCTGCCGTGCGCATAGATGGGTTGTGGGTTCGAATCTCAGCGGGACATTTTATAATTTTCTGTAAGCATGTCTTCCTCACTTCGGGCAATGAACGGGTGGGAGGAATATCGAAATTCCGACCAGGTCACGAACCACCGAAAGATGGAAAAACCGTGAAGTGCATATAGTGCATTTCGGTTTCAGTCTATGGATTTCTGAATGCTCGAAGTAAAAATTTGGTCGGCAGCGCATCATTGACTGATGTTCTGTGGCTGGGGCATCACCTACCATCAAGTGAACCTCATGCTCGTCAGTCTATATCTGACATAAAAAAGTCTTAAAGCTCGTAAAGCAAGACTGAATTGTTAATCATGACTAGTTTTAATTGCTTCAAAGGTTATAAATAATATGTTCTTTCATTCAGTTCACAGTGGATTCGTACACTTCGGATGTTATGGTTGGAGTTTCGGGAGAAAATCCTGAAGTGCAAGTTATAAACAACATAGGTGAAACTCCAGCTTTTGAAGAGGTCATGAGAACTAAACATTCTCTGGTAATACCATCTTTATATTAATTCTCAACAAAAGACAACCTTTGAAATCAAATTATAACCTTGCGGTTATTTATTGTACACAACATCAGTAATATCTGAGAAATATTTACTTTCTGTTTCATTTTCTCAATGCCCCAAACAGTGCACACATGCTTTCACAGGTTTCGGGGATGGGGCCTTTCACTCTCTTTATGAAGGTACTTACATCTTACGCGGAATAGATATTTTTCCATAACGAAATAACTTCAATATTCATTTATATATGACACTTTAAAGAATCTCTTCCAGCCTGCCTAGCATGACAACTACGACAAAATTTTGTTGAACGTTTTCTCGTGTTTTAATCGATTATCTCTTTATATCTTCCGGATCTAACGACACTTACACTTAAAACTGAACTTCTAATGTCAAAAGTACAGATATTTGTCGATCGAGATATCTTGTCTACAAACATTGTCGATGTTTAGATATAATATATATCTTATTTTGTCTTCATTCGTTCGCGAGATATCTTTTAATGGTCATGCTGGCGGACTGCTGCATGCAAATCTACAGCACAGCTTTGAACTATTAATAAATAATTTTTAGGTGATGCGCTTAAAAGAACCAACAATCGGAGAATATTCCCTAGAAGTGCAAAGTCAAGGGTCATCAGTTTTATCAATATTTACTCACAAAGAATTAAGGTTTAAATACGGTTTCTCGCCGAAAATCCCTAGAAGTTTAAAGGAAACCGCCAAACGACCGATACCGGGTGAGTTGAGAATGAGAATTATCCAAGATAAACTTTTCCCGTTTATGGAAACTTTTCTCAATGATTTCTTTACAATTTTTTAATTCTATATTATTCAAATTTATTTCAGGGACAACAAGTAATATTCTAATTGTACTCCCAGAACATAATATAGAACTAACATATGTCGAACTACAAATGATTACAACGAGAGATACAATACCACTCAAATTTGATGTAGTTGATATTAAACAAAGGCTTTATGTGGCCAAGCACTTATTTGAACCTGGTAAATCTTTTAGGTTGTTGGTGAGTATTCGTATCCTTACTCAATATATTTTTTTTATGTTAGATATTGACAGACGAGCATGAGGTTCACTTGATGGTTGGTGATACCTCAGCCACAGAACATCACTCAATGATGCGCTACCGTTCATATATGTAAAACCCGTGAAGTGCACATAGCGTGTTTCGGTCTCAGTCTATGGTTTTCTGAATGCTCCAAATAAAAAGTAAGTCGACAGCGCATCATTGACTCATGTTCTGTGGCTGAGGTATCACCTAAGATCACACGATCCTCGTGCTCGTCTGTCGACAACTAACGTAAAAATTAGACAGGTTTAGTTTATAAGCATTGAATTCAAAATTATTTTGATGATGTCATAATTAATTTAAAAATCGCTTTTTTTATTTCAGGGTGCTGCTAAAGATAAAATTAATTCTCAGATCATCACTGGGTCTACTAAAATAATAGAAACTCAACAGCAAGGTTGTAGTAAAACGATACATAAGTTTTTTTAAGTAAAATTAAAAATAAAGCACCAAGCTTAAATGCGGTTAAGGAATAGTAATTGGACGCTGTTAAACAATACATTGTAAACCCACATGGTTGCCATTTTGAGAAAATTGAGTTTGACGTTTTAATTAGATTTTATTAAATTTCTTTTAAAAATTACAGTACTTAATAAAAGATGTTTTTAAATTATTATTATTACACTAAATGTATATCGTTTTTCTTGGTAGCAATCAAAGTAATTGAATTTAGTGCATTATTGTTAAATATTCTAAACATTTTAAGGTTTCGTGCCCACTAGTTTTTTTCAATATTTTTATACTCCAGCTCGTAAGCTTTGTATTGTAGTATTGCTTAACAGCGGCCAATTTGGGAACAAAGAGTCACTTTTACATGTTTTCCAACTTTATAGGAAGAGCATTTTTTTTTGACGTGACCGATCACGCGAAGTAACGTAAGCTCGCTCGCTCGCTCAAAACGATATTATTCATGCAATTGTCACCGTTTTTCCTGTGCACATAAAGTCGATTATCGCGAGTTTTTTTTGTATATTTAAGTCGATTTTACAAAAAATTGTAGAAGTGACCCTTTGTTATTTTTGTAAAATTGCAAAATCTATTCTATTTTAGTCTGCATACGATAGCTTCATAGTCAAACCATTATTTGGTATTTAAATCGGTTGAAAAATCGTGGCGATATATTTTTTTTATATTATAGGCGACAAACAGTCAGGCGTGTTAACTGGTAAGCTATTACCACGGCCTATGGACATTCGCAACACCAGAGGTCTTGAGGATGCGTTATGCGTTATGTATATTATATAAATAATTTGGAATACAGAAAAAATTATAAACCATATTTTGGTAGAGTCTATATTTCCTTGGGGCAAAGCTAAATACTTAAAAGGGGAATTTACTCACACATTTCTATGTATGTGTCACTGATCAGTTTTCTTTACAGCGAGGTTTCTGTCTGTGCGTGTCTGTGCTGTGTGTGTCTATTATATTGAAATTATCATTAAATAAAACGTAATTTCTTTTGAGAACCGTAAATATCTTTAATCAGTTCAAATCGATATCTATTGGTATTATTATAAAAAAAAATATAACAATTTGTTTCAGGAATGGTAACAGAATGGATGAGTCCAGTTGTTCATATTATCGATGATGAGGTAAATCTTATAGATTTCGGATTCAATGCGACATTCGCTTGTCAAATAGACAGCTTCCCAAAACCTGATGTATGGTGGGAAGACGAAGCGAATGAAATATTCCCGTCTGATGTAAGTTTCTTGTATTACTTAAATAGGAAATAATATTATATATTTATATTTGAAAAGCCAGAACGAATGACGTAAATGTCTATGCTACTGACAGCTTAGTTATTAGGTGTTTCCAAGGACTTTATATATATATAACTAAAGTCCTTGGATGTTTCTGCTTGACGTCATATTCAAGTAACAAAGCCAGCGAATTTGGCGGGTGTTTAAAATGCCCGTATAGGTTGGCCATTTTAAACTTTTTTTTAAATACCTTAAATTAGTTTTTTTATTGTTGAATATTTTTTTTTGTATTATATAACGATGCAAGCTACCGAATAAAAATACATGCATATTTCCTATTACCATTGTCATTTCGATGATATAGAGATGAGAGTAAAACATATTCAACAAAAATATTGAAGCTTACCAAAATATGTCTTATTTGTATCCAGACCGTATTACTTGAAATACCATCAATATACATAAGTTATGTGAGCATCGACAATGCAACGAGAAATTGTTCCATTACCTGTAAAGCGAAAAATGCAGTTGGTGAAGCTGAAAGCACTATCGACATTTTTGTAAACAGGACGCTTGTATTTGAAGTATTGCAATATCCCTCAGGTTAGTAAGTTTCAGATTTATAATAAAAAAAAGCATCAAAGAAGCAGAAAATGCATATAAAGAGAAGAACCTTTTGTTGTAGATATCAATTGTCAAGTTGGTGGTTATAAACAAAATATTTAATTATTTTTAGATTTAAGGCAATCCGCACAGTCTGAGTTTAGAGGCCAATTAAAATTAATCATTAATCAAATTCAAATATGTATGCAAATTAATCAATTTCAAAACAAATTTCAGATATAACAATTGAATATGGTGATGAAGGAAAGTTATATTGTGAAGTTAATGCGTACCCTGAAGCTGAAATAAAATGGTACCACAATGGGACGGAAGTGGATGGGAGTAGACGTCTTGAAATTAACCATGACGAGCATTCGTTGTTAATCAAAGATATGGATATAGAAGATGCCGGTGAATATGAATGTGACATCAAAAATGGTGTGGAATCAACAAGTTACACTGCTGCGGTGTATATTACCGGCTTAGGTAATCTTGTTTAACTTTTTTCAAGTCCAGTCGTTTTTTTCAACATTTTTTGTGATTTAATTGAAGAACAAAAGAACTTCTTACAATATCAACATGTTCGAAACTGTATGCCCATTTACTTGATGCCATTTTCTTGTACACTCAAGAGTAATAATGGAAGCGCAATAATAGATATTCAAGAATTGTAAGCAAATGTATACACACGGGTACAATGCGGATGTACTATACACAAAAATAGAATAAAAAAGTAGCTTTATATTGGTGAAAGACTTTTTAAAATCGGTCCAGTAGTTTTTGAGTTTATTCATAACATACAAAAATATAAATCTTTCCTCTTTATAATATTATATAGATATAGATTTAAGTATTGAATAAAACTTGAATAAAAATAAAGAATGTTCCGATTTGTTTAGACCATTATTGTTTCAATTTAATGGTATGCAACAGGCAAGAAACTAGCATCGTGTAAATGGGCCATGTCAATAAAATTTTGGGTGCCTTTGGAGTGGTACAATAGTGGTGGTGAAGATTTTGCTCAGAAAATATTCCGATTTAGTGTCGATATGTATATGTGTTTGTCGAAAAATATAATATAGTGAGAAGTTCAAACTTATATGTAGGTACTTATTGTATGTAAAAAAAATAACCGGCTTTGTCATGAAGGTGGTTGCGTTTTCGTACGAGAATATTTACGACGGTACTGATACTGACGGTACGAATACGTGTGCTTCTGACTTCCCACATGAATAAAAATCACGGATTTTGTCCTGGGATAAAATGTATCCTGTGTCCTTCTCCATAATAGTGTTAATAATCTTCCTAGCGAAGCATGAATTTTTTGTAATTAGACTAATATATAATAAAATTGCTCCTGTTAGATGCACCTGAAGTCAAAATAAGTAATACGGATGTTGTACTAAAACCAGGAGATCGGACTCAACAGGAATGCACGTAAGTTGTGTAAAATTATTTTAGGTATTCATTAGGAGTCTAATATGTTTACCTTTTTAATGTGGGGTCTACCCTTTTAACTGTTTCTCACTATAAGCTCTGCATCAAATGTATTACGGGCTCGTTCGCGTTGGCGCGTTCGATAGAACACGTGCCGTACGCATCGATGGGTCGTGGGTTCGAATTCTACCGGGACGACATGTTTATAATTTTCTGTAAGCATGTTTTCCCCGTCTTCGTAACTTCGGGCATTGATCAGGTGGGAAAAATATCGAAATTCCGACCGGGTAACGAACCACCGTTCAAAGTCGGAAAAAGTAGGTCGATAGCGCATCATTGACTGATGTTCTGTGGCTGAGGTATCACCTTCCATCAAGTGAACCTCATGCTCGTCAACAAACAAACAAATAAAATATAATAAATACCTGGTACAGACAGTACTTCTCACTGAGAAAGATTTAATATATGTTACTGTGTTGTAACGTCGTAAACCACTGGGGGTCGATAGAGACCCCTTTGGGTATCACCGATCTAGATTTAATTGTCTTTCTAGAGTACACGCTCTAGTTTTACAAAATTTCCTCAAAATCGTTTGGATTTCAATTCAAGATCTATAAATAAAAAGTAATGTTGACGAGTTCGATGGCGCATTATGTAGCTCATCGACCTTGCATCGATTCGTGTTCGATTTCTGTAGACATATTCCCTACGTCTGCTTACGGGCATGTAATTGGGAGGAATACTGGAATTCCGACCCGTAGCAAACAATCGTTCATAGACGAAGAAACCGTGAAGTCTATATTACGCGTTGCGGTTTCAGTCTATGGATTTCCAAAAGCTCAAAGTAACAAGACGCAGAGAGACTCATTCTCATTGTCTGATTTCTCTGACCGGATCTCTGATAGGATACTAATCCTACCATTAGTCGAGCCATCTGTCTTCTGTCAATATCTTAAATTAAAAAACAATTGCAGTATTAAAAAAGGAAAACCAGTGCCATCAATATCCTGGAAGTTTAAACTTGAAAATAGTTACGATTATTCGGATTTACCTTACGGAGTTGAAATTGATGGCAATATTATGAAGATACCATCAGCACAAACATTCCATGGTGGCTTATACATTTGTGAAGCTAGTAACATACTAGGCGTGGATAGCCAACAAGTCCTGGTTAAAGTGCAATGTAAGTATATAGGCTAAAGAATTAACTCCCATGATATGTAAAGGCCGGCAACGCACCTGCAAGTCCTCTGGTATTGCAGATGTCTAGTGGTGGCGACGGCCACTTACCATCACGTGAGCCAACCAACATTCTATAAAAAAATGTAATATACTGTTATATAACTGGTTTATCAGTGAAGAAGAAGAAAAATACGTATACTGCACAAAGGCATACAACAATATATAATTGTAACCTTAATTAACTGCCCAACCCAGCTTCAAAGAAAAGCCTATTTTACTGATAATGTAGCTTTCTATTGGTGAAAGAATTGAAATCAGTCTAGTAATGTTTGAGTCAAATCGTAACAAACAAAAAATTTTCCTCTTTATCATATTAGTATAGATCAATCTCAGTTCAGTAAGCTGTAAGGTTTTCCAAATAAACAAATAAATATAATAATTGGACCTAGTTCTGCAGAAAACAGCCATGTGCGAAAAAGTAACAACAGAGTTATAAGCATTTTTCTGTCGATAGTTGCACTTTGATCTTTGATCTCAAAATTGAAAAATATTAAATATTATATATACCATAAAAACGAAACATAACCCAAGATCAACTATCGACAGAAAAATGCTTATAACTCTGTTGTTACTTTTTCGCACATGGCTGTTTTCTGCAGAACTAGGTCCAATTTTCCTATTACAGCTTATAAGAAGTAGTACAATTGTCAATTTTTTTTTCTTTTTCAGATCCCCCGAAAATAAAAAACAAAAACGAATCTCTAATAGTAAAGCAGGGCGATTTGGTAATATTGCCGTGTGAAGTAGATGCTGTCCCGGATGCTGAAGTTCACTGGACCATGTACCAGGATGACGTCATTATTGCCTTCGATGACCGCCATTACACGGATGACATGCACTCACATCGGTAAAATTAAACATTTTTTTATAATATAGAGGGCAAACGAGCCTGCGACTCACCTGATGGAAAGTGAACACCGCCGCCCATAAACATCTGCAACATCAGAGGACTTGCAGATGCGTTGCCGCCCTGGAAGTGAAATATATGGCGGTCGTACTTATTCTATTAAATTCCAAGTGCTAAAAAAAATAGTTTAATTATAGGTACTGTATTGACTGATGATTTATAGTGCTATCATATGAGCCTCACGCTCATTTGTCCCTTATGATACCTAAAAAGTCATCAGAAATATCTATAGTAATATTCATAAGAATGGTTTCAAAATTTATTCAAAAATACATATCTATGTTAACATCCAAAAGGGTATAACCGCCATTCCGCTTTACAGAAATGTGAATATGTGCGACACAAATTTTGATGTATGTGAAATCTACATTCATGAAACTTAGACCAAATGACCCAGAAAAAAAGCCAAATAATAATAAAGAATAAATATATTTTTTTTAAAAATGTCGCTCATCCCTTTTGACTGTTAGTCATCAATATCTAATTGATTTTTTGTTACAGGTTTACGGCGCAATCCAATGACTCCGGGATGTACCATTGTATGGCCGAAAATAATATGGGAACAAGTACTCGGACAGTCAATGTCAACGTTTGGGGTAGATCATAACTTCTTACTGTACACATAATTAAAATAAATTATATCTGCGTTTATAAAGATTAAGGACACACGATTAATAATACTAACTTGCGAACAGGGCTCGGAACCAGTAAAATTTTATTTTGCAAAATACGTGTCTGATTGAGATATCAAGATATTAGTTTTAAAGAGTTAACTAACCACACTATTTTTATCATTAAATAGAACTAAAAACAAAAGAATATCAACAAAAACCTTTATTATTTCGGTTAAGCTCCCATAAAATAAATAAATAAATAGTAAATTAACCGGTTTCCGAGCCCTGCTTGCGAATTCAGGGGTTGAAACCGGTTAATTTTTATTTTCCAAAATACGTGTCTGACTGAGATACCATGATATTAGTTTTAAAGAATACAGACACACTAAATTTACCACACTAATTTCAGGAACCTTTATTATTTCGGGTAAACTCCCATAATAAATTAACCGGTATTTAGTCCCTGTGCGAAACAGTTTTCTTAAGAAATAATTTGTCCAGGGCGGATTGTTTTACAAATTAAATATTTTAGAACAATATAATCATTTTTGTACAAAGTACGGTAGGTAAAGGTAAAATAGCGAAAAAAAAATATTAAGATGATACCACCGGAAAACGCTCTTTTTTGACGAAATATTTCTGATTGAATGCTTTGCTTACAGCTCTAGTTTTTTAATATGTTATTTTTTATTATATTACTAATTTTATGACTAAGGCCAAAACACAAAGTAACTTTTCTCGATAGAAAAAAAACACATGAACGGTTGCTAACGGCAAAATTATTTTCATGTTAACAATATAATCATGGTTGTATAAATAGGCAGTAGGTAAAGGTAGAATAGCGAAACAAATATATTAAAGGAAAAGTTGTTTACTAGTGTTTATTCGTCGGAATTTCAAAGATTTTTTCCGATATTGCCCCTCTTTTGTGGAGCCCCCAGGGCTGTAGCCCCAAATGCCCTCCCCTAAATCCAACCCTGAGTTTGTCTAAAAACAGCAGTTTGTATCTGAAACAGTTCGCAACAGATTATGAAGTAGAATATCACTAGTTTTAAGTTAACAAGTTCTAGCCTTCTATACCTTATTCAAAACTCGTTTTTTCATTTTCAGTGGCGCCTTATATAGAACCTCTGGTGTATAAGAATATAACTCAAAAGATCGGTTCTACGGTTTATTTGGATTGTTATATTAATTTCGGCAATCCAGTCCCATCTACTAAGTGGGAGTTCATAGCGTCTAATACAAATATATCGGTTTTAACTGTGTAAGTATAATTATCATCAATATAAATCATATCTTTAAGCTTCCTGCTTCTCGGACCTCTTCGGAAAAAGTAATCTATATATATATAAGCAACTTTTTTTTTCTTTGTTATCAATAAACTTGAAAACTACTGGACCGATCGGCATGATACCATGACCATTCGACGCGGAATTAATTGTAGAAGGTTTTAGGCTATTCATTTTTTGAATTCCATCAACCCTTTACCATTTTTTTTCAAATGTATGTGGATAGTTCATATTCGTCTATCCTTTACAATTCGCCCAGCGAAGCGGGCGGGCGGGGACGGCTAGTATATTATAATTCGAGGTCATTGTATAGTATGGAGAGACGTATGATGTACCTACATCCTAAAAATAGTCCTTACTTAACGATATCCAAATAATAAATATGCTGACATTGGTTAACATTTTCTACTTTTCATTATAAATAATTCTATTGTTTTTTTTTTTCTCCTCGGAATATGAACTCGGGACCTCCGGTGTTAAGTGCAACGCGCTAAGCACTGATTCACGAAGACGATCAATTAATTATTATTATACTTAGATACATAAATCGATTTTATTTTCAGACAACATGCGACAGGTAAACTGGATTATACGCTCAAGAATATCACAAAAAAGAATGAAGGATTTTACCGTTGTATCGCGGAAAATGAAGTTGGAGTGGATAGTGTACAAGTATATGTTAAAGTTGTATAAATCAAATTGTAAAGATACCTCGAAAAGTTCATACACAGAGGTTCAACCAGGCATGCAAATAAAAATACTTCATGAACGCAAATTACAACATAGCAATAGGGAATATGCATGTTTTTTTTTAAATTTTTAATCGGTAAAAAAAATATTCAACGCCAAAAAAATTAATAAAAAAAAGTTGCCTAACGATAGGTACGTGCATTTTAAACGCCCGCCGAATTCGCGAACGTTGTTAATAGACTATGACGTCAAGCAGAAACACCTAATAACTACGCACTCGGTAGCATTAACAGTTGCTTGCATAGACATTTACGTCATATTCACTGTGACCAATGGCGTGGCTTCTGAAATATTTGAATTTCCCTCAGTTTAATTGCACTTTTTAAACATTAATTTCATTCTCAAAACTGAAATTGTAATAAAAAATATTGTTGGAAGCGTAATTCTGAAGGTTTTGACCCTCATTGGAATCACTTGCATATTCCCTATTACACTTTACAGTTAAAATGAATCAAATGTAACCAAAGTACATTTGTACAAAATCCTATTTAGAATTTTAAATAAATCTTATTACTATGTATAGTTGTAGAAATCCGTAAAACATCATGGGAGCACGGAAAATTGTAAATATAGCCTACTTATTTTAATATAATACTAGCTACTCGACCCGGCTTCGCACGCCTATACTAATGAAGAAAATGAGACTAAATCTCCCCTTTACATTACTAATAAATGAAAATCAATTTGTCATTGATATGTTTAATGATTCTTTTTTCTATACATATGATTATATTCAAATATTTCACAATTCCGTAAGTTTTTTTTTTATATTTTCTTCACGCAAACAAAAATTATAAATACAAGAAAACAAATGTATCCAATTTGGTGCAGTCGTTCGGAGGTTTTGCTCGTACATACATTTCGGCAATTCATTTTTATTTATATATAACTCTACCTAGATGCGCATAGATAAATATGTTATCAAAGAATATTATGAAGTCATTTGAACCCAGAAAGGCTATCCACTCAATTTCAGATTTATCCCCTAAAAATGTACTAAGTAGATATTAATTTAATATTATCTTTATTATTTGAATGTATTCTAGTATAGTTAATTAATATTACTTTAATTAAAATATTATGATTACTTATAAGCATATATGGATTTCTATAGAAATCTTAGTACAAATCCTAGAACGCAGTATACCTACTGTTTCCGTAGTTTTATAATTTTTATTAAAAAATAAGCACTAGAATGTATTTTTGTCTTTCAATTATCTTCATATATAAATCCGCGCGAAAACTTTAACAATTCTCCAGTCTCTCCAGTTTTTCGAAAATTAAATGAATCCGTCAAATGAACCAATCACAAGTACGGGCATTAAAAGACTGATTAAAAGTGACAAGCAGTACGGCGAGATTAGACTTTTGCGTGAGATGAAGATCTCGTTGAAGAAAAACGAGTGAACTTACGCTGGATTAACTTTTTTACGAAATCGAAGGACAAAAATCCCGCAAACTTTGTCACGTTTGTTCTTTCTATTCCTGTGCCTAATACTTCTTGCGCATATTCAATATGATGGAACAAGTATGGAGGATGGAAAGAAGCAGAATTAATATTTCTTTAGTAAAAGCAGAGTTACGAATACTAAGAAACTTCTTTTTATTTATTTTTAAAAAGCCGTCAAATATTAGATGCTGCTCGAAAGCAAAGTAAATATAAATTTAAAAACTAATAACTGATTGAGACTTTCTTTCACCTGATAATCGATTTTTTAAATCTCCCGGGCCTATCGAGAATTGGTAATCTTAAGTCTGAGACATTAGTGATCAGGCATACCGGATGACGTTGGAGTCATGGGGCCCCCCTATATTAGGGGAAAGTTAGATGAAAAGGGGTATTATTTTTTAGTATTTTGTGGGGAACATTTTATAGAGGCATACCCTGCATTTCATTATGTAAGTGTGTATTTTTCATTTTTTTAATTCATGTTTCAAACAGGACGCCTACTTGAACCATTTTTTAGGAAAATCTAGTGTAATATCAAGTTTGCGTTATCGGCCAGAGGTCAGGGGGATTTCGAGATGGGTCGGCGATGGGGAGGTGGGCTTCTCAGGGGTCAATACTGCTCTCAAGCCAGGTTGTGCCCGCTAAGTGATAATGAAAACACACATTATAGGTACATACTTTCTCTTCATTTTTTTTTATAAATAATAATAGAATGTACCTATACTAATTCAGCATAATTCATAATAACTATGTGTAAACATACAGAATATTTGAAAAAGTAACTGTAAGATAATAATTATAATTTGTACATTACTATTTAAAACAATCTGATTTCACCTCTCTAAACTGTGTAATAGCAGAATGCAGAGAGAGAGAGATGTGCTTTTCGACAAACTACATAGAACACCATGTTTGGTAGATGCATATTGTAGATATATATCTACAATTATGGAGTATAATATTTTTATATTGCACCTATATCTCAGATCTGAGATCAAGGAATACAAACTTTTTCAAAGTGAATTTTTGTCCACAGAAATACAGTCTCTTCTGTATTTGAACTGCTCTACAGATTCAAAATTTCTAAGTTACACAAACACTTGTCAGTGTCAATAATATGCACTGTAGTTGTATTCTCTTTGGTTCTATTCAATTGTCATATTTGACAATACGATTTTGATTTCGACTTCTCACTTCAGTCAAACCGAAATGCATACATAATGCAGTATGTATGTAATGCAAATATTATCAGAAATTTCTTGTCGATGTAAGGAACAGTGAACTTGAGGAATCTGTTAAATAGAAACTGTTTGTTTTAAAGAGATCAATAATTCTGACAGTGTATTCTTGTTTTGTAAAAGAAAATGCCCCTATAAATCATGTCTGACTTCAAATTACCACCGTACATACTTCAACAACTACCAGATATTACAGAATGTGTAAATTATCCAATAAAAAATATTCAACGCATTAAGGTTAGTTTTATGTTCAAGCTATTTGGCACGAATTCAAAATACTATTTTTGTAGGTATCTCAAATTAGATGTTTCTTAATTTCATAAGAGCTATTTAACATTTCAAGGTTAAATTAAGTGTTTATTTTGTATCTAATAAGAATCCTTTTTCTTAGTAGATGCTTTTATAACTGCAACTACATGTATCTTCATAGAGCTCTTCTAACCCTTAAAATAATCATTGGACATTGGAGAAATCAAATACAAGGCTCCTTTTCATATATTCAACTTTTTACATTTCACAATGATTTATCCAGTAAAAATTTTATAGTGGATTATGAGTTGTATTATAATATTTTTAGGTGAGCCTTTTGTAAACTAAACATTAAATTGTGTTTAGGTAAAGTATCTTTTACTTACTTCTTAAACATGGTAATAAAAGATTGGTGTGGAATGGATTAACTATTTGATTAAGGTTTCCACCAATCTAGACCTGGATTCAGGATTATAACTACATTCTTGATTTTTATGTTTGTAGTTTCTAATATAGTTCATAGTGGGTTTTCTCGCCATATCCTTAAAGGATAGAGGAATCATTGGTACCAGTGTAGTATTTCACTTCATGGTTCCTCAATACTTTGGCTAGTACCAGTTACTAGTATTGGACTATCAATTAATAAATAAATATTTGTATGACATTTCAGTACACATGTTTTGACGTTTCAAAGTCTTTGATAGCATTCGGAGCAACAAGCGGCGGAATCTATGTGTTCAACAGATGGCCATGTGAATTCATACAACTTATTCCAAATAAGGTAATATATTTTTTAAAGAAATTGTGTCTTGTGTTTAAAAGTGTTATAAGTTCATCTTTATTTCAATATTTTTAAAAGAGCATAGAGGATATTAGAATGCGAATTCAAAATTCAGTTGCATATAGTAACTTATGTTATATTTTCATAGACTTCACTGTTACTGCTTGAACTGAGTGCTTGTGTAAGCAAGGTATCAAATATAAAATAGTTAAAAAGTTACAGACAGCTCTCATTTTCAACCAAACTCTGATAGGATTAGGACTACTGATCTTCAAGGACAGTTTTATGACCCATCAAATTTTATGTTTCACATTTTTAAACTTCAATTAATAACACATATTAAAAATAATCTTTTAATATTTTGAAATTGTCTTATCAACTAACACTTTTAATATTTTAATTCCAGGATGGCCCCATAACACGGCTTGCTATATCAATAAATGAAAAGCACATTGGTTTTGCAAATGGAAAAGGAATGGTAACAGTTACAGAATGTGACCAATCATTGAGTAGAAATTATTCAACAACTTCATCTAAAGAACATTTGGGAAATGAAGTGACTGCTATGATTTGGAGTGGTAATATGCTCTTTACGGGTGATGATGTTGGAAAAATATCTGTTCTACAACTACACAGCTTTATTGTAAGTACAAGGTTTATGATTTAAAAAAAATAAGCCTATGTTACTCACTGATGATGTAGCTTTCTATTGGTGAAAGAATTTTTTAAATCGGCCAAGTAGTTTTAAACGGCCAAGTAGTTCACTTCAATATTGTAAATGTACTTACTAGTAAATAAAATACTGTTTCACTAAAGGACCAAATTTTACTTATTAACTTGTTTGGAAACAGAAGCATCATGATAGCAACATATATAAATGAAAGTAATATATATAGTTATATCGTCTATGTATTTGCGTGTTGTTCCCACGAGAATGTAAGTGAGTGCTCCTATTTCACCATACATTCTGCTGATAGAGGACAAATCTTTGTTTTTTTTTTTTTTTTGGCGAACTTGGCGATTAAAAAGAGTGGCGGCGAGTTTCTTGCCAGTTCTTCTCGTCAGCTCTACGCCCTTGATTTGAGAACTGGCAGTAAATGTAAAATTAGAAGCATTAAATATGTATTTTTTATTGACATTATTACATTGTGTTACCTAAATGAATAAATGATATTTGAATTTGAATATTTCCTTAACTATTTCATAGCATATATATTTAAGTATAGAATATATTTGTCTCATAAATAATGTTATTCAAGCATATGAAAGGAAATATGAGTGGTTCACAGGCAAAATATACTTTCACAATTTAAGTAAAACTTGAATGTAATATTAATTTTATTTAACTGAGGATTTCTCTTTCCAGACGAAAACTATGTTTCACGGCTCTTCTCAAACAATAATGAGCTTAGACTCTCGAATATGCCAACTCGATACCCGAGACAGTATGTTATTGGTTTCCACTTTGACTCGTTGTTATATTTGCAATACAGCACAGGAACAGTATAGACAAATAGGACAAAAACTTAGAGACGGGGAGTTTGGAGCTTGTTTTGTGGTAACAGAGAAATCTATAGCCAACGGCACAACAGAAACTAACATTGAAATAACTGAAGTCAAAAAGTACAATATTGTTGATGATGCACAATTTGTTGTTGGTGATGAACATTCTAATACCCTTATCTATTGTGCGAGACCATCTTCGAGAGTCTGGGAAGCTACAGTCGATGGGATGGTCAGACGGACTCATCAATTTAAACAGGTTTTAGCTAAACCACCAATGAAAGTAATAACTACTGAATCATATGAAAATGAAAATGTTACTATTGAAAATGAAACTAACTCCTGTGAAGGACAATCTATTAATTTCTCGAGATTATACCCAATGAACAGTGCTCTCTTTTCATTCAACAAAAAGGCGTTGTATTTTTTAAACATACAAGATG
Source organism: Anthocharis cardamines (assembly GCA_905404175.1). Taxonomy (NCBI): domain Eukaryota; kingdom Metazoa; phylum Arthropoda; class Insecta; order Lepidoptera; family Pieridae; genus Anthocharis; species Anthocharis cardamines. The sequence continues at coordinate 4,891,470 of FR989971.1, read as the reverse complement.
TTGATGACACTATATGGTATGCATATGAAGACATCATGGACTGCAAAATTCATAAAGATACGTTTTATGTGTGGCTTTCAAATGGATCACTTATTACTTTAAAATTCATGAAAATAGACAAATTTTTAGTGAAATCCTACATCGATGAGAAATACGTGTTATGTGCTGAACTATGTGCCTTGTACAAAGATTATTTGCTTGATATTGATTTGTCTATGAAAATGCACATTTTGATAGGTCTAAGAGACAAATTGCAGAACAATAGCTTGTTATCAAGTGTCGAAGAAGTGTTAATAAAAGTAGAAAAGTTAAAATCCAGTGAAGCAACTCAACTCAAATCTGGAATTTATGTCGTTGATAACTCATATCATACACAGTCCTTGTTAGATGAAAATTTTGATCCGAAACATCATGAAGATAATCTTTTTAATACACTTTCTCCGGAAGCATTACAAGCACTGAAGGGTCTTAGCGTAACAGTCTCGGGTAAATTTAATTCAAGTAAAAAACTATTGAAGGAGAAATGGGAAGATTTTGAGGAGAAAATGAAAAATTTTAGTGACAGAAATCAAGATATAACACCAATCAGACATTTGGACAAAGAAACCACTCCGAAATGGATAAGTCGAGATGATTATTCAATCGAAGATACACCGATTTTAAACGATGATATCATTTTCAAAGAATCTAGTCAAGAAACCATTGAAATAGACAATAATCTACAAAGCAAAGAGGATAAATTTTGTAAATTGTTATATCAATATTCCAGATTAAGCCTAGTCAATAAGGAATCAGAAACGAATTTAACCTCAATGATTGAGGACTATAGCTGTGATATTAATGAAATACACAAACTGATGCTTTTATTAGAAGAATATTGCATATCGGTGGGAGCTATGGACGATTCAAAGTTTGTGCCGAACAATGTATTCCTAACTTACTTGAATACTTGTTCGCGTAAAAGCGAGTTATTGGACCTGATAATAGAAAATGAATTACTATATAAATATTTTGTGAATTCATGTATATCTGTGAATGTAAAAACTCAAAAATTGATGAATATCGGTTGTGAATGTGGCTTCCCGTTACCATACAATCGAACAAGTCAAATGCCCGTTTTCTCAGAATTGATCGATGAATTTATTGAACAGCAATGGTCGAGTCAAACAAAAGAACAGTGCTATGAAATGTGCAAGCGAATGCCCTATTTATGGAGAAAGATACTATATTTGAGACGGAACGAAGACTTATTGCATGTTTTAAGAATTTTATTGCAAATGCTCGATGAGAGTTTGTTGCATTCGTTTCTACCTCAATTTACTTTGGATACTTGGGACCGAGCTATACAGTTATATGCGACATTGCACGCGAATATATGCCTGAATTGCAATAAAAAGTTTGAGAATATATCGGTTAAGGACATGTTGAGTTGGGACGACTTGGGTTCGTTAATAATTAAATCGATTGGTGGAAGAAATGCGATAAAAATTATGAAAAAGCATGGGAATTTGATAGACAAAGGAGCGTTGACTATGAAATTTTATCATACATGTCTGACGGTGTGCATGTTTGAGAAATATGATGTTACAATAACTATACCGTTAGTGAATACTTTGTACAGTGCTTATGAATATCAAGAATCTAGAAAAGAGGTAAGATTTATTTTATGTTAGATATCAACAGACGAGCATGAGGTTCACTTGCGGGTAGGTGATACCTCAGCCACAGAACATCAGTCAATGATGCGCTGTCGACCTACTTTTTACTTCAAGTATTCGAAAATCTATAGACTGAAACCGAAATGCGCAATGTGCACGTCACGGTTTTTCCGTCTATGTTTACATGATTCACAAAATACAGGGGTACAAAATAGGCCTTTACACATCTGCAATTTCGGAAGACTTGCACGTTACCGGCCTTTTTAGATTATATGCAAAAATAATGTCAAAATCCACGAAAAAGATAAAATATACAGTCTTATTCTCCATTTCAGTTATACTCGCTACTTCGAAACGCAACAAATGGAAAAGTCGACAACACATCACTTCCACTCATTATAGGAGCGACATCCCGACACTGGGGCTTACAACACGTATACGATAAAATATTACTATTAAATAATAAACTTATTAATATTAATAATGTACTAATAATAATGACTGCAACAAACAAATTATTGGATTGTACGCTCTGTGGGTTGCCATTGCAAAATGAATTTTTAATCAAAGATGGCGGAGTTTGGGTTTTTAAGTGTGGTCACACTTTTCATGGCGCTTGTTTGAGTTTGAATAGGGTTAAGTTGTGTCCGACTTGTGCGTTGCAGTGATGTTTGTAATCGCGAATGTGTTGTTAACACATTAGTTGCGAATTTCATGGGTTACAAGTTCGATTCTCATTCAAGGGAAAAATATTAGTCGAGATGTCTTGAAGGAGAAAAACATGTCTACACTAGTTTTTTTATAACGATTAGTGACACACACAGAAGTATGTTTGTCTCATCTTAGGGACACTTTAATTTGTGAATGACGTAGGTGAGATAGAACTGTACTTCGTACATATTTTAAATAATGTGCTAATTTATAATATGTACACGGCCTATGTTTTCATATGTCGTTTCTTACATATCGATGGTTAACTGCCAAAAAGTGATAAGCGAGATTTTAGGAAAAATATTTTTTTTTTCTTTTTTTTTGGCCTTATTATTTGGCTTTTTCTGCATCATCTTATTTATATCTTTTTTTTCGTTTATTATGAACTTTAAATTACTTTCCTGTAATGTTGTGGTAACTAAACTAAATTTCTGTAATTAAATTTTAATGGTTTTTGACTTCAGATAATTTCCGACCGAGATATAAGTGAACACCGCAAATTTCTAAGACGTTCTGTGACTTAATTAAAATTACAGAATATTGTTAAAATATACTTAATAATGGACAAAGGGTTTGAATAAATTTGCTTAATCCATACTTCTGAAAAAAAATCACAAAAAACCCTTAAAGAAAGATGATCAGTGAAACAGACATAAATGGGTCTACCCCATGCCCCACCAGGGAATTCACTTACAATGTTGTGGAATGACGGTTATCCCTTTTTGGCTGTTAGCCATCGATTTGAAATACTTACGCGAGGCGTAAGCTGAGCTTTGCATTAGTGTGAGTGATTACCAAAAGTAACAAACAAAAAAAAATTATTAACGCGAGTATCATACATTTAAATATAATACTTTATAACGGATTAAAAATTCAAATCAAACAACTGTCATCTTTCAGTCTGCCGCGACCACGGTTGCTGAAATGCATCCGGATAATAATATAAATAATAAACCGAGTTTTAATCCGTTATAAAGTATTTTGTTTAAAATAAAAATAACAAAATATTAAATATTAATCACGTCTCGCTGCTACTACTACAAGAAGTGAAATGCGGAAGGTGCGGAAATTACGTTCCGCGCCTGAAGCCGTTATTCACACCAGGGATGTTACGGAGCTTCGATTTCGGTTCCGAAAAGTCGGAACTTCCGATTGATTTTGCACCTCCGATTCCGTTTTCGGTTCCGATAAATTAGAATCGGAGATTTTAATCGGAGGTCGAAACACATCGGTGGCAGTGGCCGCGGTCAGCGCCATTTGATTTAGTTAACTTCTGTTTAACACGTTAAACGCCATTATAGAAAAAAGTTTTTTGTAAAAAAAAAAAAAAACTTGTAATTTATGTATTTAATCAAGATATGTATGTATACTGTTTTTCATAAGAATCTGCCATAGGGTTCCGTAAATATAACAAAAAAAACCCTTGAGGTCACCGGTGCCCCCCATGGCGCTATAAAGTAATAAAAATAGTTTCCGTTACGAAGGCGCCACGCCGGTCACCGCGTCGGCCACCCACCCGCTCAGTACTGCGCTAGCGCCCGTGAAGAGAAAACGTGAGTGTTCTATGTTGCTGTAATACTTTGCGTCAAGTACTTAATTAGTGTGATATTGTGTGCAGTGAACTTGAATATTATGAACATTGCAATAAATAATTAAAAATGGAAATATTTAGCAGTAAAAATTTTGAAGAAATACAGGTGGACATGGAAGATATTGATTTTACAGAGGAAGATTTGCGGGCATTAACATTACTCGAGACTAGCATTATACAGCAGAATGAACAAGATAATCAATCAGATCTAGAGTTGTCGGATTCAAATGAAGAACAGTTGCATATTCCGAAAAAACGAAGACGTTTAATCATCCAAAGCGACAGTGAGAGTGAGTCTGATTCCGTTCGAAATTATGTGACAGCCAATATTACCGCCTCAGATCGTGTGTCAAAGAAATGGTCACGCCCTAGGCGTCAACAACCATCTATTATACCATTTACCGAAACTTCAGGTATGAACAAAGAATTTTCTACTATATTAAAAGAAGCAGACCCGGGAGCTTTTTATAGTCTTTTAGTGTCTGATGAAATTTTCGATATGATTGTAGAGCAGACCAACTTATTCGCCTTACAATCCTGCGAATCGAGAAATGTAAAACCTTCATCAAGATCTCATGCTTGGAAGCCAACAGACAGACATGAAATTAAACGTTTCTTTGGACTTATCCTATACATGGGTCTTGTGAGACTCCCAAAGTTAAGCTATTACTGGAGCAAAGATAAAATCTTAGGACAGACATTTCCACGTACCGTCATGAGCCGCAATAGATTTGAAATAATCCTACAGTACCTACATTTTAGTGATAATGAAACCGCAAATAAATCTGATCGAATCTCTAAGATAAGACCGATTATAGATATGGTCAATAATACGTTTCAAAAGTATTATTCACCGAAAGAAGACATCTGTGTCGACGAAAGTCAGGTTCCATTCAGAGGGCGGATTGTATTTAGACAATACAATAAAAGTAAACGCCATAAATATGGTTTAAAGCTATTCAAACTATGTACTATTCCCGGGTACACCTGCAAATTTTCGTTGTATGGCGGTAAAAATATCGATACCGTAAATACTACGCCTACATCAGTGGTAATGTCTCTTTGTAGCCAAATATTAAACAAAGGCCACACTTTGGCAACTGATAATTGGTACACCAGCTTAGAGTTGGCTTACAATTTACTGGAACATCAAACGCACTTGATTGGGACTATTAGGAAAAACCGAAGAGGTTTACCTAAGGATGTAGTAGAAGCCAAACTTCAAAAGGGAGAGTTCATGGCCATGGAAAACGAGGATGGTATAACAATTTTAAAATGGAAAGATAAGCGGGACGTGATGATGCTTTCTACTAAACATTCTGATAAAATGTCAACAAGCACCAAAAAGGGCAAACAGATTACTAAGCCGAAAGTGATTTTAGATTATAATAAGTCAAAAGGATCTGTCGATATGAGCGACCAAATGTCGTCGTATTCTTCTCCCTTACGTAAAACTATTAAGTGGTACCGGAAACTTGGTATTGAGATTTTGTTGAATACTGCCGTAGTAAATGCATGGATTATGTTTACCGAAACTAGGAACACAAAAATGTCAATCGTAGAGTTTCGGAAATCTCTAGTAGACTATCTAACAAGCTCGTCAGATTCTCAGCAGACTGAGTCAGGAGTAACGGTATCAAGACCCAAACGTTTGAAGCACGAGTTGCTAACAAAAACTGGGACAGTGAGAAATACTAGACGATTTTGTGTTCACTGTTACAAAGATATGGTAAAGCAGTTTGGACGAAAATTGGCGAAAAATAAAGCTAAAAAGGTTAATACTTTTTGCGCTCAATGTGATGGAAACCCACATATCTGTTTATCCTGTTTTAATAAGATCCATCGTTATGTTTAGTTCTTTCTAGTCAATTATTGATTTAATTTTTTCTGATTGCATTTTTATTTCAATGGTAATTTTTGTAGCATTTCCTGGATTTTTTCCTGTGTAAGAAGACATTTTTTTTTTAATTTGAAGTTTATATTGTTTGTTTTATATTTTTAATAATGTGCATTGTAATAGCTTTAAGATTTAATGTGATTAAAAGTCATGTATCATGAAATTAGTCGCTTTTTTATTTTATCTACAAAAATCTTAAGGATATTGTACATATTTCCTAAAATTTTCTAAGTAGCCATGTCCCCTTGAAAAGGATTACTCTATAGCGCCAAAGCGGTCACTCGCATACACGAAATGTACGACACGCGTGACCGGCGGCCCAAAAATACATTTCGAATATGCCTCTCGCTTGAGGTCACCGGTGACCCCCATGGCGCAATAAAGTAAACCAGATGAGGTCACCGGTGACCCCCATGGCGTTCAACGTGTTAAAATTTAAGAAAATTATTTTTTTTATATATCACACCCAGGAAGATGTTTACTTTTTTGAACTGATATGAATGAAACTGATGAATAATGTTTTTCATCCCTAATTCACACCTACACTATCTATGTGCACTCACACAAATGCAAAGCTCAGTTTACACCTCACGACCTGTATACACATTACTTTTGTAGATAAGCAATTGTTGACGTGGCCAGTATTTGGATGAAACAGTTTATTTACCTTTTATAAATGCCGTGTTCAGAGGATTGCGCGTTGTGTTCAGGATGTCCTGGGTTCGAATCCCGGGAAAACAAAAAAAACGCTCGTGCCTGAATCACCTACAAATAATAATTAACTGCCTCTTCTCATGATGATAGAAACAGATATCTAAAAAAATGGCTTTAAGAGATATTAGTTAATAGTTTACACGCATTTTATATTAAAACCGAAAATAGCGCTTTAAAATTACGAGCAGTAGATTAATGATTATTATTTATTTTATTTAATAACTACATTGTTGAAAACGACCTATTTGATAGTTTTATCGATTTTAAATTGTTGCACAATTTGTATTGCCAGTACTTATAAAAACATATATATTATATACGTTCAACGCCATGTTTGCATAACTTTTGACTTGATTTCAGAGAAATGGTTGATAATTATATTAATTTAACTTAATCGAAATATGTGTGATCTTTGTTTAATTGTAATGCTTTCTTAATACTTACGTTGAGATAAAAATAAGTTAATCTTCAGAAATGGAATTGGTGAATTTGAGACGTCGTAGAGTGTAAGGTTCATTTAATGGTCAGTGAAATCCCACCAAATGAATCAACCTTCATCCAACCAATGAACCAACCATAGCACGAACAACTTTCGTGAAAATATTCGTAATATCAATCTGTCAGTAGTATCAAAGAACATAGAAGCACAGGCCTTATAGGCGCGCTTGGCACGGTTTCTCTGGGGTAAGAGTAGTTCTCACCCCAGCCACCGCGGCGCTGCTAGTATCCGTGTGAACACACACCGACGCTCGAGTCATAGCGCGCACTCTCTCGCACCCAGCCGCTTTTAGAGCCTTATTGCCGTTTGCTCATAGGAGCAAGCGAGACAACACGAGGGGAGGAGTCAGCGGACCGCTGAGATGTGTGTCACACCGATACATTGCCGCGCGCTCTACAGAGCAAAAGTAGAACTACTTTTTCGGTGCCAAAAGTTTGTATGGGCCTGTGTTGTACATCTATGTTCTTTAGTAGTATCAGTTGATTTTGCGTACAAGTAACGATTTTGGCGATACGAAGTACTTTTACGCATGTTGTTTGTGTTTGGACCTATGTACTTTACGGCTTTTCCATCCAAAAATTGTGGTTGTTAATTGCAATTTCCGTATTTCTACCCGTTTAAAGGATTGCGCGATGCAGTTCAAAATCACCGCGAAGACATGTTTAGAATTTTCTGTACATATTTTCTCCTACGTCCGGTCACTAAAAAGCCAGGTACCGTCCCTCCGTTAGTAGATGGAAAAATTGTGAGGTGCATATTGTGCGTTTCGGTTTCAACCTATGGATTTCCGAATGTACAAAATAAAAAAATCTACAATGCATCATTGACTGATTTTCTGCGTCTGAGGAACCTACCATCAAGTGAATCTCACTCCTTTGTCGAAATCTAACAGTAAAAAAGAGACTTATGTGATATGAGGGAAAATATATACGATATCTGGCAATAATTAATCACACATAAATCTAAAAAGGGAGACAACCGGCTAGTTTTCGCTTTATAGAGTCGCTGACTTTGTCACCGTTGTCTTACATTTGATTATTCTCTTTTATCAATCTAATTTAAGTTGTATTGTAATTAAGTTTATTTTCTTTTGGTGTGGCTTAGCCCGAGCATCCTGAAATACTATCTTTTTATTGATGTTTTTTGACAACATTATTATTTATTGTCTCCTTGCGACAGAGACGGCGCTCTACGAAGCCGAAAGTAGCCGATTACCCTTTTAGATCGATGTATATTATTTATCACCGGTTACTGTATAACTTAACGTCAAATCCTGCGAAAATCGAACCCATACCTTATCGTACATTTTACACCTATTTTGCTCTTGAATAAATTTTACGTTTATGAATAAATTATTATTGAAGAGTAACTTATAGATATTGATGGAAATTAGAGGCCTATTTTTACTGTCTCATTATTTCAAGGTGTACTTTGTTTTGCTTTTAACCAAATACTTAGGATCTCCGCAGATACGTTAATTTATCAGCGATTTTTTAAACTATTTTGCAATTTAGCACTTCAAGTAGATAGCTTTAGCTAATGGCGTTTATTTGCCTATTTTTCCAGCAAAACATTTCGTTGTTTCAAATGTAAAACTCACTCAGTGTAATTTTGAATAAAAATAAATTTGTTATTGCTTATTTTAAAGGTACATATACGTTAAAAACCAATTACTAAGTGCGTATTGCGCTTCATAGTTTGTTATGGACCACAATACGCAATTATTTATTTATTTATTTATTAAAGTACACCACATCATATATAATACAATTTTCTACAATTTAAGTTACAATTTTTTGTTCTAAAATATATGACAATTATGGTGAACATAAAAATTACAAAAAATACTCCCTAATTGCTTTTTGAAAAAAAAAAACGATTAAAAATTTAGTTAGTTATTGCAGTAGGCTTACACTTAACATAAGCAATAATAGTAAACAATATTTTTATTCAAAATGATACCGCGGAAAAACGTCTAATTCAAAATTTGAGGGCTTCTTAAAATGTTTCTGTCTTTCATTTTACCTTCGTAATGAAAGGGTTCGATATAATCTTGCGCCTCAGTGTTGATTAGCGTTCGAGAATTCGGCTGTTAGTGAGTTTTACTTTTGAACAAATGATTTACTACTTATTGTCTAGAATATTTCCTCTCTTTTACAACTTTATACATACAACATTAGACTTGCTAAATATTTCCTCAGAAAGAAAACTTCTGGTAAAGTAACGTATATGCGGAGGTCCTTACAAGTGTATACTATTACAGGTACATAACGTACTTACTAACTTTTGTAATCGTTTTAAATTGTGTAAATATTCTGTGTATATTTTTGTAAATGTAGACAACATGTAACCATATCAATGGTGTGTATTCTTGTGTTAATCGATGTACCCAACTGAATTATATATCATTGTATTTACTCTGCGTTTTTTATTCATCTTTGTCCAATTTCGAAACATGCAATTTGGAAGGGCTCGTTGGCGCGTTAGGTAGAACACCTGCCGTGCGCATCCATGGGTCGTGGGTTCGAATCTCACCGGGACGACATGTTTATACTTTTCTGTAAGCATGTCTTCCCTTTTTTTATTTATTTTTATTTTATTTATGTCTTCCCCACGTCTGGTAACTTTGGTAACCAGTATAAATATGTAAAACGAATTCTGTAAATTTACAGCTTATTTATATCTAAACAATTAAATACACTAGTATTAATTGAATCAGGCAAAATGAATAAAGCAGGCAAAACTGTATGTGCCCCTTTCCCCAAGGTGAAGCGAGATTCTAAGAAGTACCAGGACATCAGAAATATGGAACAAGTATCCTATCAATCTATACTACTTACTTAATACATAGTTTTTATACACTAGCTTTAATTACTAGTGAAACAGGCCGAAATGTGTCTGTCCATGCCTTAACAGGTGACTCGGAATTCTCGGAAGTACCAAGATATTATAAATATTTTATCAAGTAGGTATTCTGTTAATGTACACCACTTAATTATTGCTAAATAATACACTACTAGCATTCATTAGTAAGCGATGATCAGTGAAACAGGCAGAAATGTGTCTGTCCATGCGTCCATGTTCCATCTACATATAAACGGTGGTTCATTACCTGGTTGGAATTTCGATATTCTTCCCACCCGATCAATACCCGAAGTTACCAGATGTGAAGAAAACATGCTTTACAGAAAATTATAAACATGTCGTCCCGGTGGGATTTGAACCCACGACCCATCGATGCGCACGGCAGGCCGCAGGCTCTGTGGTTCTACCGAACGCGCCAACCTGCCCGTCAAATAAAAGTATAGGAAAAATAATGACACAAAGTAGAGAGCCCGCCAGATAAGTCTGCGCGCGGCAAAAATTGGAACTAAATTTCTTTCCGTCATATTGTTTTCCGGAATTAGTGTGCAGCAGTGGCGTTTTTATTCGATTTTATTGGTAATCATCATGCCTAAGGTTATAAAAAGTGCTGGTAGAGATGTTATATTGAAAGTAAAACGTGCTTATGAAGCAGAACGGCAAAATAAAGGGCTGATTGTACCATTTTCAAAACTTTTTTATTACTTGACAGGTAATTTTTAGGGTGACCAGTACATGGTATTATGTCTTTATGTGGGGTATTTTTATACGATACATATTTTAACTTTGTTGTTGGTTAATGATTTAGTTTGTTTTAGGATTTAAACCCCATTGAAAAAAAATACGTATTGTGGAAAAAAATTTAAATCAAGCCACAGGTGAAATATCTTCAATCTGAAGCGGCATTTAATTCGATAATGTGTGTCAGCATGTTGAAAAAATCGTACAACAATATTTTGAATCTGACAGGCTTTTGGACATAGAACTGGACAAATTTATAATTGATCATGCAAGTGACAGCAAAACTTTAAACTCTTCTAATAACGAGTCAAGTGAATCAGAAACATGTGAAAATAGAATGGAAAGATTGACCCACTGATGGACCATAGTTATCCAAAATTTTGAAGTTCTGCTATATTCTCGATAAATGATTTACATTAAATATATATATATATAAAATTTGGTGTTGTTTTATTTAATTGTAGATTATGTAAATATTTCTTATGGAGCAGATAAATAAGGAGTTATTCAGTTACAATATGTAATAAATTAAAAACATATATATTTTCACTGAGTTTTAGTATGTAATTATTATTCATCACCCTAAAACTAATTGAAATTTACAAATAAAATTGTTACATCACGTCAAATTTAGTAGTTAATTCGACGTGATATCTAAATATAAATTTGTTTTCTGTTGTATACTAAGTATACCTAATACGAATTAACATTCAGAATGCCGGTGATTTTTTTTGTGTTGCATAGTGGTTGAGAGTTTGCTTTCTATACCTGGCAATATTTGGTACGCCACCCGTCGCGCGCAGACTTATCTGGCGAGCACTTTACTAGGATATCATAAATGTCACAGAGTTCGTTTATTGCCTACCTTAGAAACAACATTTTAATAAAAATATAGGAAAAAATTAAACCATGTACTAGGATAACATAAATATCACAGAGTTCGTATATTTTTTTTCAAAACCTTTGTTACTTCAAAGACATATAAAATATAGGAAAATTAATGAAATAAAGTACTAGGGTAACATAAATGCCACAGAGTTCGTATATCGTCCAAGCGTTGGGTTGTCCCTCTCCCTAAAATATGGCGAGGGGGCCGATGGCTGGCCATGCGTCGTACTCGTGAACGGGTGCTACTTGTGGTGACTGGTCGGACTTGAATTCTTGTATGCGGTGATATTAGTTATTTCGACTAAGTAAGTGAGTGCCCCTATTTCACCATGCCTACTACTGATAGAAGACATATCTTTGTTTTTTATTTTTATAGTTAATTATTTCAAGATATCATGTGGAACATGGTGTAATGATTGCAGCTCCTTACAAACATTTTGTAAAACAAAAAACTAGGCGATTAAAAAGAGTGGCGGAGAGTTTATTGCCAGTTCTTTTCGTCCGTTCTACGCCCTTGATTTGAGAACTGCCAGTAAATATAAAATTAGAAGAATTTAATAAATATGTGTGTTTTTTTAATGACGTTCATAAGTGTACATAGTGTTACCTAAATGAATAAATGATTTTTGAATTTGAATTATACTACCTACTTCAAAACCTAATCTAAAATATTGGAATTATAATGAAAATATATATTCATCTCTCTCTCTCATAATATATATCTCTGTGGCATTTATGTTACCCTAGTACCTTTTTTCATTATTATTTCAATATTTAAATTAAAACGGTTTTTAAAGCATATAATAGAGCTTTGTTTCATTTATGTTATCCTAGTACCTACTTTATTTCATTATTTTTCCTATATTTTTATTTAAAGGAGTTCTAGTTCTATATTAACTCTGTGGCATTTATGTTATCCTAGTACTTTTTTCATGGTTATTCCTTAATTTTAATTAAAAAGGTTTTAAAGCAGGTGGAAATATACGAACTCTGTGGCATTTATGTTATCCTAGTACTTTGTTTCATCATTATTCCTAAAGAATTATAAAATGGTTCTAAAGTAATAAATAATATATGTTTATTAGGGTTGTAGGCATGCCCATCGTGCCCTCATGATGGATCCGCGCTTGCCAGTGTGCTGCCGGCCTAACTTGACAACCGCGACAAGATTTTGTCGACCGTTTTCTCGTGTTTTAATCGATTAACTCTTTATTTCTTCCGGGTCTAACATGACAATTACTCTAAAAATTTGACTTTTAATATCAAAAATAGATATAATTGTCGATCGAGATATCTTTTCTATAAAAAATTTCGATGTCGCGATATAATATATCGAGATATCTTACATCTTAGTTTGTCTTCTCTCGTCCGCGACATATCTCGTGGCGGTCATGCTAGGCCGGCTGAATATTGTACACAGCTTCAACTCGATAATATCGTCTGCGTGCTGAAAATGGTACCTACTCAGTAAAAAAAAATTGGGGGATTTATTATCCTAAGTAATAAGAGTCAACTGATAGTTTACCGACTGTTCAGGATTTCCTGAGATTAATATTTGAAATTTCATACAAATGACAGTTCGACGATAAGAATACTTTCTCGCAAGTTATTTATGCAAGCAAAGGCCTCAGAAATATATCTACTGTGTCGAATTTAAATTCTATTTTTGATTTTTAGACAGATGTCAAACGTCATTACTTTTTTATTTTTTTATTGCATGTCCTTCAATCGGATTTAAACGTCATTCTACTTCCTATGTTAAAACTTAAGTGTCTAAGAATTAAAATTCGGCACGTAGTCGGGGAATGTGTAGCTGATGGTATTGGGATTGGGTCATGATAAAATGAAAATAGGCACTTATTTTTAATATTTACTTTTTATTAAACTTTTGGGGTTTTGGCACAATTTTTGAATAATGTGTCCTGGTTTATACCTACAAGGTACAAGAACCTACATTCTACATTTAATACGATCGCGAATGATTCAGTTGAAAAAAATAACAATAGCACAAAAAAATAATTTAGGCAACATAAAAATAACAACATAGGTACAACTTTGCTAAGTACATATAAAATTTAAGTAGACAGTTAAAGAAATGGCAAGTAAAATGTTAAAGTAGAAAAAAATAAATAGAAAATAAGGTTCGACCGAGATCCACGCGACTTTCATACAAATTAAGTATCGGTCATAAATGACCAAACATTACTAACGTTTACATCAAAAATATCGCATTATTTACAATACAATGGATTTCAACATAAAAATAAATAATTTAACGACACTGCTCTAAATTCTTACACATTTACTAAGAATGATACACGCTACTCTAGGATAAACAGTAAGACACGTACACAATAATTTACTTATCCTTACGCTAACACTTATCTCAATTCGAATAATGTTACTGGCATATAATATAAGGGAATACACACCATATCTAGGGAAAATTCCATTTCCAATACTCAAAATGTCTATTTATAAACCGGCCTTAGAGTACCTAGAACCGAAAATATTGAGATATTGCATTGGAAAACGATGTTATGATCCACAAAATGGCGCATACTCACTATCAGTTCAAGAGAAAACAAGTGTTTACATTTAAAAAAATAAATAACAAAATTAAGAAATGGCAATCAAAGTTACTGACTACACGAAGTCATATACAATGTTACTAACGTTTCTTAGATATTATGTAGATATTATGCATATAGCTTAACACTAAACCTATGAAATTGCACGATTCGATAAAGCGATTTATAATTTGTTTTAACAGATCTCTAACATCCTATCTTTCAATATCAATACTCACCTTAATATTAACAGATTTTGAGATTCTCTTGTTAATAAATTGAAAAATAGATCGGTTATTAAAGATAATATAAATATTCTTCCCACATTATCTGTGGGTAACTTTTATTTTTAGTGAATTGACAAAATTGACGGGCTAAAATTGACCACTTTTCGTGTTAAACACTGATAGTGACAAAAATAATATTCTTCTATTTGCTCTCCTACGAATCAAAACTATAGCCAAATTACTTGAGTGTATTGCCATAAGCAAAACGTAATATGCCGAGGAGTGTAACGTTTTAAGCAGTTTCTTCAAAAATATAATATTTATTTTCAGACACATTTAAAATACAGCAATGCGAAATATTTTTGAAGAAAGGCTAATTTTTCGTATTTCCAAAATTTATATATTTTTAGAGCAATACTTTTACTTTGAATACAAATTGTTTACACGAGACAAAACTACATTATTTAATTATTATATTACGGCCTAAACTATAATTTAGAGAGCTAGTCTAAAGTCTATGAGTATTATGTTTTTATTATGATCCATTAACTCTCACTGATTCGACAAATCAGTTACGTGTTCAAAACACTTAAATTTTCAAGCATACCGCTTCAAATTTTTGGTTTGATACATTCAGTTCTTAAATCTAAAAGCTTCTATAATTTAAGATATATAAGGATTTTTTACACATGGCAACATATTATACTGACATTACTAACTTTAAAATCTAATCATAATCTAACTTTAGTCTATTATACCTTTAAACAAACATTACCTACATTAAGTAGTATCTACAAAGCGAATCTATTTACAAAGTTTTCAATAATGAGTCTTTAAAAAAGAATTTTTACTTATGTACATTTTTCTAATTAAATGTCAGTTAAGTTTGGCACAAAAAAATTACGATAACACGTGCCTTATACACCACCAATCGTTTATATCCTTTCAAAGTCCGTGCTTAACTCACTAATGGAATAATCTCATTAAACAATCGAGAGATCCTATTGCAACACTGGCTCTAATACGCCACGTTGACAGTTGACAATTATCAATTGTCCATGTCAATGTCAACGTCAGCTGTCAAATGGAAGGTTTACCAGGGATGAGGGGGAGGCATGGAGAGGGGCGCGGCGTGCGGGTAGGGCCAGCCGCGCGCCGTACCTCAATCATCCTCTCTGGGAGACAGCGGCGGAGAAAACGCGGGGTTCATGTAGTTCCCGCCGTTAGGTGGCGGCGACGAATTGGACGGCCCCGGGGATGAGAGAGATGGCAAGAATCCCAGCTCGCTGCCTCCGTCTCGACACCAGAGCTGCCTCATCTCCTGTCGGCGCGTGCGCATCAAGTTCTTGTACTCTGATATTCTCATTTTCTTGCCGTCTACTATGCAAGTTCGTTTTGGTCTCGGTCGGTACCTGTGAATACAAAATATGAATATAAAGAAATGTTGCTGTAACATGTATACATTTTGTAATCTTCTTATATTTTATATAAATTAGTAGTGAACGGTTACATTGCGAAATCAAAATATAGAAATTTACGACTCATTTTTTTTAATTTATTTTATAAATACAAAAAAGCATGACTATTTAGTATCATTCTACTATCTCTATCAAGACTATCATCAAGTACAAACCATCATAGGTTTGTCTGGATATTTGAAACCTAAATATCTACAAATTAAACATATATTTAATCTAAATATACCTTATAATATGTATGTACAATGTTATGTATACGTATCTTTTAAATCACTAAATTTACGAGTTATTGTAACTAATTTTACCTGTAATCAGGATGCTTTTCCATATGGAGTTTCGACAATCTCGATTGCTCTTCATAATAGGGTTGCTTCTCAGCATTGGACATCGCTTTCCACCTGGCTCCGAGTATCTTGGATATGTTGGAGTTATGCATATCTGGGCATGCCTTGAGAATCTTGCGGCGTTCATCCTTCGCCCAAACCATGAAGGCATTCATTGGTCTCTTGATGTGAGGTTTACCGGCTTCATCGCGTTTCGGTTGCCGGATTAGTTTGGCCTTTTCTGCTTCTTCTGGTGGCGTTTGACCCCACGATGAAGCTGGATGTTCAAGGGAGATAAAATTAATAAAGAAAACTTAATACAGTTATAGTTTAAATTAAAATAAAATATATAGCTATATTGCAATTACTCGTAGAAGGCGTGAAGATTAACTTATTCAAAAAAGTCTTCAATTAAACTCAAGTTTCGCATAAAATTTCGAACAGTAAAAATATCAAATTCACTTAGTTGCCTGATAGACGTTATTATAAAAACACATCTTACAAAATTTAAAAAGGGAAAATATTTTTTAAAATATAAATAATTCCCTTAGTAATTGTACCATACACGTTCTGAATGGTCCATTTCCAAAGTAGTTGAGTGTTTAAGTTCGTAAACAAAGCATACTTCAGAATAGACATTCATTCTTAATCTCCGTTTAACGATTGTTTTACAACCGGCATTCATTGCTCTTTGTAATTTATAGCATAGCTTAGTGGGGCTTCCGATTGAGTTCTATACCTACAGCCTGTCTAACAGCACTACTAACTATCAACAAAAATACCCAGACAATTATATACCTTATTCCATAGCGCATAATGGCTAGAATGAATTGCTTCAGAAAATATAGAGAAAATTGTGAGAGATTACACTAGCATTTGGTAAATATTTTGGAATGTTCTAATCTTAACTGTTGCCAGTCATATAATTTAATGTCGTGCATAGATGAAGTGAGAATCTTGCTTAAATTAATAGTTAATAGCTTTGGGAGCGCGTATTTTAAATTTCTTATTAATATCGTGTATGCATGGTTACGATAATTTAAAAGTTACAATAATTTGATAAAATTATTCTTGTTAGTTATACTATTGTAATTTAGGAAGAAAATCGGCTATATTGTGTGCCTAGAGTTTTACATTACTGTCCTGTCCACTAAATATTTCTCCTCAAACTTTAGTTCTAATGTAGTAATACATAATATGCATTAACTTTATTCTTCAAGACACAAACCTGAAATTGAATGAATTCAGGCCTAAGAGCCGATATTATTGCCGTCTGACATTATGAGAAATGAGAAATCCTCGCTCTATTGTCAAATACTCTTGCAATAATACTACATTAAGTAATGTCGATAATGCCCTAGTACCTACATTGCTTGGGAATAGAACATCTATAGGTAAAACCTTCCGTTACTTAACTCTCTTCTAGTAAGCCATTCGGTGACGACTAGTGAAGTCAAAGGGACACGTTTAGCGAATTATGTTTAGAAAAGCAAAATGTACAATCGCGCGGAAATATCAAACAACCCCGCTAAAATATGTAGGTCACGACTCATCCGCTTAGCATTTCATTTGACGGATTCGTTACCAAGTGTCCTCACAATTAATAAGCTAACATCCAAAGTAATGCATTCCCTGTATTAATTTGACACGCTGTTAGATAATTTATTACATCCTACAAATCGTGAGTTCAGTATTTCGGTACTGTTCTGCGCGAAATTTCTGTTATTTGACAATCTTCGTAAACGGTCAATTACACTTGAGCTATCTGACAGATGTAGAACAATGTTCAGTCGCCTACATGTTTCGGTTAGTTATTCTGGAAATAGGTGAGTGCGTTTCGTAATTAGCGAGCTTTTACTAAATTTCCTTCTGTTTCTACAAATATTGTCAGCTAAAATTTCGCAACTATCGCTATATTTTCGCATTAGATTAACACAATAGCGAACCATTTTATATTCTACTGTACACAGCATGGGTACAACTTCGCGGGTGTATGCAGAACAACTTACCAAAGTTTTCTCATAATCAGATGAATAGTTTCGGAGTGTATAGAGGACAAACATAATAACATTGATTTTTATTTATTTAGATTTTTGACAGAATGTCAATGTCATATTCGATCGCATCGCTTGAGGGTCTGGAAGAAGTATATATAAGTTTTTTTATAATTAAACTTCAATTATTGGGAAAATTACCTACATACCTTGAAAAACAGCACTCGATTTTAATAAAAAGGTATCTATTTGAGAGTTCATTTATAAATTTAAATTCCAAGAAAGCTATTAAAAATGATTACAAATTTTTGTGTTATCTTCACGGCTACGAAACGGGACTTAACTTTTATTTTATTACTATTAGTACAAATAACCTGCCGCTTTCTTTGTATATTTAACTGGTCGTAAATTCCAAAACATGAATATGTAATTTCGACTTACTTTTTGGCATATTAATTTATTGCGGCTGTTAATTTGTTCGATCTCAGCATTAATTTATTTCAAATGAACTTAAGAAGTAACTTTAAATAAAAAAGTGTTGAATGTTTTATATTATACATATCTTCAGAATCCACTTTTGTTATCGATAGTACTGTGAGCGGAAATGTACGTCTCAAACGCCATCTATTCCATATTATTGAGATTCTCTTATTTTGAAGGAAATCAAGCAATGGTGGACAATTTTGTAACCATTTTGGTTTGGGAGCGCGCCAAGTATGTAAAGTGTATTCTATTAATTTTATTCACTTCACAATTTACATACGACCATTACTGATATTGATATATTTTTTTAAATAAAAATATTCGTTTTTTTGTAATGACATTGAATGCATTTCGACAATCTAATGATTCGTGATAAATCATTGATTTTTTTTATATAATTTCAATCCATTTTAATTCAATAAAAACGTAAAACACAAAAGTCAGGAGAAGTGGAATACCGCTGCCTTATAGTGTTGGTAGAAAACTTATTTTTAAAAATGACAAATTTTAGTTATGATTTTTCTACAACCATATCAATATACATAATAATTAATGCAGATTTCTGACTATATATTACCTTAACATTAGAATCTGACATCCCAGTTTTCCTACGCAAGCGAAGCTCTACTAATATTTGTGGCTACTCAATCTCCAGATTAGGGCACATTTGGCGCAATGCTTAACTTATCCCTAGTTATTTGCATCTATTAAAATATTATTTTTACCAAGCCAGCAAGTCACGATTTAAGAATGAATATCTTTTTGTTCAATAAATGTCAAATTAGCCTATTTTTTACAAATTCTATGCCAGTGCCTAGATAGTCACGATTTAAAAAAAATATTTGTTTAATAAAAGAACCTTGTCAGTTCTGTCACGTAACCTAGAATAGGATAAAGATTCAAAAATCACCTTAAATAATATAAATGTATGAATTAATAATAATTATATTCTAGTAATTAGAATGCGTCGAACGTCCGCGCACGTAAGCAAACCAGAAATTAAATTGATCTGTAATGTTTAAGCAATATAATAAATCAAGTGGAAACCTTCGAGACTGACCTGTTGTATCGAGAACTATTAATTTCTCTTACCTACCCATCTCTCAATAAAGTTACGAAACTAGCTTAGACTCGTTTACATTTACTGTTTGTCGGTTGCTTGATACGTCATAATATTACGATGTTTTATAACCAAATAGAGGACTATGCAACAACTTCCGAGATTCGTATTGTTAATCTGTAGGTATTGTATGCAGTTTAAGCTGCTTTTTCAAGGATTTTCTAAACTTTTTGGCAATAAAATAATAAAAAAAAACATAATTAATCACTTCAGTCAGAGATTCACCTCAGTTTTGTTTCTGTATGTAGAATAAACTAATATCTATTTTGTACCAAATTTAGACAAAAACATGCGCGACCGTAGCACGACAGGTGCAAGCGAACACTGTATCAGCAAGTTTTCATCGGATTAATATTTGGCAATTAGAAGCGGCCATCAAAATGTTTTGGCGGCGATACGGAACATTTCAGTTTTCGCATTTCTGGACGATATAACTACACTAGCGAGCTACGAATATGGAACGATGTGATAAAAATATTTCTAAAACTATGAGAACCTAGATTATTTAATCGTAAATAATAACTCAGACGCTCAAATACTATAATACAGTACTGTTGATATTATGATACAGTAGAACCTCTGTAAGACGGACTTCAAAGGAGACGCTAAAAAATTTGAGTTAGAGTTTTCGACTTCGAAGGATTTCGACCTAGGCCGATTGTGTAAGGAAATATTCGACTAGTTTTAAAGGTTGTATAATCAAACATTGCTATGAGATGCAGAGGGTCAATTTTATTTTTTCGAGTTATGGAGGGAAAATGGCTTTAGGGACTCACTGATTATATCGACCTATAGACGGTTGAGATTTCGAGTAATGGATGGTTTCGACACACCGAGGTTCGACTAAAAGAGGTTCCACTGTATATTGATTGATAAATTGTATAGTGTGTAGTATGGGTGCAAACCTTTAAAACTCAGTAAATTGCTATTACAGTTCTCTGTATTTTCAGTAAATAGTTTCATAGAATCTATCTGATGATGGACTGTTATCATTACGGATCTTACACAAGATTCTTACCTAAGTTACATTACGTATTCTGAGTATTAAAGTCAATATTATAACGATCCCAAACACAATGCTTGCTAGTGTATTTATTTGTGCCGATTCCTTGTTTATTCTAGCGCGTGATTGCGTAAGTTTTAGTTGATTTTGCGTTATTAATATTCACGAAACGAGACGACAATTTTAGGACGATTTCCTTGTTGTGTCGGCGTTTACACGATATCGTGGATTTTCATTGATTTACGTTATTAATTGAGAAATTAGATTAATAATTAAATTATTAACAAAATTCTTAGTAATCTGTGGTATACCTACTGTTTAGCACTGCCAAAAACAAACCATCATATAATATGTACAACTGTTCTTTCATTTAGCTTCAATGTTTCGAAAACAGTACCGTTTTTTTTTTGATTTTGATAACGATTTTGAGAACTGACGAGGCAAGCCCAATTTTTCCAAGCTAATATTATCTTGAAATAAAAGAGGTATTTCATAATCCAGCGGAACTTGAACCGGCGACCTATCGAAATATAAGCCGTACAAGCCTGTACCAAAACAAAACAGCTAAAATGTAAAATTGATGATCTATATATAAATGATTTACTTACTATTACAAACAGAATTGTATTCATCATCTTTCTTCATATACGGCGAGCTTTCATCCATTGGCTGGTATGGTGCGAACCGCGGCATCATCATGGGTCCTGGTGAAGGAGACCGCTGCTTGCTGAGGTTCAGGGGTGCGTCAGGATCCTGCGGTGGTGGTGATCGAGCCATTTGGGGCATCTGGGCTGGCGGCCAGGGATTTGATGGGACCACCTGTAATGACGGATGGATTATAATAAATAGATAGATGTGACATTCTTTTTTACAAAGAAAAAAAAATATCTATATAAAAACATCGTGTCACGGTGTTTGTGGTCGCACTTCTCAGAAACTTTTTTATATTTTTTTTTTATATTTGGTAGGTATGGAAACGGGTTTGCCCCATGCCGCACTATGGGCTCGGGAATTCACTTTTACTTTATAATATAATAATATAGTAGTTAAGTTATAACATTTAAACTGCTGTTATATCCTAGAAACAATTTCAACATGAGAAATATATGTAATCTAATACAATCAAATAAGTAGAATTTAATGACTTCTTGGGATTCAATGGCTCTCCTAGCGTGTTCGCAACAAGCTATTTATGTCAAATAAACTAATTAATAAACTAAAAATATTATAAATGCAAAGGTTTATCACTAGCAGCTAAATTGATAGGTTGTAATTTGGTAAAGAAATTACATATTGACGCTGTTTAATTTAGAAAATACTCTATCTTTCTATATCGATTTTTTTTAAATCGTATGAATTTGTAGTTATGAGGTGTCCTATAGAGCGACGATATGTGACCTACAGTGGATTTTTAGAGAATAGAATTTTAATTTTAAGAGAACATACTACGCCGACCCCAAATAAAAAAAAGCGAACAGGGCTGAAAAAAGAAGAGTTTTCTTTGAAAAATGTCTTGTATTATGCAATCATCATATTTAAACACCGATACCGTATTTATATCAAATATTCTCCTATATTTTATGACCTTTCGCTATATATAAAGACTGAGATAAATAATTAAAGAGATACAATGTGGCTAAAGTATAATTTGAAGTGTTTGCTGTAAGTCAATCAAACGACTCATTAAATTAAATTCAAAGCTGGAATTATTAAATAAACACAATTATCTTACAGATATTCTTCGAACTGAATATAATGATGAGTTTATGCGAATATAGAGCAAAATTAGTCTATTATTTCTGGCCTTTGTGAAGGGTGGGCGTGGCGTGCGCAAGCGCTCGTCACTGTTAAAATAATTCATATTTATATAAATATCTCAAATAAAGCAAATAAATATCCACATTAAACGATAAGTACAAAAATTAAAGATTTTACCTTACGTGACGTTTTATACCTACATTTTTATTTTGCTCATGGATGAATTTGGAATCATTTCAAATGTAAGTTTATATATTATGTATAAGGTATACTAGCGTTCACTAAGGTATACTAACTTTGTGTATAGTACATCTACAATCCACGGGTGCAATGTAGATGTACTATCCTACACAAAAAAAGCTATCTAAATAAATGTTAATGTAGCTTTCTATTGGTGAAAGAATTTAAAATAGGTCGAGTAGTTTTTGAGTGAAATCGTAACAAACAAGCAAACAAATATTTCCTCTTTACAATAATATTAGTATAAATTATTATAACCTAAATATCATTTATATATTACATGGTTTAATATATTTGTGTAAATCACGTAGTGTTAAGCACTGGAAGTCGTAGATTCGATGCCCCGGGGCACTAAATTCAAGTAAATTATTAGGTCTTACGGCGTACCGAAAGCTGATCACCTAATAGTCTGTTAAGAAATATGATCATTTCAAATAGATACAGTTATGTGTATGCTCTTTTAGAGGACATAAAACATTAGAAAATTCAGATCATCCCTCTCTTTAGATACTTCTCACAAGGTTGGTACATCTTAAAAATCTCATTATATATTTTAAATATATCTTTACGAAAATACAAATTGTTCCAAGGTTCACAACGGATATTTAAACTCTTAGCATCTATCTGAAAGACTGAAACGTCATAAACATCAAAAGAATTGATCAACTTTTTACCGACAGACATTCTTGTCTAAGCATAATTATCTATAATAAAATTTCCAACAATCAAAAGGCCGCATCTCTCCTTGACAACCGCGGTTTCATCAAAACGGAAATTGCGCCAATTAATTTGTATAAATATCAAATAAAAATGTTCATAGTTAAGAACTGGATGACGGATCGTCTTCACACGAAGCTAATTTTATACTTTTACATAACACCGTCTTGGTTTTACACTTTCAAAAATCGTGTTTGAATTTAGAAAGGTCTAATATAGATACATAGTACATACCTATATATTCATTATGAAGGCTTGTATAGCTATTTAAGTACAAAAACGCTTCAACTAATCTTGCGTGATAAAGAAATACAAGTAATTAAAAATCAACTTTATATATATTATTATAATATTATATTGCCACATATACACATATGTGTATCTATGTTTTTTTTATTATTCGAAAAGTAAATTAAATTAAAAAAATTCACTTTGCTTCAGAATATTTCAACGATAAGATAAAATTCCTTTAATATAAGCGCGCTGATATAAAAATACACAACTAAGTATCATAAAAAAAACAAAATTTTTCACTTTAAGAATTTCGTCCCTGAAGAGGTTTATAGAAATGGTGTATCAGCAAAAAGAAATACTGAACAATCATAAAAGCACATTCTATTATCATGCCAATACGCGTATCATAAAAGTGTATTTAATACTTTTTATAATCCTCAAATAACGAGTTCACAATTAAAATAAATCTAATCGAACCGTAAAACGCAATGAATATTATATTTCATCAATATTTACCCATTCTCGTTTACATTTAAATGATTTAACGCTATTGATTTAAGATCTCAATATCGGCCTCAACTTAATCTAATATGTAATAATTTATTCAGTTTAAACATTAAATATACGAAATAATTACTCAATATAATTAATATGGTGTATAGTTTTATCTGGGCACCGGATGTTAGCCAACATACAGGTATAGATGATTTGAATTATAAAGTAATTAATTTCTCGCTTGCGAAAGATCTATCAAACGCATCTTAACATTAACACATGGTGTGTTTATAGTAGTTTTTAAATAAATGTTGCAATTTAAATAAACAAGTTATCAAATAACCTAATATAAAGAATAATTATTTTCCATTGCTACTATTACCTAGGAGTGGGCGTTAGTTCAACAAGCAGCTTTTTTTAGCAGCTTTATGTTAACGAATTAGCTGCTTTTCGTTTACCGCAAAAGACGTTAAATATATTAACTGTTTCATTCAACGATTTTCGAACGCAACGCGCGGATTAGCTCAACGAACATTCAATGAGTAGCTAACTGCAAACCAGTTAATAAAATTAGCTGCTTTTTGAACAGGTTATCAGTTTGTAATTAGCAGTTTCATTTAGTTAACACAAAAACCGTCAACGACCCACTTCTACTATTACAACTTTATTTGTTCGTTTTGTCATGTTTTAAGTGAAATAAATACATAATTTTTCGACATTATACCAAAACATGAGTGGTATTATTTTTAAATGGAAGTTTTCATTCAAAGAATCGAGAGATTTGCTATTCGTATCGTAAATCTGTCAACTGCATGAGATATCATTTGAAAATGCATACACATGGCGGATTCGTTATTATAAACTTAATTTATGTAGGCTTTCCAGTAAAAAAAAAGTTTCACTCATGTATTGGTCGTTCGTGCTAGGGCATCATCATCTATTACTAAAATCGAACGCAACGTACGGAATAAAACGAAAGAATAACCAATTTCGTATTTTAACTTTTTAAAAAAACATTTTCAATTCAATTTACGATTATTAATACGATCAAAGAAATTTCAAACGAAAGACATAATGTCTAGATGCCAACGACGGATCGATCATCAGATTCGTGATAGGAAAATGTACGATCCGTCAGCCGAAACTTCGTATTTTGTTTTGGTAATAGGCCACCTATATACCAGCATATATACACTTATATTACTGCTATATATATACCAGCAGACTGGTTCTCCTGCAACTACTGCAACTTACGTTTGAGTGCGGTTGCTGTGGTCGCATCTGCTCTAGCAGGGGGAGGAGTCCAAGTGGCGGAGCAGGATACAGGTGTCCACGCCGCACCATCTCCTGCCGACGAAGGTGTTCCTGCTGCAACCGCTGCAACTCCAGCTCGGCTGACACATTGCCCATGTTCTGTAAGAAAAATGTGTTATGAGAAGGTGGTCAATTATTTGTGTTCTTTTTTGTAATAATGATAGGTTTTTGTATGAAAGCAGTCGGTTTTGAATACGGTAATAAACGCAAAATATGTAGCTAATAAATTTTGTAGGATAGACGCGATTAGATTCAATGTATTCGCTAGTTAGTCGCATTTTTTGGGATATTAATTACTATGAAAATATCCTTTTTAGGTAAACAATTGTTAGTTCTTTGTGTTTTTTTTTGACGAATTCTGTTGGGACACGGATGGCTTTGAAGTGATGAAGATTTTGGTCTGAAAATATTTTTCAGACTTAATGTTGTAAATAAAGTAAATAGTAAAATTTATGTTTTTATTTCTACGTTTTTAATGTTCAAAAAAAAACCCTCGAAAAATAATTAGAAACTGCAAACGAGGATTTATTGAAGAACATTTTTTATGATGGATATAAAGATTTGAGCATTTTATTAGAAACAAGACACCAGAAACAGATGTAATTTATCAGTACGCCATGCGTCAATCGAAAACTCCTAAATAAGCGGTAAACAACAGAAGACATATATTGTAAAGAGCGGAGAATTTGCGGTACTTTAGATCATTCTCGTAAGATATTTCTCCGCGAAATTTGTCCCCCACAATATATTGCACACTTACAAGTCGCACGACAAAGAATACGCTTGAACACAAATCAGAGGACGCTCAGTCAATCTTAATGTATATAAAACGAGTTTAAAAAAAGAGGTAACCCCGATTAATTGCCTACTAGGGTTACCAGAAGTCCAAAGTCTCGAAAAGACTCGACCTCTCTGTAGAACAAAGTTCCTTCTTACTTTATAATTGGCCTTATTGTTTTGAGAAATGACCTACATTTAATTGATTGCTATCTTCAAAAGAATGATGGGTATTTTTAATTTTGATTTATCTAGTAAATTAAATAGGTGAGTTTAGCCTTTAAAAAACTCTACAATTATAGGGCACAAAAAGCTGATCAATGGAAAGAAAAATGATTAGTGAAACAGACACAGAAATGGGTCTTCCCCATGCCCCACTAGGGGACTTGGGAATTCATTTTAATATCTTAAGGTCAATTTTCAAGTTACTAATCAATTTATCTAGATTGAATATCAAATAGCGTATGTATTTGTTGATATATTAAAACAAATAGAAATTCTATAGTTTAACTATCTTTTCATCAGCAATCATAATTCCTGAAAATCCTGATGTGTGGTAGCCCTATTCAGGAGTCGTGACGAATTCCACAATATACATGTTATCGGCTCTTCATTAAGACAGTATTGAATTGTTAATGGTTGTACACAGCATGACATTATAAGGTGACGACGCGAAAATACCACGGTGAGATGTATTTCCGGACGAATGACAACGTCTTAATAAAGTATTAAAATAATTTGCGGTGTTAAAAAGCTGTAAGGGCAACCGTTGACACCACGTTCTTTTAGGTCTTTATATAATATGTAGAATATATGAAGGTATGTTTACAACAACGGGTTTAGGCGATATGAGAATAGTCAACAAATTCGAAATTTTCGGAATACCTATTGAAGATTTTTTATTAATACCAGTACATCAGCGAGATTGCATCGCGACAGACATATGTACATTGTACAAGTTCAAATTTAAAATCATTTATTCATTTAGGTAACACAATGTACACTTATGAACATCAATAAAAAATTACATATTAAATGCTTGTAATTTTACATTTACTGCCAAGGCTTGGATAACTAACTTATATCCTATATAATGGTATTTGTGGATATCCCAAAACAAAAGAAATACCCTTGCGGTTCTTTAATTACACATAAGTTAAAGATGAAGAATAATAAAACTTTATACAAATGCATACATTCCAGCTAAAAAGATAATTATTTTTCAACTTTTAACACTTGCCTTAGTTTCATATAATTTAAGTTTCTTTAATTATTATTTGCATGCTTCTCAGAATTCGTTTGTTTATACGGTTGGGGAGGTACTGGCCTCCTTAACATAATTACCCTAGGTAAGAAGCTAGAACCTATAATAAAATGTATATAAAAGTGGGACAAAGGCCTATTTGCCAAAATCAGAAATCCTAAAACCACGCTCACTGTGCTATGCAAAACTTCGAACGAATAAAAAGTATACGATATATCCGTTGTAATTTTTTTCACTTAATTGTAATAGGTGCCTCTTACCGATTCAAGCCCGAACGCCACCGTAATCGACCAAGTTTTTCCATCGGGCAGACAAATTGCCGTCATAACCGAACGGATTAAACTTTTTATTAAAAACAACAAACTGAGCATAATGTATCGCTGTAATCGGCAAGGGACAGATGTTCCCGAATAACACGCGCGATTTATCTAATGTAAAAAGACTTTTATTTAATAGCTCCGGATCCTACCGATTGACGATTATATTTTAGACGTTGGTATTGCGAAGTGCGGTCGAATTTGATAGCGCAATGAACGTAAGAGTCGACGTAAAAACACGTTTTTTGATGGAGATGACCACCTGGCCGTTATTTGTTTTAGGCAGGTGAGTTGAAAGGTTACTCATAAACGTGAATACGAACGTCCGAAGATGAAATGATCTCGTTATGACGGGGTCAATGTTGTTATTAGAAATGGCTGGGATTGATCTGGCAATACGCGTACGCGCCGATGTCCGATCAATAAAGATGGCCGCTGATATAAATAGCTGGGAAAACGTTCACCATCTGTCATTATGTCCTTGGCACTGTGTTATATTATTAATACCTAGATGTTGTCTATTTCTTTGTCTAAGTCTACAAGAACGTATTAAAAGGATAAATATACGACTTCCATATTATAAAAATATTATTAATCACAATCCAATATAGTTATACAGCCTATGTCATTCAGCTTTGTAGCTTTCTACTGGTGAAATAATTTTTAAATTCAGTTCAGTAGTTCCAGAGATTACTGCCCACAAAGAAACAAACTTTACATCTTTTAAATATTAGTGTTATGCAGATATCGACAGATTGAGGGTATGAGGTTCACTTGATGGTGATACTTTGTAACTAAAATGTGTGAAATTCATAATAATTTATCAGTGTTTTGGTGTTGACCAAATTTATTTATATTATTAAAAAAAATACGAGTTAAGTGTTATAGCTGTTCAAAAAGTCGTGATGAAAAAATAGATTAATTCTTAAAGATCAAATAAAAGTTTTACTTATTATAGAGGGTAGCTGACAAAAGAATAATTTTTAAAATAGGGTTGGTCATGATTTAGTTTTTATCATTCACCATTTTCTTAGCGCCATTATTAACTCATGTAAATGATTTATTTATATATCTTTAAATAGTAGCACTTTTGAGTATCAAATTTATATCTTAAACAAAACTAGTTTTCACCGAGTTTAAGTTATTTTAAGATTTTTCATATTATTTATTGGCATTAATGAAGACGAAGTAGAAACTTTTAATGATTTCATAATCAAAGAATACTTGACATAATATCACAGAATCAGTATTCTAACAGAAAATTTTGTATACCTCGCATTTGCAAATAAATGGTTTGTGATAGAATTATACATATTAGATTATTAGCCATCCTCGACAACCCTAGTTGCTACCGGACATACCAAGTTATAATTTATTCTCGCGGCGGCGCCCGATTCAAATACAATAATCTTTTTTTTTTGCAACTGACGATTTCAATCCTAGCTCCCATACACATAAGACTTAGATAATATCCAGAAGATTAGGTGAAAATACACCAAAAGCTTTCTTAATGAAACAGACGTCACATTGACGTAGGTGATGCGAGATCGCGGATGAAATCATAATATTTACTGTCATTCTTAGACCTGTCCTCATTCGAAGACACATTATTCTGGATAACAATCTGAATTTCTATTTTATTACTCATTCCTAAGAAAGCTTGCTATATGGTATAGAAAAGTTAACCTATACTAGAATTATAAAGAGGAAAGATTTGTTTCTTACTATTTAACTCAAAAACTACTGGACCGATTTTAAAAATTCTTTAACCAATAGAAAGCTACATTATCAGCGAGTTTTCTCTCTTTTTGTGTATCCCATCATATAGGTACATTGCACCCATGCGAAGCCGGGGCGAGTTGCTAGTTTAGTATAAAGCACCTAAACTTTTCATCAACGCACATTGTCAAAATATCATCAACATAAAATAAGAATATTACAACATTGGTTATTAATTAAAAACGAATTCGGCATAAAGGTACCCTCGGCACTTGCCGCAAGTACAAAAGTGTTGATAATATAAATAATGCATTATAAAAAGGGCAGGCAATTGGTCCTTCGAGTGGGGCAACACAAAGGCTTGCAAGCTGTGCTGTGATGACATATCAAAACGAATCGCTAATGTGTTAACCCGGTGATGTTTGAAGCGAATCTGTTTATTTGTTCATTTCTTATAAGTAGATTTAATAATTTAAAAAACAAAATCTCAGTCAATGCAGTGTCTCTACTTAATTGTACTAAGACTGGAAGTGTTATCTTTGACTATATATTTAGAATTCGTCTGAATTTAAAACAATATGATATGAATAAGAAATTTGAAAGTAAACTTTAAAACTTTGAACACATAAAATTTAGTCGAGTAACCCGAAAAAAAAATAGCTTTTACTAAAAAAATTCTAGTCCAAAGTATAAGTAAGTTCAGGATAGAATTATCTCTTTTCTTACTAAGATAGTTTCTTTAACATTTTTGTTATAGTCTCTATCATAAGCGAACACATACATATTTTGTTTAAATAAAATACTTTATAAATGATTAATACGCGGTTTATTATTTATGCCGACGTTTCGGATGCATTTCAGCAACCGTGGTCGCGGCAGACTGAAAGATGACAGTCGGCACAAATAATAAACCGCGTTTTAATACGTTATAAAGTATTTTATTTAAATGTGTGATACTCGCGTTAATAAAAGACAATATTACATATTTTGTTGCTTTCCTTGATAAAGCTTTTCAATGTATTTTAAAAACATGATAGGTTCCATTCCATTCTGTTATCAAATTCAAATGCGTTTTAATATCGAGTTCAGATTGCACAATAACGTTGTGAATTAATTATTACATTGGAATAACATGACTTGTTTTTATCTGTTGTCCGATCAATCCACCGATTAGTTTAGTGTTGACGTCCTAGCAGAAAACGTCCAGTTTATTTTGATTTTGCTCAAGATAAACAATAATGTATTAATTTTAAAATCTTTATAGATATATTATTCAAAATATTATGTCACTTTGATTAATGAGAATATTTATACAGTTAACCCGATATTATATACGATATACTGATTAGTTTATCCTTTTCATATAATATAATATTTGATTCATAATTATAATTTTCTGTAATATTAATCATTTAAGTGTTAAAAATTGTCACTTTAATATTTATATATTTGAAATAAGAAAATGACCCGTGTGATTGTAACAGCTAAACGGATATACCTATCGCTGTACTGTTTTTAATGAAATTTGGTATGATCATCCGCATTTTCTGGAAGTTCTTATAGAGTAGATGCTTGAATAGAATAGATATTTCGCAGACGTGATTTACGTATTATGTATAATAAATATATATATACATACATTTATTTATCTTAATCATTGCATTTAACAGTGTTTAATTTAAAGAACTCGCCAATAAGCCGACAAGAGAGCACACACAAACATTTTGACAACTACCAATTAAACTGTCAGATCGATCGTGCAACTTGTCGCTCGACAAGTCGACATCCAGATCTCGCCGGGAGACCTTATCTCTCGGATCCGCTTATTGTGAGGGGTGAATCGCGATTTTTAATGGTGTAGTGATCTTATCGCATCAGCGGAGCGGTGATGATGCATTTTGCGGTATTATAATGGGCTCCCCAGGTTTGCAATAGAACTTTGAAATACACGATTATAGATTGCAAGTCGCTTGTAGTTTTGTTGCATCTGTGATTGTGACTATGTCATGTCTTATTACTTTTATTATTTTTATTCCAATAGTATCTTGTATGGTATATTTGTCGTCTTTGACTAATGAATATATTTATACCATACGTTACTAGAAGTAGAAAAAAATCATTCACTTAAAACTATTACAAGTATTACATTATTAAACAATACAATTAAAAGCATACAAACAGGTATAATATCACTACATAGTATAAAACAAAGTCGCATTCTCTGTCCCTATATCCCTATTCCCTATGTATGCTTAAATCTTTAAAACTACGCAACGGATTTTGATGCGGTTTTTTTTAATAGATAGAGTGATTGAAGAGGAAGGTTTATATTTTCGAAGATATTACAAATTTAAAAATTGCGGGACGTAGCGTTTGCGGCGGTACCGGCCGGTATGTTTTTGTATACAACGTTCACAGTTTTTCTGTAGTGTATCTAGTATCAGCATTGCACCCGTGCGAAGCCGGGGCGGGTCGCTAGTATAAAATAAAATAAATTTATGTTTTAATAAGTAAAAAAAAAGGTCCATGAAGCACAAGATACAGTACAGTATAAGTTGGGAAAGAAGTCCCAACACTATCCCAATACTTCTTTAATTAAAACAATATTGTTATTAAGAAATATAATCAATTTTTAATTCCAGATCGATTAGATACTTCACACAAAATAATAAAATACAACTCATCAAAATATCAACAAAACAGTTCCTGACAAGGAAATAACACAATCATTCCATAATAACTATAAATACGATCACAATTTCTTTTATTTCACATAGGAAACCTTGTTAGCACGTGCACGACCGTCGTTCAAAACCAACAATTTGCTAATTTGAAGGAACCACAGGCGCTGTCGGGGGCTATTTGGAGCCATTCAATAAAAAATAACCCCTCAAAAGTTTTGTCTTTTTGAGTGCGTAGGCCCGATTGTTTACACTTCCAATTACAGGGGTTCGCTTTGCTAATCAGGTTGAGTTTTTTTAAAGGCAATTGCCGGGCTACTGTCTTCTACTTGAAGTCAAGTCAAGATAACGCGTTTCCGGTTCAGTAAATACATACTTATACGTTCGAAATTCAAATAAAATAGGTGTATACTATTGTATTTTATTAATGCGAGTATCACAAATTTAAATAAAATACTTTATAAAGGATTAAAACGCGATGTATTATTTAGGTATGTTATTTATCCCCGCGCGACGTTTCGGATGCTTTTCAGCAACCGTAGGAATAGAGTGTGTTAATATGGCAACTTTGTGATATTTCAAATGAGACAACTATCACCTTTCAATCTGCCCGTGACCACGGTTGCTGAAAAGCATCCGAAACGTCGGGATAAATAATATAAATAATAAATAATCCGTTATAAAGTATTTTATTTAAAAATAGGTGTAGTTGACATATTTTTCACCAAGAAAGCCTCAAGCTCGTGTATTAGTTGATATAAATTATAAGTAAACCAGTAAGTATTACGTCGGTGGCTTACTTATAATTATAGCATAATAAACCTGCATTTTCCACATACACTTTTATCGTCTTATTTTCCCTTGTCTGTCCATTTCCCAAGAGATTAGGCGTCCATTAGCGACAAAGGACAGGTGTTACACGCGTGTGCGCTAAGCTTTATTAATCTTTCTCTGCGGTAAGTTCGCACTTTTGTGGCATCTGCTATTGATGTGAGGTAAATCTTTGTTTAAGAGGCAATATTACTACTATATTTTGTGTTGCTGCTTATAGTTCGACACTGTAACAAAGCCGAAATTCTTTACGGACTAAGTTTTATGGTAGAGAGGGAAACCAGGCATAAGCCTGATGATTCGCTTGCTAGATGGTAATTGATCTCCTTGATGATGTCATTGTAAAAACAGAAGGTTTTGGATCTTTAAGGAATGAATAGACTCTTGAAAGCCCTTCACTCGGACCTGGATGTCTCCAACATCAGGGAGATTGTAGGTGCTCGCTTTGAAGGTATTAGTAACGGTGTGCTGTTTCACAATATGAATAATAACGCCAAACTAAAGTCATATAATTAAGTCTTGCAATATTTTTGGCATGATATTTATTAAGATAATGAATTTTATTTTTTTATGTTAGATATTGACAGACAAGCATGAGGTTCACTTGATGGTAGGTGATACCTCAGCCACAGAACATCAGTCAATGATGAGCTGTCGACCTAATTTTTGCTTCGAGCATACGGAAATTCATAGACTGAAACCGAAACGCGCAATATTGTTTTTCTATCTATGAACGGTGGTTCGTTACCCGGTCGGAATTTCGATATTCCTCCCGTTCAATGCCCGAAGTTACCAGACGTGGGGAAGTCATGCTTACAGAAAATTATAAACATGTTGTCCCGGTGGGATTCGAACCCACGACCTATCATGCGCACGGCAGGTGTTCTACCGAACGCGCCAACGAGCCTGTCAAAACTACTATATACTTATCACAATTTTGAAAAATTATGATAAAACTGACAGTCTCTAAAATATAACAGCTGTTACATTATTGACTGTAATATATCTTAACATAGTTTGTTCTCCAGCGAATTCTGTGATCATGTTCGCATAATACCAACAAATAAATCTATTTCAGTGACAAATTCTAAAAACTTATAAAAAAATCCAATAAATAATTTTCCAGTGAAAAAAATATGATTCTAATAAGAAAATCTATATTATTATCATCCATTAATGCACTTCGGTGTTCATT
Source organism: Anthocharis cardamines (assembly GCA_905404175.1). Taxonomy (NCBI): domain Eukaryota; kingdom Metazoa; phylum Arthropoda; class Insecta; order Lepidoptera; family Pieridae; genus Anthocharis; species Anthocharis cardamines. Next base: position 4,857,169 of record FR989971.1, on the reverse strand, counting down.
CGAGCCAAGTTTATTATAATTCTATTTATAATAATTAAAAAGTATTCTGATACAGCGGTTTGTTAAAAAATGATGTAAATTATAGGATTGAATGTGGAACGGAATAATGATGACTCTTCAGACTCCATCGCCCACAATACGTCATCTTGGTGATATGAAATAATAATGTGGACATTGCTTTTCGAAAACAAAATAAGTTATTTATGATGCGTTGGTATTTTCAGTTGTACGTAAAATCTAAGGTTCAATATGATTTTTTTTTCATGGTAGAGGAAACAGGCAGACATATAGCTAATGTCCGTAGACATTTGTGCGTTTGTAGATTTCAAGATAACGAGGTGATGAAGGTTTTATAATACTTAATAATATTTTTTGTGTGTTGAAAATGCTATTAAAAACCTGAGAGTTTTTAATTTATTTTATTCCGATAAAACTTGAAATTGATTTAGTTATGTGATCTACTTTATGCAAAGATTTACACCAGGTATCGAAACCGTTTAGTTTTTATTTTCCAAAATACGTGTCTGACTGAGATTGTATTAGTTTTAAAGAGTAATACACAATAAACTTACCACACGATTTCTAACAGTAAATATGACTAAAACAAAGGTATATATATCAACAAAAGTCTTTATTATGTCGATTAAGCTCCCATAGTAAATTAACTAGTTCTGAATCCCTGGTTTTCACGTTAATAACATCACAGTCGTATCCCCACAAAGATGTCGCTATTATTTCCGCCGTCTAACGGAAAACAAAAATAAACACAAGTAGTAAGAATAAAAGAAAAGCTCAAGTGGGAAGAGCAGCCAAGAACAGCAAGATGGGACGGGAAAGGGGGAATGGGAGGGGTCGGCTTCCCCCTCGGGAGCGAACATCCCTCCGAGTTTTTGGCTCTTTTGTTTATCGTGCAACTTGATACTGAGTTTTCCAGCGATATTTTCATTTAATTTGTTATATATTTTGCCTATTATTTACTTTGACAAACTCATTTTAAAAACTAATTTAACTTTTCTGTCACTGTATAGGTATCTAAAAAACAATGTGTTACAGTCATTGATATATTTTAATACAGTGTTGATAATTAGTTATGCCGGCCTAGCATGACAACCGCGACAAAATTTTGTCGACCGTTTTCTCGTGTTTTAATCGATTATCGCTTTATTTCTTTCGGGTCTAACATGACAATTACACTTAAAACTCGACTTTTAATATCAAAAATAGATATATTTGTCGATCGGGATATCTTTTCTATCATAATTGTCGATGTTGAGATATAATATATCGAGATATCTTACATCTTAGTTTGTCTTCTCTCGTCCGCGACATATCTCGTGGCGGTCATGCTAGGCCAGATGATTTCTAAATGTAAAACGATAATAACACGCCATCGTTATTTAAAGGTTATGTAAGTATTAAAATTTACACTTTGTACCTAACCGCAAAGCTAGTGCTTAAAATGCTGAAATATCGCGCCTACAAACTTCCTCCACGCATTCGTATCTACAAAAGCGCAGCATCTCAAGTGGGGCTGCATCGTTACTTAACTCTCGTATCATTCCTTTTGCCCGGGTATTCTATCCGCTTGTTACCCGGACCGGTTAGCTTGAGTCTTCTCCAATTACTTCCGGTTACTTTTAATTTTTCAGGCTGCATCTCTTCGAGCGGAAGTAAGGCGTTTCGTTAGTTGCGATTTCGTCTTGAGATGTTGGGAAATTTTGTGAAATTCGTTTGTGCATTTCGCGAATGTATTTGAGCGTTTTCTTAAAGATTTGTATGCATTGGTAGTATGTATAAAACAGCTAAAATCTGGAAATATACCACGATCTCTCTCTCTGCTCTGCAGCCTTACTACACGAAAGAAAGTGACAGAGCGATAAATTCTACATAATATAGCTCTGCCGGCCTAGTAAGACAACCACGACAAAATTTTGTCAACCGTTTTGTCGTGTTTTAATCGATTATCTCTTTATGTCTTCCGGGCATCATTCTGGGATCATGACACACCTAAAACTCCAGTTCTAATGTCAAAATTATCGATTTCGAGATATAATATATCGAGATATATCTTAGTTTGTCTTCGAGATATCTCTTGATGGTCATGCTAGGCGGGCTGCCTTGTACTATCGTCAAGAATTCCTGCATACATACATAATAGTAGATACTACACAGTTTCCACTAAAAATAACAGTATATTTTAAGTTCTATATAAATATGGGATTATTAATGATCCTCAATATAATAGTTTCTAAAATATGATAATATCAACAAAGAGAATGGAAATGGAGATCAGAATGCAATCAGTGTCAATCGGCACATCTATTTTATTGTTATAATAAACAGTCAGCCCTCTATAATAAGTTGAAGATTGATACATGTCAATATGGTGACGCACAGACGGTCTACCGATCTGTCGGCGACTTGTATTAAAAGCCTGCACATATATATCACCTCCATTAATATTATTAACTTGCTTCTGAAGATATTTGTTTAGCTTTCGTCTAAACAAATATCTTCAGAATTTCTTCAAGCTGAAAATTCATCGTTGGTAATTAGATTTTTCTTGTAATAGCTTTCATTTTATTGGATTTACTATGAAGGTAGCCTATTCGACTTAATTAATTTAACAATATAATCTATACTATTACTAATATTATAAAGAGGAAAGATTTGTAATTTTGAATTTTTGTATTTTTGTATGTTATGAATAAACTCAAAAACTATTGGACCGATTTTGAAAACTCTTTAACCAATAGAAAGCTACATTATCAGCGAGTAACATATGTTTTGTTTATATTACATCTACAATCTACATAGCACCCGTGTGAAGCCGGGGCGCTTTGCTAGTATAGTATATAATAGCACAGTTACTGTTATGTGCTTATCAATGGATTGAAGCTCTATGGCCTATACCATCACCGAAAGCAAAAGGCTAGATTTTTGAAATTTTATTTTAGTTAATATGATATGCTTTAATACTTTGAATAAATATAAATATACTATCAGATATAATTAGACAAGCGTAATGCTCATTTGAAGGTGATCCTTCGAGTAGGGTCGTGTGGATTCCTTCCATCAAGTAAGCCTAACGCTTCTAAACACATATATCTCATATAAAAAACATAAACTGATAAGGAAGTCAAAAAAATACGTTTTGTAATGAGTGACAGACATTACATATTATGCTAGAACGAACTGTAGTAGTGACCACTGACCAGCGTCATGGAACACGTTTGCTCCACAACAAAATGATGAGCCAGGCCCCATTTACAAACACAACATGGTTCGTTGGCGCATTCGGTAGAAAACCTGCCGTGCGCATCGATAGATCGTGGGTTCGAATCCCATCGGGACAACATGTTTATAATTTTCTGTAAGCATGTTTTCCCCAAGTCTGGTAACTTCGGACATTGAACGGATGAGAGGGATATCGAAATTCCGACGGGGTAACGAACCTCCGTTCATAGATGGAAACACCGTGAAATGCATATTGTGCGTTTCGGTTTCAGTCTATCGATTTCCGAATGCTCGAAGTAAGAAGTAGGTCGACGGCGCATCATTGATGTTCTGTGGCTGACGAATTACCTACCATTAAGTAAACCTCATGCTCGTCTGTCGATATCTAACATAAAAAAAATTGTCTGTAACTATTATTTTCCATATTTTTTTGTAATTATTATTATTTGTGCTACTGGTGTGTGTTTCGTTTGCAATCAATATTGTCTCTATGTCTAAGAAGTGAAAAACATGTTTTTCCCAAAAGACATTTTAAAACCGCTATAGCAATCCCAATCGTTCCCTTAAGAAATCTTACTCGAACCTTTCAATCGGCGCGTGCGTCCATTAACAATGATATTAACATCTCCCCGTCAACAATGAACACGTAAATATTTGTTTTAATACAATCCGTACGAACATAGATGAGCTAAGAATAAAAGTTCGGGGCACTTGCCTTTTAAATAAACACTAGCTTTGTAATCGACTGACGGGTATTACAATAAATGTTCGGATCGAAGCACTTAATAAAATAACAAACATCTCTGTTCAGTGTTCTGCGGTGAATCTAAATACTTTTCTATAAACAAGCCTTTTGTCTATTCAACATTTATAGAGCGGTGTTGAGGAATCCGTGAGAGATCTGAATCGTTGATAACATGTTAAATGCAGTTATATCATATTTAATATTCAACGTAGAGCGGCTCTTTTTGTTCGGATTGATTCTTTGGTATTGCGTAGAGGTGTTGGCAGGCTCTGAATCTTTTATTGTATTTATCACGGGGAATCCACGGAGGGATTGTTTCAATTAATCCTGGCCGCTGAAATTAGCATATCATCTCGATTCCTTAGACACGTTTTGCTCGCCCAACTAAAATGTTTAACTAGCTTTTTCCGAACCGATACGACTTGGGAAACCTTCAAGACTTTATCCTATTCATTCCTGAAAGGTCGACAATGTACCCGCAGGGTTGCAAATATTGGCGAAAATTGTAGAACACCACTTAACACTTAAATGCTTGTTTTTTATAACTAGTTAAAAAATATGCAGATGACATAATATTTAAGACAAAAGCGCATAACAATAATTCTTATTAGTCATATTCAGTCATATATATTGTATACTCTGCATCCTACATTATGAATTTAAGGGTAAAACTAAAACGTTATGCTGTGCACATTGATAAAGCCGTAAAATCACAGAACTTAGAAATCACTTCAGTAGTTAGAGTTCTACAAATAAATCTATCGCGCGGAAAATTTTAAGTCCTTTATCTATTTTAAGTGTAAAAGTCCTTTATTTTTTTAGAGTAGGTCATTTTTATTCTCTTGTCCAAAATGTTCACGTTGATGTAAAAAAGGAAAAATATCACATTTTTTATCGAATTTGCCATTTTTCGCCTTACGATAATATTAAGACAAAGATTTTTGTAAAGATAACAATATGGGGTACTTATTTTAATACACAATATTATATCTCGAACACATAACAAATTTTATTCGCAAAATCTTACAATGTCTTATGCAAAACACATTATCATTATTGCCGGGACACCGCGAATAGCGATTCCAAATTTAAAACTCAATAAAGAGCAAGATTTGTCGGCCATCTTGAAAAGAAAACAGTATCGGTTGTCGGGTGTCATTTAAAAAATACCCCTTTTCTTCCGTCCGTAACAATTTTAATAACAACATCTTGGCTTTCTTTATTCGTTCTTTTGAAATCTCTTTTAAGCTGAAGTAAGTTTATTGCTAGTCAGATCAGGAATACCGATCTTACATCCTGAGTTAACTGTCTTTGATGTAACCGCTGACAAATGTAAGGCAATTTGAATCTTAATAACGACAAAATAAAGTCCTAATTCAAATGGAGTTGGGGTGAATCTGTGCCCTTTTCGTTCAAGATATTGAGTGCGAATCTGTATTAAAATGCATCTCATTTGAAATTTATTCATATAATAAAGCTCTGCTTTGCGTCTTTGTCTTTGAAATTCATAGGCAAGACTAGGCAGAGTGTATTTTATATCAACATAGTAACATATTGTATATTATCTACTATATAGAATTAAAGTAGTAATTTACGTATGTCTGTGAGATCTTTAATTTCTTCTAATTTACGTACAACGCCGAAGTGTCAATAATTAATGATAAAAGTAAAATGTTTAATATAATTCCGAATATCATTAATTATTAAACTAATTTATTATTGATATTGTCATACAATTAATCATTATTTTAATCTAATTGATTCGTTAGATGCGCATAACTCACAATTCTTAGCATCTAAAAGCAATTTTTGAAGGCTAAGCCGTGATTCATATAACATGATATAAAACATAAATTATAACACAATTTTCTAACAATATATTATGTATGAATTATTGATGGTTTATTGACGATAATTATAGTATAATAATTTAACAAGCTTTATATTTATATATCTATATCTATACTATACTAATTACTAATAATATTAAAAAGAGAATAAACTCAAAAACTACTGGACCAATTTAAAAAAAATCTTTCATCAATAGAAAGCTACATTATCAGCTAGTAACATAGGCTTTTTTGTGTATAGTACATCTACATTGTACCCGTGTGAAGCCGGAGCGCGTTGCTAGTAATCTATATAAGAATTATTATTATAGAAGGCGTTTTATTTCCGTCGTTGGAATCTATGATTAATTGAGATGCGACAAAGTAGCGAATAAAGTATAGATCGCTGATACCCAAAGTGGTCTATATCAACCCCCAGGGTTTTACAATACGAAACACTTCGTAATTTAAATCATTTTGAGAAACACTATACCAGCTGTTCAATATACATACATTTGATGATAATGAATTTGCAATAATTTAATCTATACTAATATTGTAAAGAGGAGAGGTTTTTTTTGTTTATTACGATTTAACTCAAAAACTACTCGTCCGATTTTAAAAATTCTTTCACTCATATAAAGCTACATTAACAGCGAGTAACGCCGGAGCGTGTTACTAGTTTATAATATAACGTACGCAGAAGATAATGAAATTGAAAAGTCGCTCTTAATAATGATAATAATTACAGAAGAGCAAAACTAATGAACATAATAAAGTCCTTATTTATAAGATTTTATTGATTTCTGGAGGATTTGCAGAAGCGTTGCCGGCCTTCTCAGAGATCCAAACTCAAAACCAATGCTTAACGAAAATCGCATAAATCGCGTTCTGAACATAATAGAAGATTTATTTTGATTAAAGAAACGCAGATACAATTTGAAAACATCGTTTCCAAACTTAAAAGTAAAAAAACATCAAAGAAAAATGTCAATACAGAATGATCTCTTTCATAATAACGTTCATAATGGGTTTCGAAAAAACCTCCCAAATTAATTTCCCTGATCCATTTCTTCACAAAGAGGCTATCTCTTTGATACTTTCGCATACAATAATTTATGCAAGTGGTCAAACAATCAATGGGGGACTCTTATCTTTGAGTAATTATTTTCTATACCGTATTGAATGGAAAGGAATTCAAAAAAGGAATGGAAGTCAAGGGACTTTCATTCCTTTTTTGAATATATACTCAGAACACATTAAGTCCTTAAGAAGATAATGAATTTTGGTAAATTTCATTGGATGTCGTTTTATAATGAATAATACGATTATAGATACAAAATTATGTGTAATAATAGGTAGAACTCAGACGTTTTAATATAAATTTGGAAGTAAGAGCTAAAAGTGTATTGTGAAATTGTGACTGCTTTTTGATCTCCCAAACGAGTTTTTTTTCTTAAAATTGAGGTTTTTAGTATATAAGCATATCTATAAGAAAGATATAGAATTTTCGACTCAGCTGCATTTAAAATGGAATCAATTAATCCCTTAGTAGGGCATGGGGGTGGTAAATTTCTGAATATTAGTACTTTTATAATATAATAAAGAGGAAAGATTGATTTGTGTGTTACGATTTAACTCAAAAACTACTGGACCGATTTTAAAGGTTAGTTAAGTGTATAGTAACAAGATTACATCCGTTCGAAGCGAACGTGTTGCTAGAACTAAATAATTAATGATAAAAATAAACAGTTAAATTTAAAATACTTTAATTTATATATAATAGAACGTCAAAACAATTTATTTGCTTAAAATAAAAACAGATCGTAAAAGAAAGCGTCGCGTTTGACAGAAAACAAATAAACACGCCCGCCTAATTTGCAAAAGCCACTTATCGCTACAATCAACATCGGAGAACGTATTCAAACGCCTTTGATTCTCAAAACGATTATGTACCGAAGGCTAATAATGTTACCAATTTATGTTGGTCCCTTTCTTAGGTGTACGGGGTGGCTTAAAACTGTCGTACGCGGCCCAAAAACATGATACAGGCGTCCATTCAAGTTTGGTCGGATTACTTTATGGAAAATACTTATCGAGAGTATAAAAACCATTAAGTATGAAATGAAGGTACAAAATTACCTTATATACAAAGGATATATCATATCACATATATTACAACATATGACGGGCTGGTTGGCGCGTTCGGTAGAACACCTGCCGTGCGCTCCGATGGGTCGTAGGTTCGAATCCCACCGGGACATAATATTTATAATTATCTGTAGGCATGTCTTTCCCTCATCTGGTAACTTCGGGCATTGAACGGGTAGGAAAATATCAAAATTTCGACCGGGTAACGAACCACCGTTCATAGATGGAATAACGGTAAAGTGCATATTGCGCGTTTCGGTTTCAGTCTATAGATTTCCGAAAGCTCGAAGTGAAAAGTAGGTCGACAGTGTCATTGTCTGATGTTCTGTGGCTGAGGTGTTAGATATCGACAAACGAAAATTAAATTCACTTGATAGTAGGTGATATCCCAGCCACACAACATCAGTCAGAGATGCGCTGTCGACCTACAATTTACTTTGAGCATTCGGAAATATAAATAAACTGACTCTTTCGTCTTAAAAACATCGAGATTTATATCATTTGAAGTAATTAAGGGGTATTCTAGGAAATTAGGTATTTATTATGTTAAGTTATATTATTTTCCGCTTGAAAGTTTTAGAGCACCTGTATACTTTGGGTTACAACGATGAACGGTTGAAACATCAGAAGACTAACTCGAATGTCTTAAACTCAAAACAAGCAGAGTAATGTAAACAGACAATCAATTTTAAAGATGGAATTGGAATTCTTCAGAGGGTGCGATGGTAATTTCACAAACGCTTCGAAATTGCTTGCAACTTAATATTATACCTACTGTTTAACAGCTTGTATTTTTTTTATTCAAATATTTACAAGGGTTTTTGAATTATTCCATTTTTAAATCGACTTAGATCGGAAGTTGCTTCTAACATAGCGAAATACTCTTTCATTACAATACCACAATCACTATAAAAGAATTAACAAGTTAATGATAAAATACATTAATAGGTAGGTAACCTATATACATATATTATTTTATATTAAAAAAAAACAATTTATTAATTTTATTTTGACGTTTAACTTAACGTGGTCACGGGCGGCCTGTGTTTATTTGGAAATTGTTACCGGGAAATCCCAGTCGAATCATAGAAACAAGGTTTTCCATTACCACGGGTTCGTAAATGAAAAGAATCGCACACAAACAAGGGACCCCAACCGCTTTGAGTTTGCAATTCGCAAATGTAATCTGTTTTGTTAATTTTAAAACGCTCTGATTTTAAAGTTAACCTCCCAGTGAGCGTTTTCTGACAATGTTTTTCTAACTTAGATTTTTCTAAGGAATTTCATCCATAAGCCTACCTTATTGGAAAATGTTTGTTGAAATGTCATAATCTATTAAAAGGAATCATGTAATATATTTGACATAAGTTCATTATGTAAATGGCTAGAGTGCTACTGAATTATCTATTCAACAAAATCGGAACAAGAATTGATTTAACTGTGAATTCTGTCAAGATATAGTAGGTAATCACAAACCTTGTAAATTGTAATAGTCGCTTTGTTTTTTTTTTCAATTTTTATATTCCAAGGAAAAATAGTTTGTTAGTATTATTGTCAAACCACAGATAATAAATATATTTACCTACTACTATATTTACGTATAAAAATTAAAAATATAATAATTTCCGTACATTTTATCTTATTGTCGGTACCTACTATAATACCTAATAATAAAAAAAAAAATCTTGAAATTACCCTAAGGCCATAAGTTGATCTAAAATAATTATAACTCTAAATATATTGTCTTTTATTATTAACGCGATAAAACATAAATGTAAGAACTTTAATGAAAATCAATTTATTCATTATATAATCTGACAGCTGTCTAATTTGACACTTCACAATTTTTTCTTTACTAACGCCATCTATATCTACGGAGTTGATACTTGTTGTAATTTTCTATATAATTTATTGCATCTTCTTATGTAAGACAATACAATACTCAACTGTATACTAATAAATTATCTTTATATCTCCATCGTTCCGACAAATTGCCGCAAAGGTTTATGTTATCTCGCAAATAAATCGGGACGTATAAATACCAACGTAATACAAGGTCTCACGTCTCTAGAATCCTAGATTTTGCATAATACGAGTATACTGCCTTCGATTTCTTCGGTACCGCGAATTCGAGGTACCTTAACTAATTACTTGCCGTGATCCTCATTTATTTTCAGCTACTTTTTCAAAAATAGCAAATATTTTCAAGACAAAACACTATTTGAATATAATAATTATTGTGCAAATAACTCAAAAAAGTTTGGCAGTTAATGGGGTAATTTTTATTAGATGGTTCATCCTGAATTTTACACGGTACTACCAATGTCTCCAACGAACTCGGCCGCATAGTTATTTAGATTCATAAAAAAATCTAGAACAAAACGGAACGTAGCGATTATTTCCATCACACGTCTGTCACATTGCAACCTGTCAAATTTCGACTTCTTGCTCTCGCGCATAGCGTAGGTCTGAAGTGTGTGTATTTTAGAGGTATCAATCATAATAATAGTAAATCTCCAGTGGCGGATTAACACACTTTACGGCTGTTAATTTTTGCCATCCTTGCCTCTATAATTATAAATTTATAAATAAGTAATATAGAAGACGATTATTGGTTGGGGGCGGCAATATGGGAATAAAGAAGTTTGCTCTACTGTCGAATGTGCAATGGATATCAAGAACATTATAATAATAATAGGATATCACTCGTAAGAGTCATACTATATATATATAAGCAACTTTTTTTTTCTTTGTTATCGATAAACTTGAAAACTACTGGACCGATCGGCATGATACCATGACCATTCGACGCGGAATTAATTGTAGAAGGTTTTAGGCTATTCATTTTTTGAATTCCATCAACCCTTTACAATTTTTTTCAAATTTATGTGACGGCTAGTCATATATATACCTACATTTAAAAATATTAGACCGACTATTAACATAAACCGGTTTCGGGGAAGATAGCAACAAAATTCTCAGTAAGTTTTTAGTCTACAATCTAATGCTATCAGTAATAACAAACACTAACCTAAAAGCTTATAGAATATCACCCCCGTTATTTCCGAAATCATATAATATACCTACTAAGCTATATATATATTGAACCTCATATTATTTTACAAAGGCCACGATCTTAACACCCCAAAGCAACGATCTATGAAACAGATTCATCTACATTCTCCACGTACCTCATTACAGATCCGAAACATTATGATACGACAGAATTAAGCCATTATGTATCAAGGGACGACTTATTTGAATAAGCGCAAATTGTCAAAGAGATTTTATCTATTTAAACAAAGGTTCCTTCTGTTGGCTTTTGCCCCTGCTAGGGATGTTTAATGGGATCGTCTAATACGCTTGATGATCGACTACCCCTTATTAATAAACACGTTGTTTTATCTTGCTTCTTTTCATTATGTTTGGCGTGGGGGAGAGAGGGATGGCTGTATTGTTGTAGGATTATACTTTGAGGAGATTAAAATTTGTTATTGCGGTATCGCGTTTTGATTTAGCGAGACACCTTTGTTTAATCGCATGATGTTAGTCTCACAGGAATTGAGATGGTATTAAGTTCTCGGTTAAGGTATTAAATCGTGTTTATTCATATGTCAGTTATAATAAGAGTAAAAATTGAAATTAGGCTTTTCTGAATATAAATACTTTGTATTTATGTCATTCTTTTCGTAGTTTGTTTGAATATAAAACATATTTTGCTTGATAAGTTCTCAAGCATAGAAAACCATTTTTTATCTTTAAATTAAGGTTTTAATATATTAAGAAAAGGTAGTATAAAAATACCCTGGTTTCAGAAACAGTCTGTTGATTTTTTTTTTGGATTTACTAAACTAACGTAATGAATATTTTTAAATTACGTTTATATGAATGTCAATAAAATATTTATAACAAAAAAATGTGTCTATTAGAAACAATATAAAAATAACAATTACCTTGTTAAAAATAATGATTGATAACGTTGTATATTACATTTTAATATTATTTGTTAAATCATTTTTTACCCTCGTCGATAAAAAAACAACCATTGTACTCGTATTAATTGGACAACTAAACAAACCCGTGTGGCAACAATCATCAATTCCAATCAATTCACCATCAGAACCCGGACGTGAGAAAAATTAAACAAAACGGCCAAACCCCGATGCCCACAAAGCACCAACCCCACTCTTTTAAACTTTTGACTCCCCCAATGACGTAAGTGCGATTTTTCCGTCATTAACGTTCCGCCTCGTCACTGTGACACGATTTGTCTACAGTTATCTGTATTTTTTGCGGACATTTCACATGTACAATATGCGAAAAAATTGTCGCGCTAATGTGTCGGAAGAAAGTTGAAAGATAAGCGATGAAAGACATCCCCGTTCTGCGCTTTTCGCTTGAGCTATCTTAATTGAGGTTAGGGATTTGCAGAGGATGATGGTTCCATAATTAAAAAGTTTCCGGTGTCAGCGTATTATTATCACAAATTAGGTTGTTTATCAATAACTGCAATGCGCCCCGGCTTCACACGGGTGCAATTTAGATGTATTATACACAAAAAATTGGCTATGTTACTCCCTGATAATGTAGCTTTCTATTGGTGTAGAATTTTTAAAATCGGTCAAGTAGTTTTTGAGTTTAAACATAACATACAAAAATTCAAAAATACAAATCTTTCTTCTTTATAATATTAATATAGAAGTATAGATTTGCATCATTAATATTATCAAGTGATCGTAACGACAGTTTGTCGACATTTTCTTCTATCCCACTGGGTAGAGTCAACACAATATATAATATTATATTCCTTCCACTTTCATCGCCATACCGTTTATTCACATCATTTCTTCTAGAAACTAGAACTTACGACATTTTTGATACACGTCTTTTAAAAAATTTATCAATTTATTCGACAATAAAAATGGAAATTAAATGATACGACATTCAAAGCGAAAGTTAAACAAAACACTATAATTCGTACAGGTACAATAAAACCACCAAAACTACCCCTATGAAAAACGGTCTATTATTCTGACGGTACAAAGTAAGGGTAAGCACTACTAAAAGGCACAAGTGCAACTCAAAATGCCACGCGTCGCGGGCCACAACACACGGGAACGACAATCGGAATAATTTTAATTAGAGAAAAATTGCACGAAATGCGCATTGCTGTAACGTCAGCAGAAAAGGCTTTATTATTTTTAATCACGGCATGATAATTGAAAACGGAAGTTAATGAAATTAACAATTTGAATGAAATTTTAACGTAATAGCTCTAAATGGTGCTTGAAAATATATGACGTAACATTGAAACAGAAACAATTCGAATAGTATATTTTTGTTTAAAATGTTTTGACTAAAACAACTCAATTTTAGATCTCTGTTAGCCCCTTTACATACGAAGCAACCAAACCAAAACCCGACGACAATTATGTACTATGTTATCGTATAAGATACGATTCAAATAGCACTGCAAGTTGCAAGAAATTTAATACCTACATCGCGATTAAAACCCACTTACGGTATGATGATTCGTGGGACTATTTTAATAATATATGGAAACTTATTGTCGCGTCAAAGTTGATAACAAGCTTTTTTTGGGTCGCTTCATGTGAGAAAGGCCTTATATGTTGGATAGCTACCATACTTCGCATAAATTATAAATTATCTTACTACGTTTTATATTTTAGTTATTGAAAGTAAATTTCGAAGGTATCATTGAGGTGTTGAATTATTCCAGTACTGAACAAAATAATTAAATTGGGTTTAATAATAATAATACGTGTTATTCGGACCATACATAGATATGTAAACTAATGGTGATACTGAAAATCAGTGTGACAAGTTAAATACCTGGTACACATACTGAATACAAGCTATGCCAGTTACCTACACATTTTTATAAATATTATTATAGGTATACAATATACATGTATATTAACAATTCTCATTCTCAATAAACGCATCGGAGTTTTTTCATATAGGATGTAGTCTGCCTTATTCATGAAGCATTTTAAGTGAATACCTTAATAATAAAATGGTACTTGGGCAGGAAGGAAAAAGAAATAAAAAATAAAAATAATTAAATTATCGTTGCTATCTATACAAATTCAGAAAAACAATACTTGACGTACCCTTCCGCAAACAATTAGCGTGCAAGTGCACTTTCAGAACAACGGCAATACAGCATCCCTCCGCTTGAACCGCTTCAAACCGCTCCAAACCGCCTCAAACAGCTTCCGACTCGCTGCAAATCTCTTTGCCTTTGCCACCGACGAGACGTTTGTTTTCCTTTTTCGAATTGAAGTATTCTTTTTTCAAATTTTATTAACGGCCTTAACGCACGAAATCAATGTCCTTACCGGATTTTCGTTTTGTTCCGATCGCCGTTCGTACTCAATTAATTTGCGAATTCCAATTTCAAATTTTTCGAATAAGTTGTCGGAACGCGTCCGTTTTGCGCCGACCACTTCCAAAATCATTGAAACTTTTAGGTCTTTTAGTGAATCTTACCCAAAACTAATTTTTGACTAATTCTATTGGTCAATTAGATACTACAATCAAAAATAAAATATATTTGATACTACGTACTACTACCGCACTATTTTATTTAAGTAATAAATAAAAAGCTTTAGGTACATTCTCATTATAAAAAAACAGTGCCTACTCGTATATCGGATAACTCGAAAAACTCCCAAAATACTTTAAGATAAAATATACCTATTATGAAACCCGAACACAGCATTCCACAAATAAGGATTGTACTAACAAACGCATTTTATATCATTAAGAAATGGAAGCTCAGTCTCCTAATTACCAATTTCATATAGTTTCTCACCTTATAACGTATGTAACGTGATTCTACGAATTATTATCTCACTAATGTCTCTTAAACCCTAAGAACTCGAACATATCTCGAATAAAAACCGGTTAAATCGTCCGAACACAAAAATTAAACGATATCCGAGATCTTATTTCAGTGGCGTTGTTCTTTTTTCTTAATAACGTATTTTTTAAACGGCATTCCTTTTTGAATTAATAGAATTGCTTTTATCGTGGAGACGTCATCGTCGGCTACTAATTATGCCAGTATCAAATTTAAGGTGCACATAGACTAACATTTTTAACAGAACTATCTAACGTAGTACAATGTTCGACAAATGTTATTAATTTTATGTTAGGAATTTTAAAAGATCATGCTCTTGATGATCTTTTAAAATGCGTAGCCAATTTATTTTATTCTTTTTTTATGAAATATTAACATAATTATTGCGGGAGTCTCCCGCGACCACGGTTGCTGAAAAGCATCCGAAACGTCGGGATAAATAATTTAAATAATAAATCGCGTTTTAATCCGGTATACAGTATTTTATTTAAATGTGTGATACTCGCGGTAATAAAAGACAATATTATGTGCACAATTCGATCGAAATTTGAAATAACACGCTACAAATTAATAACGTACTCGGTGGTTTTCAAAAACTCTTTTTGTTCTCATTTACTACGTAATGTTATTTAACATCTATAAATCTATAAATAATAGTATAGGTTTAAGTAAAAAATTCTATTCTAAATAAATGTTTCAATTTGTTCGCATCTTAACAAGTAATTTGATCGCGTCTATAATTCTTCGATTTTATGTCTACACACAGTGGTTATGACGAGCTATTGATACTGTAGACACCCACGGACTCATGTATTTTATAGCTACAATAAAGAAAAGTGGCGGGCTAAGTAATTAATTTTCATAATGCAGCCTCGATGCTAAATGTACGAACATTGTAATTATTGGATGAAAGTAACCTGACTGTATGATAAATGAGGTAAAGACAAGCCGTCATTGTGTAGTGTATGAAAGACCTTTTGTTTATGGACGGGACAAAACCTTGTCTGTTGTCTATGCGTCTCAGCCTGCTCTTTTGTACGGACGCGGTATTGTTGTATGCATCGCGTTGGCGGAATCATTTGTTTTTTTTAATCGCGCGAATTTTTGAAATTCTTAATTCAAATTCGAAAACAGGTATACAATTAAAACTTTAGGTACAGGTTTCCATAAACAATAAATGATGGTTTATAAGAAAGGATAAAATATCAATCAAATTCCAAGATACAAGCTTGCTTAGTTTGCTTGCCCCAAATCTATTGTATAAAAAACTTGTAATTTTAAATATGATAAATAAATAAATAAATAAATAAATAAATCAGTTTAATACATTATGTTGCTCTTAATTGATTTGCAACGTTATATCGGAGTCAATTTACACACAATACGCCTACGTTGCTTACAATAATCGAATCGACTTAAATAAATTGATAAGAAATGGTTTAACTAGAACTAGTTTTAATATATTTTGTGAATGCAAGGAAATTTGAAACGTAGGTCATTCGCTTCTTTGACATTAACGTGATAATAATATAATCTTCTAATAGGTATATAAAATTTCCATGTCACAATGTTAGTTACCGTACTCCTGCGAAACGGCTTTACCGATTTTTACCAAAATTTCTATGCGTATTCAGTAGGTCTGAGAATCGGCTACTATTTATTTTTCATACCCCTAAGTGATAAGGGTTGTTCACCCTTAATTTTTTTTTTATTTTTGGACGATTTTTTTTGTTTTTATTTTTTATAATGTGGCATTAAAAATACATACAACCCTAAATTTTTACTTTTTTATCACCAACCCCTGCTTCTTAGAAATTATTTACATGGCAAATCAACGTTTGCCGGGTCAGCTAGTATATTTATAAATATGCATGAATACTGTATGACATATTACCCCATATACGATATATAAACCACGGTAGGATACAACACATTAATTAAAGTGTTAATAAGATTAATAATATATATAATTATCATGATACCTACATTCTGTATGTTTTTATTATCTTTGATGACAGAAGAAGGCCATAATATGTTTTCCCCTGATATTTTCTATCACTTGTCTATACTAATATTATAAAGAGGAAACATTTGTTTGTTTCTTACGATTTAACCCAAAAACTACTCGACTGATTTTAAAAAAATATTTCACCAACAGAAAGCTCATCATCGCGCTCATATCAACGTAGGCTATTGTGTTTTATGTATAGTTTTTTTTACACCCGTGCGAAGCCGGGGCGGATAACTAGTCTGCTATATAATGAATTAGATATGATCTGTGCCTTTATCATCAAAGCAAGCTAAAACAATACTGAAAAAGCTAAGTATTCGATTTGTAAAGATATGCGCGCGCGCACAAAGCCTTATTATGCGCCCATATGGGAAAATATCCCTTGTTTTGTCATCGCCATTGTTGTTGACAGACGGACGGACAACTGAAAAGACAAGCTTTGAATACTTATGTAAGTAGGACTTGAATATGCTCAGAGATTATGTAAAGCGTCTCTTACATTTCAATGTTTTGTCATTTAAATTCAATTGCCTGTTGAATCCGTCTAGCTGAAGATATATTGGTGTTTTGTTTTGTATTTCAATTATTTTTCTATCTTATACTAGTGGCACCGACAGATGCTCCGAAGATTGACTTCAAAAAATAAAATATTCCTGCAACTTTATTGCAACGCTATCTACCGGATCCTTAGATCCTAAGTCCTTAGATAAGGGACTAATTACTCCAAAACACACAAACATTTTATTAAAATCGGTTCAGCGGATTAGAAGTTCATTTACATACACGCGCACAGAAGAAAATATTATATACAAAAATATATTAGACAAACCTAAGGCAATTTATGTTGTTTAAGTACTAAAGAGCCATGGGAAATAATGTTTTTTTTTACAATAATAATAACTTTATTTAATCAAGCATAAACATACAAGCTAAGCTTTAATTGTAATTATGCTTTTAAAAAATCAAGTTTGTCAATTGCTTAGTAATACAAACAAAATTTATTCATTTAGGTAACACAATGTACACATATAAATGTCAAAAAAAAATGCTTCTAATTTTACATTTACTGTCTATGTTCTCAAATCAAGGGCGTAGAACGGGGGAAAAGAACTGGCAATAAATTTTGTTTGTATTACTCAGCAATTGACAAACTTGTTTTTTTAAAAGCATAATTACAATTAAATTTGAATACAAAAAAGAACAAATAAACTTTTGTGTATAACAATAATGTAAGTTAAATAAAACAGTTGGAGGAGGCTTTCGACGCTACATGTGGTCCATACACGCAATATATTTCAAGAAAAATACTATCATATATATTTTAATTTTGTACATATTATAATAATAGTTATTTTAGCTTATAGTATACTAACCTCACTAGTAACCCTAAACATTATAAATAAAAGCATTGTATAATGGAATAAAAAACCTCATTCATTCATTCAAATAAAACAGTTGATATGAACAATATAAAGCTGAATGATTGTGATTTCACCTGCTGTTTTAAGATAAATGGAAAAACCGTGAAGTGCACATTGCGTGTTTCGGTTTCAGCCTATGGATTTCCGAATGCTCGAAGTAAAAAGTAGGTCGACAGCGCATCATTGACTGATGTTCTGTGGCTGAGGTATCACCTACCATCAAGTGAACCTTATGTTCGTCTGTCGATATCTAACATTTAGAAAAAAAGATATTTGTCTCCCAATTAATTACTAACAGGTACAAAGCCTAATATATCTTCATTCTTCAACCTTTCAAGTTTTAGTGTGTGCGATACGGACATTTCATTCTACATTCTTAATGGTACCCTTTACCACGATAACATCTTAGTAGACATACTACAGAAATTTAACTGGTCATTAAGTATCCTATGTCCAATAGTTATTCGAAACATGAAATAAACTAAAAACATGTGACAATGTTTGAAATATTATCATGTTATCGATTACTAATAGATAGTAGGGATGTTACGGTGGTTTGATAGGAACCGAATCCGAAATCGGAGATTTATTTTGGTTTGTCGGTGTGTTATAAAATAAAATGTGTAATAAAATAAAATTACAAACACTATTCATCAGTTTCATTCATATCGATTGGTACCGAATGCTCGAATTAAAAATAGTATGTCGACGGCGTATCATTGACTGATATTCTGAGGCTGTATCACCTACTATCAAGTGAACCTCATGCTCGTTTGTCAATATCTAACATAAAAAATAATATCAGTTAAAAAAAAACATCTTCCTGAGTGTTGAAAATATAAATAAATGAATCTTCTTATATTTTAAACCGCCATTTTAGGCCACCGCCGCCGCTGTGTTTCGAACTCTGATTCAAATTTATCGGAACCGAAATCAGAATCAATTGGAAGATCCGACCTTTCGGAATCGGAGTAACATCCCTAGTAGTTAGTTATCAACATACGCTTAAATCATACAATATCTATGGCTGTAGCATCACATAAAATTGTTCATATCTCAAATGGTAAATTAATGGTGAAAGACTTTTAACTTACCGTGGGAGAGTGTCATGTGAATAACATGAGATATTTATTGTTAGACAATTTAGAAGTTATTGATAAAACACTTGAAATCTATAATTATACAAATCATGAGGTCGCGCTCTTCCGAAACGGCTCAACTGATTTTTATGAAATTTTTCATGTATATTTGGAGTATATTTATAGAATAGGTCGGAAAGTACATATATACTGCTAGTTGATTAGGGTGTCTCAGAATTTTTTTTCTATTTTTTTACAAAAAATATTTGGGTCTCATTTTCTTTACTAGTATAGCCGAGCGAAGCCGGGGCGGATCGCTAGTAAATTATATATGACTAATGTAATTAAGTTAGGAACATATTTATCTTTAAAGGGGCTTTTGAGCTTGTATAGTGGTTAGCCGAAGAAAAGTGGATGAACGGTATTTTTTATCTTAAACTAACGGTCTAACTTTAAAGACAACAATAATTACACAAGTCCGAGATGTAATTAAAAGAAAACGTCGTCATCTCAGGTTTCTCGGTAGTTTTGTGGGAACTCGTATTAATTACTGGGCAATAGTCTCTTGATGATTTTGACTCGACTTTATCTGATAATCTCATCTAATTGCTGCGGTTGCTTTTGTTTTAAAAAAACGACCCCACACTAATGTTTACAGAATCGTTGGGAAGTATTTTCGAGGAGTTTCGTTTTCTAATCCAGGAGTCACGGGTTTGAATCCACCTGAGTCTGGTATGATAATTTTCCGTAAGTATTCCGTTTAAAGGCCGGCAACGCAACTGCAAGTCCTCTGGTGTTGCAGATGTTCATGGGCGGCGGTGTTCACTTTCCATCAGGTGAGCCGCAGGCTCGTTTGCCCCCTATATTATAAAAAAAAAGTATGTATTTTGCCACGTCTGCCAATCTAGTAACAATGACAAAATTTTGTCCACAGTTTTCTCGTGTTTTGATCGATTATCTCTTTATGTCTTCCGGGTCTAACAGGACATACTTAAAACTCAACTTCTAACGTTAAAAGTAGAGATATTTGTCGATCGAGATATCTTGTCTATCAAAATTGTCGATGTCGATATATAATATATATCTTAGTTTGTCTTCACTAATCCACGAGATATCTCTTGATGGTCATGCTAGGCGGGCTGGTAACTACAATACCACGGGAAGAATATCGCAAATTGAAATAGTAGCCACCACCGTTCGGAATATACGGAAAACTCGCGAAGTGCAGATTGCTTTATCGGTTTCAATCTAAGGATTTTCGAATTTTAAGAAAAAAATAGGTCGATAGCACATCATTGATTCCAGTCAAATAAGCTCATCTATCTACTTAAAAATATTCGAGATATTAACGGTAAGTAAAGTAAAATTGGTCAAGTTTAGTTTAATTCATTATATATCTATTTTTAATAAAAAATAAAGAGATACTGTGAGTGTTAATTAAATTTAATACATAGATAAAATATTTTTCACCTGACTCCAGCACCTGTAAACTTGGCACTTGACATTAGAAAACAGGAAAATCCTATGAAAACCTTCAACTACTTGATCTCCTTCGGTGATCAGCTGCGCCATATGCTTCATTTTGAAGGTTGCAGGTGTTAAGAGGCTAATTTGAAGTGATTCTTTATACCATATTTGGAGATACTTCTTATGAACGTGAGAATTGCCGAAACATAACTAAGTTCCTATAATACTCGCTTTTTTGGCTATCTTTGTCAAATTTTCAAACTTCGAACTCAAGGTATATAATCTACATCACGAATATTAGACGTAATTGTAACATTTTTCTGGTTAGTACGTCCCAAATTGATTAAGTATATAGGCCAGAAACAAAATTAGACAGCCTA
The DNA here is from genome assembly GCA_905404175.1 of Anthocharis cardamines. NCBI lineage: Eukaryota > Metazoa > Arthropoda > Insecta > Lepidoptera > Pieridae > Anthocharis > Anthocharis cardamines. The sequence goes on along the minus strand of FR989971.1, from coordinate 4,835,963 downwards.
TATAACCTATATTGAGTTGTCTAATCATCTTTCCTTAAAATAACCCTTTACTCAGTAAGCGAATAGGTAGGTACAGTTATGAAAAAGTCTTTATTCTATAAAAATCTTAACCTAGGTAGGCAAAAATAATTCACGATAAAACTTCTATTTACGGACGCCCTACGTCTCGAATAAACTCTATAATAAGAGCCTGTGGACAAACTTAAATAAATACCCACTAATGAGCATAATATTATAATATTGTGCCGACTCAAAAGAGTCTTGTTAGGTCCATATGCTGGGTCTAAGGCGACGCTATTAAATTCTAACGCTACGGTGCGATGACCGACCATCTGTCAAGTGGTAGCGTTGGCGGGAAAAGTGACGTCCACACTCCACAGATTATGATAATTATTATAATCGCGTTCTTAATTTAAAAAGATCAAATTGGGATGAGGAAATGGAAGGCGCCATCTTAAGTCAGGAGATTATCGATATTTTTACAGTTACAATTAAATTTATTTATTACGTTACTATTATTACTATCTATCCAGATTTGTAGTATAGTAAAATCATATTAAAAATATGAAGTTGTAAAATATATTAAAAGTAATTTATCGAATTGATTCAGGTAGATTTCTCTAATAAACTAAATTAAGCAATGAAATAGTTTTATTACCTAATGCTGCTTGTCATTTAAAATACCTACTAAGATAAAATATATATATTTTTTTTCATAATTTCTAGTTTAAAAAGTGAATTCACGAGTCCCCTAGTGGGGCATGGGGTAGATCTGTGTCTATTTCACTGATCATTTATCTTTACAGGCAAGTAGGTGATCAATCTTCTGTGCCCTGACCGACTGAAACAATTTTTTATCTTGTTTTCCCGGGATTCGAACCAGGACCTCCGGTGCTAAACGCATTGTGCTTCCAACTGAGCCGCGGAGGCGGTCGAATTTCTAGTTTAACAAATTTTAAATTGTATTTGTTTAATTTTTTTTACTCATGCTAAATTTAACTTACTTACTCTTAAAGACGTGTATATTGTACTAGCAATTGCCCCCGCAACCCCCCTTGTGGGTAGAATTTCGTAAAATCCGTTCTTAGCTGACCTCTACTCGGCGAAAGGAATATTCCTACCATATTTCAAGTCGCTACGCCTTATGGTTCCAGAGATATCGTGATGAGTGTCTATATAGGTGGAAATCTCTTTTATATATATAGATAATACTGATGAATATATGGAAAATCTTTCAACTGATATGTATTTTTGGCTTATAGTTTTCGCAATACGCATACTAATTAAAGTTAAGCATCGCATATACTTCTAAAATTTAGAATCTAAATCATCAGGGCATCTTTGGAGGAGGCCTTTACCCAATCAGGAGTTCTTGCAAAACAAAACTAAAAAAGATTAAGTAAAAAAAGATGGTGATTAGGGATGTTCTTAGAAATACATAGGTCTATATTTTTTTCTGTAATTATTTGCAAGAAATATAAGGCATTTTTTTATACACTTCTAAAAGCCTATCTATAACGTAGAAATCGCTCACTTCTCCAACTTGTGCCATTTCAGTTCGCACATGGCTTTCAAAGGCTCCACATGTTACCCTCTAAATGCACAAAGACGCATAATAATCATAACGCGACTCGCAATTAAAAAATTTAAGGCACTTTGTCGAACGCCGGCCTTTTCAAGTTTTTCACTTTTCATCTTACAGAATTGTTTGGAACTAACAATGCTTGCTTTTTCTAGATTTCAGTTGAGGGCATTTTGTTTGATATTTTATAAAAACTACTTTAGACGAGACGTTTTGGGTATTTACGAAAATAATTCTCAAATACATATTATAAGTTACAACATTATTTTTCAATATTGATATATTTTAAGTGAAAAGTCTTCCACTATTGTAAGAAAAACTTTCTATATAAAATAAAAAAAATGAGGATTTCTAGGCAATTATTTTTATTACACATTCCCTGTAGTTTTAAATCCAGAATTTCACGCAGAAAGATATCAAATTTCGATCGCTTTTGATTTTTTTAAGGTGTATTTTAAAATCTAAGCTTACCTACTTATCAACCATAAAATAATGAATTTGTGTTGGTTAATAAGAAACGTGTATTCTGTATTAAGAACATTAAAAACTAACAAACTTACATAATTATAACGGTTAATTTTCGTGATAAATATGAAAACGTCCGCTTGAAACCTCTTCCATACTTCTCCATGACATATTTATTCTGATTTCTCTTTAATAACTAAAAGCAATAATAGTTATATTTTGTTTTAGCTGAAGATAAGTTTTAATATTCATTAAAATTATGTTAATTTTATTTTACTTGCAAACAGCAAGTCAGAAATCTTTCAACGTGGACGCCCTAATAGCATCATCTGCCAACGTATTAGTGGCAACACCCATTCAAATATGACATAAATATGACATAGAAGTCATTGCCATTGTCAATAAAATTTTATTAGTTTTTGTTGCTTGCTATGTTACGTATAAAGTTATATTTAATGGAAAACGCCCACGGTTACTATGACAGAAAATTTTAATTAAGTTATATTTTACTGTAACTTAAGACATTGATAGTAACTTTGAAAAGTTATTTATTTTATACTTACGTATTTTTTATGTTAACGTTATGAACGCCTTCGTGTTATGCGTTGTGTTTAGCACTGGAAATTTTGGGTTCGAATCTCGGGAAAAGAGATAAACAAAATATACAATTTACAGCCTGTAGAGAAAAATTATCAGTGAAACAGACACAAAAATGTGTCTGCCCCATGCCTCACTAGAGGTAGTCCTCTAGTGAGGCATGGAGTTCAAATTTGGAACAAATGTTCACTAGAAATTTATTTTTTGGCATAGGTACAGTAAAATTCTACAGACTATAATAATTATAGTAAAATATCATTTTATATACTTAATAATGGTTACAACTTAATTTTTTTTTATAATTATGTACTTTGTAAAGTAATTATTAGTCAATTAAGATGTCCTTATATTTTTTTAAACCAATCGTAATATATATTTTTTCATTATACGTAACGTTATTCCGCAAATCGGATTCTAATTTAATATTGAGATTGGGACATTTAACACCTTTCCCATTAAAAGCTATAAATTTATTATTAACACTTATTAAAATAAATAAAACGTCAATTCCAATTAGGCCTAAGAGTTATGGTTATGTTTACCCAAAAGGAAGTGAACACACTAAAGAGTCCGGATGTGAAGCGGAATGTTTTCTAAGCGAGTTTGAATTTAAATCAAAACTATAAGGGCTTAAATGGAAGTGATGAATACAAAATAACAGTTTACTGCGGTACAGGTAACAGTTATGCAATTTTTTTTATGTTAGATATCGACAGACGAACATGAGGCTCACTTGATGGTGATACCTCAGCCACAGAACAACAGTCAATGATTCGCTGTCGACCTATTTTTTACTTTGATCTTTCGGAAATCCGCAATGTGTTACCCAGCCGGAATTTCGATATTCCTCCCACCCGTTTAATGCCCGAAGTGGCCCGACGTGGGGAAGACAAGATTACGAAAAATTATAAACATGTCCCGACGGGATTCGAATCCGCGACCCATCGGAGTGCACGACAGATGTTCTACCTAACGCACCAACGAGCCCGTAATTTTTTTAAAGAATCATCAAAAAATTTGGCATTTCCATCTCTATACGTTAAAATCGACATTGTTTTTATACAACTTGACTGACAATGTGACTCTACTACTCGTATACTTATTAGCAATGAGCTAATATTACTAACGTAATAACTATGCTTAATAGCATCATTGTTTGATCAGTGTTTTCGTAGATTTCAATGAAACATTTATACCTTTAATGACCATATCCGCTAATTCCTGTCTAATACAAAATACATATAGTCTCGAAGCTAAGAAAACGATGAGACAATCATTCGCTGGTCAGTAGGAGTAAACAAATGAACAGACGTTACAATGTAAACTTTCGAGGTGCTTCTTTGATCTCAGTGGAGGCCATACAGGGCTGTCACGTATCTGTTATACCTTATTTAATAAACTTGGTATAGGCTAAGAGTTGTCGAACAATGTTTTGTCTCTTACACAAAATATTCAATCGAGAGCAACAGAGTTTAAATACGTTTTAATCATGCCTCAGTCTGTAATTGTAATTTATGCGAACATTTAAAAAAAGTTCGTTTGTTTGTTTGTTAAGATTTAACTCAAAAACTACCCGATCGACTAAAATTTATTTCACCAATAAAAAGCTACATTATTAATGAGTAACATAGGCTATTTTTTGTATAGTACATCTACATTGCACACGTGCGAAGCCGGGCGTGTTGCTAGTGACTCATAAAAACCACCTAGTGTCATAGTTTTTGTCATTACTGTCGAACATAACATAGGATTGTAGAACATTGATTCTAATACATCTAAGTTTCGGCGAATTACAAAAATATACCGTCACTCGTAATCGTAATCACACGTAAATCACCGATTCATCTTTACTTCTATACTAATACGAATAATAATAATATTTTTGTATGTTATGAATAAACTCAAAAACTACTGAACCGTTTTTAAAAATTCTTTCACCAATAGAAAGCTACATTATCAGCGAGTAACATAGGCTATATTATTTATATATTTTAGTACATCTTCATTGCATCCATGCGAAGCCGGGGCGGATCGTCTAGTTGTCTAATAAATTTTAAATATTAATTAAAAAACCTTTCACAGCCCTAGAAAGCGAAAGCTCATATAGTAGTTTACATTCAAATTTACATTTGACCAGATCACTCATTACGAATTGTTATTAGAATAATAATAAAGAGATTTCCGCCGCTTCTCAGTAACACTTTTCATTGCGAAACTGACGCTTTGTACCCCAATTCCGCGAACTGACACTTCTGTTGTCTATCTCTGTTTATTCATAGAAAGCACTCTGATCTACCACAGTCTTACAACCTACAGTGGTCAAATGTTTAGCAAGAAATTAAAAAAAATATCAAAACTAGAAACACGCCCCGGCTTCACACGGGAGCAATGTAGATGTACTATACACAAAATATAGCCTATGATACTCGCTGATAATGTAGCTGGCTATTTTACTCGGTGAAGATGTAGCTTTCTAACAGTGAAAGATTTTTTTAAATCGGTCGAGTAGTTTTTGAGTTAAATCGTTACAAACAAACAAATATTTCCTCTTTATAATATTAGTTTAGAGTAGTTTATTAAATTATTGTTTTTCTAGCTGATGCCCACTTCCAACCGATTTCGATGAAACAAAGCGGGATGAAAACTATCTAAGATGTTGACCGGTGATATAAGGTACCACCATGCAACATTTCATGTAAATCGGTCCACCAGTTTCGGAGATCAGCCCGTACAAACAGAGAAACAAAAAATTTGAAAAAATCGGGATTTGTTCTATTTCTATTAATTTTTTTTCTATGTACAGACATTCGAACAGTTGACAGTTTTATTATGTATAGATGGAGTTTATTCAAATATTGAAAGTATCAGAAACAAATCCAGCGATTGTAAAACTCCTTAAAGATTACATTCGTTATTTTTAACGACATTTAAATAATTTAAAGACAAAGAAAGCCGTGTAACATTTAAAAAATTTGATAGTATCACTTAACTGTTAATTTATAGCACCTCCAGTCGGCACGGCCAAAGTATTTTGCGAATTTTCTTAAATTAAGCTTTTCAATGTCGACGCCATCTTGATAGCGATGTAATGCCTGCTTTAACGTGACGTAACACATGGAATGTTGGTACTTTAGCCGACTGCCAAAATGGAGTATTATGTTTTATTACATAACCACAGAGCAGGTGGTAGCAGATGGTAAGTAATCTCTTAACTATAAACATCCGTGAATGAAACGTCTTAGATAAGTTGTCGGCCTTCTAAAAAATAGGTAATATTACACTTATTTATGAAGACTTATTCGTATAATACATAAAAAAAAGTTTTTGTTGTAGTCCTTTAATTTGTCGTGTCCATAGCTCGGTCTCGGTCTCGGTCTGCAAGTACCGGGGAATCCCCAGGAAATAAATTTACAAAATTTGTATCAGCGGGGCAAAGCACAGAAGCATGTCCACCTGCTTGCCAGAAATAATCGAGGTATAAGTAGCATTCAAAAAATGTCTAGCCGGGAATCGAACCTGCGACCCATCCACGCAACGAACTATTAACCAAAGGAGTCCGTCAAAAATGAAACGTTAATTAGAATAAGAATAGATTTATTAGGCACAAAACAAACAAACAATGAGAAGAAATAAAAAAACAAAATCAGTAAAACATAAAAAAGAAAAATTAGTTTGCCAGCTACCTAAATGGTGAGGTTACTCAGCTTGTGCTCATGTCAATACTCTTGGCATAGCGCTGGTTTTCAGAACCTCACCAATGTTGAGGCATCAGCTAAAAATGTCAAAATGTACAGTAAAACTTAACCATTTCCTAAGAGATAACAATTATGAAAAACATTAAATAAAAAATAAAAATAAAGAAAAAACGTAATTTGCATTCAGTCGATTTAAATCATCAAATGATCCCACATCTAATGGGACTTTTAGTCTAACTGCTGTTATCCAACATTAACTCCAAAAACAAAGAAATCGAGCTGTATAATCAATATTTAGTTACCTAATTACCTTAGCGATATCATTAATTAAAAAAAACATGTTCACATGACAAAAATAGCATTTAATAAATTCAACTCAATATCCGTCTTGCAATGATTCGAATAATGTATTTCTTAATGATAATAAATGATTTGTGTTTTCATAATTGGCGTTGGCGATTTGGGTAGTAGGTATCTAACATTCTGATAAGTCGCGGGTTCGAATCCCTCTGGGATAAAAAGTGAAATCACGAGTTCCCTAGGCATGGGGCAGACCCATTTCTGTATCTGTTTCACTGATCATTTTTCTTTACTGAAAGGTAGGTGATCAACATGAATATCGAAATTCCGACCGTATAACGAACCACCGTTTCGGTTTTAGTCTATGGATTTCCGAATGCCCGAAGTAAAAAGTAGGTCGACATTGCATCATTGACTGATGTTCTGTTGCTGAGGTATCACCTACCATCAAGTGAACCTCATGCTCGTCTGTCGATATCTAACATAAAAAATAAACTTACGCACACTAAAGCAATGTAAGTATATGTGCACGCCTAATACCATTCATAGCCAAACGGACTTGGTGAGATAGAATCTATACTTATTTTTAATAATAGTCGCTCTATAATTGTCTATATATAGATATTGTAAATCTCCACACGCTGACAACACCGAAACAAATTAATTATCTGTATTTTTGGCATTATCTATGCTTTTGAGGTTTCACAGACAAGTTCGCTGTAACTCAGTATATTTGTTTTAAAATAAGTTATTATATTATATGTGTCCTGTTAATTAATTTAGAAAATGATATTAGTGTTAATGCTTTCATTAAAAAATAAATAAAAACAAATGGAGAAGATACAACAATAATCTAAGAGGCACATTATTGTATAGTGGCGGTAAATCTGTCTGAGGAGATATAAAAACCTATTCGAAAGAGAAGTTCTCGTATTAAACGAGTATGATGACAAACGTATACACGCAGTTAAGGCGACGCTTATTTTGTCATTATAATATTAGTATTCATATCTAATATATAAAATTCTCGTGTCACAGTTTTCGTTGCCATACTCCTCCGAAACGGCTCGACCGATTCTCATGAAATTTTGTATGCATATTGAGTAGGTATGAGAATCGGACAACATTTATTTTTCATCCCCCTTAATGTTAAGGGTAATCCACCCCTAATTTTTTTTATTTTTTAGACGAAATTTTTTGTTTTTATTTTTTTATAATGTGGCATTAAAAAATACATACAACCCCTGCTTTTTTTGTCAAAAAATCTTGACCCGTGCGAAGCCGGGGCGGGTCGCTAGTTTACTATATAATTCATATATTATGTTAATAATTTGCCACGTATCATTTATGATAGTTATTGAGAAATGTAGCAAATATGTCGTTGGTTCATAATTTTGAATTAAAATATTTCTTATAACCTACTGCAATAACAAAACTATGAAGCGCAATACGCACTTAATAATTGCTTCTTAACGTAAATGTACGCTTAAAATAAGCAATAACACACACATTTATTATTATTCAGAATTACATTTAGTAAGTTTTACCTTGGAAAAAACGATATATGGAGCAAAAATTTTTTTTTCATATTTATATGTCAATGGTTCTTAGTATGGATAGCAAGCAATTTTAAAAGATTTGATATCCGTAGAGCAGGTATAATAAGTTCTACAATTTAGGAAATTATATAGAGACAATTTTACTAACCACAATTATTTTATATTGTTGGAAAAGAAACTATACAAAGTAGGTATATTATTGTGTAAAAAATATTTTAAATATAATTAGTTGTGGTGTAAAATAATACGCATTAAGTATTTTTTAACCGAGATTTAATATAGCTTCCCCTTAAATGTCCGACAAAAGAAATGAAAAGACGCTAACAGTGGATTATGGATAGTCACCTCTGACGTCTATTACGCTAATGCCCGTTGTAATATCGTGGTATTTTTGTTCAGTGACCAGAGATGACAGAGCTACGGTCGTCACACGAAACTATTTTTGTCTATGCTTCACACAGGTTCACTTGATGGTAGGTGATACCCCAGCCACAGAACATCAGTCCATGATGCGCTGTTGACCTACTTTTAACTTCGAGCATTCGGAAATCCATAGACTGAAACCGAAACGCGCTATATATACTTCATGTTTTTTTCATCGATGAACGGTGGTTCGTTACCCGGCCGGATAGCGAAGTAAATATATATCCAGAAATAATTAGTAAACCAAGGTGTAAAAAAAAAGGTTGTAGGGAATAATCTCTGGATTTGAAACGATTTTAAAAATTCTTTCGCCAATAGGAAGCTACATTATCAGCGAGTAACATAGGCTATATTTTTTATGTATTGTACATGTTATATATACTTTGCACTCATGCGAAGCCCGGCGTGTTACTAGTAATAAATTACTTAGCTGAGAACTTGACGAAAAAAGTAGATTTATACAAAAAAGTTAGGAATCTTAAATACATTCAAACAAAGCTTTTTAGAAAATTATTCAAATGCTTTTCATGGCGTGATCACGGTCAACGCAGGGATAATATTTATTTTAATTAATAACGATTTATTCCGGTGAAAGTTACTTTATTTGAAGGTGTTAACAAAATACAATATTATCGTAAATATACATTACATATAAAAAGTATCAATTAAATAACGTCATAAAAACTAGTAACGTTTTAAATAAATTCCTCTAACCAGCTGTTACATTAAATATAAAAGTGACTTTTTTATTCTTCCGCAGTCTTAGGAATTACTAATATCGTTGACAACATTATTACATTATTTAAATAGTTCATAAGTACTCAAAATTCGCTATAAAGTAGAGCGCAATGAATTTTGTATTTATTTCTTACTTCGTAACACATGACATATTTTATAAGTATCAATATTAATTTAACATGTAAAATGTAAGCGCCGTTTAGTTACATATTTTATTTATTGTGAATTTTATTATGAATGAAATCAGAGTGCAAACGCTCTAAGAGCTAAGATTTTATTTACGAAATTGCCATGTACACAGAGTTGTATATCATCGTAATTAAAATAGGTAAATATTGCATAAAAACTATAGTAAGGTGAAGTAGAATATACAATGACTAAGGGAATAACTTTAAAGTCGGCGGATTATAAACGTATTTCCACATTCCCACAAACGTCGACCACCCAACAATGGCTGGCAATTAATAAAACAGTTTAAAAGAAGAATAAAATAAAATTCGAAAAAAGAACTCCCGCGCATTTTAACGTCAATCGTTGAAATGCATCACGAAGCAACACTCATCCCGATACTTCACACGAGATCACGTTCCACGCATTATTTTGATGAATTCGAATTTCGAATGTTAGACAATCTGCCACATTCATGGTAACATTATAAAAAACGCTAATATATGATCTGTGATTTATTATGTACAACGAAAAGCTTTGGTTTCCAATAATATATTAATAAGATGAAAAATGAAAATACTTTAAACACAAAATTATAAAGAGAGATTAATTTACGTACCGACTACGAATAAATGCGAACTCAATAAAAAAACATTGACAAAATTCAGTGTTATTCATTTAAAATGTACAAAGAAAAGGTAACATAAATAAGTCTATTCGAATTCAATGGTAGAACAGAAGACTTTTGTGTATAGAAAATACATAAAAAAAGAAAATGGAAAGTCCGTTTCATCCCGCACTCGTTGCTGGAGATGGTCTATTCAGCAACAACTTATTAAATAAATTAATCGCAAGTTGCTAGAAAAAGAAAAAACTAAGCGGTTCTCTCATTTACTTGCGGACAAAGCGCGTAATTCCTTAAAACCCGGCGCCATTCTGTTCCGCATTCAGCGCGGACTGTAGCGAAGAAAGCCCGCAAAAATAATTGGAAAGTGACGGGAATAACCCGAGTTAGTGATGTGCTAGTTTCGATATCGATAAAATATATCGGTAAGTCAGACCTATAACAGGTCTTATTTTATATGATAAGCCGCATTTCTAGCGCATTATTATAAGGTTTTAGAAGTTACAACAATTTTGAATTTCACGTGGATTCAGCTACATCAACTTCTAATTAATAATTATGTATTGCAATTGTTTTATACATTTTCTTCTTTAAAATTTGAGCTGTAAACTTTAACTGAAAAGTAAATAAAAAACCGTACATAGAACTGAAAGCTTAACTCGATTGGGCTAAAATTTGACTTAGATAAGCAGATGTTTTTCAGCAGACTTTGTCTAATATCGATAATTCAGAAGACGTCAATCGCATCACTAGCTCGCCTCGGGAGCGCGGCCCACATTCCCAACTTTTCATCATTCTCCTTGCCTTCCCGGCTCATTGTGTCCGTGGGAACCTTTATTGCCCCCATAGAAAACTGTGAAAGCCGTCCAAGAAAAGCATTTGTGTGCCTTCGCTTGAATAAAACTGACAAAGAACGCGTTTCAGTGTTGATTCGGTACCAGTTTCAGACCTTCTTTTCATTTCTCGAACCCATTTTTCGTTTCAGCCAGCTCTATTGGTTGGTTTGTTTTGTATCGGTAAATGAGTTTCGTTCTGTGGAAAGGTTAATTTGCTTTCCCGTTACGGTTTTTGTTGGAACCCTTGAAAGGTTTTCGCTTTTGTGGAGCCTTCGTCAATATTTTATTTAGATATATTCGGCTCGCTACCGTTTGTTTTGGTATGCGATTTTATCATGGTGTTTTTTTTTTGTTTCTGTCAAAGGTTTGCAGTGATCTCTTTGTGCGAGTCTAGCCAGCCTTTTGTTAGTTCTCGCTGGAAAATAGGAACGACTGTTCAAATCAGAAAATAAGCAAAACGCAACACTCGAGTTTATAAATTCTTTCAAGTTAAAAATTCTCGTCCAACGATCGTAGAAATTCGCTCTTAATTAACGCCTTCCAAACGCGAATAATAAGACAAACTGCTAAATTAGTAATGGCACTCATAATGTTGTTGCTACTCAACACAGCGCGATTCACAATTTTCCTTACAAAACTTTTCTCGACTTGTTCGTGTAACTAAGCGTACACTATTTAATTATGAAACGCCGCCCCCAGCCGCCCCATACCCCAGCCCCCACGAGGGGGCAGAAAATATGATTTTCTCAAAGGCTTCTTTCAGTTACCTGTGTTACTGAAATAGTTTGGGATGTGGTCAGTGAAGGCCGATATCTGTTGCCTTTAAGAATATTTTGTTAAACAAAACGTATCTTTACTAGTTACTAGTTTATTAGAAGCAGACGATCATTTAAAATTGTATTTAGATTTTAATAAATAACTGCATAAAAACTATATAATTTGTAAGTACATAACAAATTACCATATAAATGATTTTAAGTGTTCTAAAAGCTATAATTAAAAACCAGTAAAGACATTTGTATAGGATGTAATCACACCGGCTATTAGCTGCGCTCAGATTGATCAAACCATTAAGCTACCATCTCGCGACAAAGGTGAAATCGTGCTTATTGCGGGGCGGGCGAGCCACGGGAATCTTTATCTTTGCAAAACCTTGTTAAAAGGGGACATCTATAAGTGATGAGATGAACGTTGTTGGAATTAACTTTGTAATACGAGTCTGGGAGATTATTCAGAGAGAGAATTATTTTTCATATCTTATGTTACACTAGCGGATCCGACAGCGAAAAGAATATTGAGTTCAAAAATAAAAAAAAAATTATATCTAGATTTTAATATGCTATTTTTCCACTTCTATTATATGTATATTATAGATTACGTTCGTGACGTGTCAATTGCGAAAGACGGAGTTCCGAACGGAATTTACTTCATATATTTTTTCCTATTTTTTTTAGATATTTTAATAGTTATTCTGTTTTCCGGGACAAAGACGAATCCAACAAATAAGATATCATTAAAATCGGTGCCGCCGTTCTTGAGTTATAAATGGTGTAACTAACACGACTTTGTTTTATATAGATAGATTTCAATTCAATCTATACGTTGTGTATGTTCTATACAATGATTCAACTATAGGATTAAAAATGTTCATGTATTCAATTCATATCTTGATAATTCCGCAATAATAATGTAACATTTATATAATTTATTATTATTATTATAGAAGCTGTGTTTAAATAAAATACTGTATACCGGATTAAAACGCGATTTATTATTTATATTGTTTCAAATATCAGACAATTGTCATCTTTCTGTCTCCCCGCGACCACGGTTGCTGTAAAGCATCCGAAACGTCGGGATAAATAATTTAAACAATATAAATAATAAATCGCGTTTTAATCCGGTATACAGTATTTTATTTAAAAGCTGTGTTTAAATTATAACCTATTATTGAAGAAGCTTCATGTTTTATTTTAATTAATTCTGTTAGCGTGTCACATTGACGAATGGATATGAATTATAAATTCATATACAAAATATGTATTTCACACCGACCACACACGTTAAACGCTGTCGCAATTTAAACTTAAATTTTCGCATTTTCATGCTCCATTGTAATTAATAATCTGCACAAACTCTCGACAAGTTGCCTGACAGCACTATTAGAGTCCATTCGATGTTGCTGTGATTGACCATACATCATTCTTACTGTTTGAGAACCACTTACGTGGCACACAAATTAAACGCACGACTCAAAGATTAATCTTAACTAGAATTTTAATGTATCAGGAACCTCTAGTGATGTGCTCATCGCTTATCAATTATCGATAGTTTCCAATAATATACAAATACTTCTTGTTTTTATTTGTGAATCTATAAATAAATTTAAAATACAGCCAAACATTCAGTTTATTAAAGCGACTTTAATATGTATTTATAAGCCGTGTCGTCCAATGTTTTTGTGTGATGTGGAGGCAATAAATTCAATTAGATTTCTATTACACGGTAAACGCAACACATCACTATTACGGATAGCCGTTCGTAAAAGGAAGAATTAATACGTTGCGAAATTCGACGCTAACCCAACATTCACTTGTGCTAACGTTACAAAACCGGTTGGAAAATCTAAGACTTATAAAAAACACTACACATAAAGCATTCGATTCTATGAATCGCGTCTCATTTAAGCATGCGCAGTAAAACATTCATAAGAACGAAAACAACGAATAGAAGAAAATCTAAAGCACAAAGGTGCGCCCATTTCCACCGTTCATTGTGCAAGAGCGGGACGGAACGATGCGTCCATCTTTCTCTCACAAAGACACCGGCTAGCGATGCGCAAAAGAGATAGTCAAACACAATAGACAATTGTTATCCCTACCATCGCAGCGTTACTGCCCTAGTGAAAGCATTTATGCGAATTTCACTCGTCTAACGGTGACTCCACTGTATATAAGGTCTATAATTCCATGTGATCTACATAACACAATGCAGCCAATAATTTGATTCGGTCGTTATCATTGGGAAAACAATGGTTTGTGTAATAGGTATAGAGGTTTATGATTTACATAGGAAGTGGATTGGCGATGTATTCGCGTAGGCGTTTTACAACCGTCAACTGAGAACAAGGACGAACAGATAATAGTGGACATTATGGTTTATATTGTGTATTAGTTTTTTATAGAGCTTTATGACCGAACTGAGACAGTATAGTGTTACCATGGCAACGACTATGACTTCGGTTCTGAAAGATTATTTCATCAATATTATTGGCAAGCTCTTTGGAGCAAGCTGTAGGCTTCGCATTCTGACATATCCGTATCGATCGGGTAACGAACTACCGTTCATAAATCGAAAAACCTAGATAGTAAGCGATCATCACAATGCATTTATGCACTTTTTCATCTATGAACGGTTATGAAATCCCATACAAAATGATACGAACTAATATTTTCTCGCAAATAGTTCGTCTTTTGGTTTACCTTACTTCATTCATAAATAATCTTATAAGTAATGCTGTAAATAGCAAAAACTTACCTATATATTTAATAAAGGTGAATATTTCGTTATTGCGGCTACACTTAGCTACTGTTATGGGCAGTGAGAAATATTAAGCGTATGTGTAGTCGACTTATTCAATTTGGCGCGTGCTATTACTTATTTGGTAAAACTATGCGAACGCGTGCTTACCTTAAATGCAATTGTAATTACAAAATCTTTGAATAAAAAATATTGTATCCGCTCGAAGTTTAAGTAGATACTAATAATAATTATAATGAATGTCGTCTTTGTTATTAAATTATTACTTTAATAAAAAAAATATTGACGTGCAAAAGTGTACATTGTGTTATCTAAATGAATAAATGATAATTTGATTTGATTTTGATTACTGAACTCGGATATAGGTGTTTTTGTCAACCTATTTTTTTTAAACAATTAATAGTCAATAATGTAGATAAACCATATAAAAAAGTACTAACATGAAAACTAATTGGACCTAGTTCTGCAGAAAACAGCCATGTGCGAAAAGTAACAACAGAGTTATAGGCATTTTTCTGTCAATAGTTGCACTTTGATCTTTGATCTCAAAATTGAAAAATATTTAATATTTTTCAATTTTAAAAATCTTAAGATCTTTAGATAACCAGAAAAACGAAACAACCCAAGTGCAACTATCGACAGAAAAATGCTTATAACTCTATTGTTACTTTTCGCACATGGCTGTTTTCTGCAGAACTAAGTCCAATTTCAAGAAAATCAATGTGGCAAGAAAATAAGCCTTTGCGCACATAATATCAGTATCCATATAATTTTAATATTCGATGTAAAAAACGTAGCGCAGTTTCATATAGACTTAGACACCCACGCAGCACATTTCAGATGAAACCTCGTATAGTTCAGACTTGTTACATTTAGATGACATTACAGGGATTGCGTAAGTACCGTAACATTTTAATATTCAATGTTTTTTTAATCAAAACCTTGTCATCGCGTGTCCGTCGGTCTTTCACCGACTAATTGGTTTGACTCTGTTAGCTCTGAACGTAGCCTTTTTCGTTTGAGAGAGAAATATTTAAAAAGAACTCGTTGACATCCGGTTTAGAAGCACCGTTTAAAGTGTTTAGTATATCATGGGATGTGTCATATTTTAATCATGAGGGGAACATTTTGAAAAGTTTATGAAGAGAGGCAATTTTATCTTTCCAATTTCAAACTAGCTACGTTAGTATTGCCATTTATTAACGACGTGATTTTATTTTATTTAAAATTAATTAGTTGACGTCAGTTCCTCTATAAGTACGTTTTATTGAATATCATTTGTTGATCTTAATTTATAAACATATTGAGTAAATGTACGCAAGGAAGTACCTATTACATTTATCGTACAGGAAATGTATCCTCAATTCGTATGGAAATCAGAATTTCTTTTAAAACAAGCAATTGAGTAATTAAGGTGTGTAATTACAGATTTCGATTTCACTCCCTATAACAGTGCGTAGGTATACAATAATATATAATATCTAGTTATAACGTACTCCGCACTTCAGAATCAAAACAAGGCATCAAAATAGCCACCCCAGTAATTTATTTGTCTTTAATTTTTAAAAATGGAACGCGGAAGCGGACCAATGAGACGCATCCCTCCACTGATTGTCAATTAGCGACATCAAACGGGCTTTTTGCGAATTAAGCGTGCGTTTGTGTTCATTTTTTGTCCGGCAGCTGAGCTGAGCGGACGCTTGATGCGTTTTTCCGTTTCGACGTTTCATTTTCATATTTCCGTTTGTCTGGTAGCCGGGGGGGAGGACAATGGGGGCGTTTTATGATATCAACAGCCCTCCATTTGTGATGGATGTTTAATTCGTGTGAGTGCCATTGCAGACAGATTAAATTTTTAAATCCTTTTTCACGATTGTTTTGTTTTCGAGATTTTATGTAATGAAAGGATTATTCCAACTTTTTATATAGTTTAGCTGGATCTGATGGGATTTTATAGTGTTTCCTAACTTATTTATTTTACGCTTACGCTTACAGAAAGGATATATTATGTAAGAGAGATATATTCTATAATCATTGTTTTATAATGATTTGAATAATTTTCTAACATAAATATAGATAAAGTGACAAAACTCATTGAAGAGAATTTAAGCCGTAAACATCTAAGGCAATTAAATCATGACTTCATTTTAATTTAATATTAATTGATATGTTATTTATCACAATCTTTTGTTTTCTTTCAATAGAACTCACTCACAAATATACATTTAAAGCTACACATCTATGTTCACAACATAAAAAGCAATCGAAACCCAATCGGATGCTTCTAAACAAACCCGTCTGGCGAAAGGCAGAAACAACGAAAATGAAAAAAACATTACAGTTCGAACGCGTATTGGAATCGCAGCAACAAAGGGAGGATGTTCGGAAAACACGAAACGTGAGCCTACCATTACCCTCTAGTATTGCCTCTATAGCGGGCCTCTTCAATCGGTAGCGTCAACAAAATAGGGATGGCGATTGAAAAAAATACTTAAGAATTACCATGCCATTTTCCTTTTTTTTGTTTTTACTTTGATTATTTTTATCTTACTTTAATACTGCAACATTTTTGAACGCTAGCAAAGTGTCATTACCAGTAAATATGTAAAAAAAAATTTAGTTAAATAGTTAAACAGCTTACGCTAGATAATTAAGGACACAAAACAAAATCTTTGTAAAATCATCCATAATATGCAATTTATAATAAAAAAATAGATCGAAGTTTTGATGACACACGTCCATGAGTCATGAAAAACATTCTGAGAGTTCGCGAATCATTTTCCTGTTCCAACTTATATATCCGACTATCATCACATATATTTCGACATTTACATTATCTTACTAAGATTTACAAATACCATATTTCAACTATTTTGAATTCTAAAATTACGAAAGGTAGGTTTTCCAATGAGGTTTGATGCTTTACAGGTTTGTATGAGCCAACCCTACTCCTGATTTGAGATGAAAGGGTTTCCGCTATTGTATCTTTCAATCGAAATTAAAGACAAATTGTACGTTCAATACTCGTACAATGAATAGCGCTATTTGCAATCGCGTTTTTGTAAGCTTTTTATGATATGTGTTTTCAATAGACACGTCTTAGATTATTTATATGTCTAGATAGAGTGTCGCGCTGCAAACGACCTAAAACAAACAATCCATGTCTGTTATAATAGTGTGCGTGACAGCTACGTCTTACACTCGCCATAAGTCATTATGCGTTCCTAGTTGGCGTGAATAATGTTACCAGTTGTGGAAAAATTCATCTCAAAATAGGGAGAAATTAATCAAAGTCGAGAATATATTTTTTCAATTCACAAAAATATGTAGTATGAAAAAATAAATTAATTGGAATAAAACAATAATACTAACAATATTTCGAAGGTCGGAACTCAAGTCATTTTTATTCTTTGCATATAAACGTACCAACTATTATTTTTTAAAACTTCTGGGTCAATTTTGAAGAAAATTGGAATATATAAAACTATGATTTATGTGGATAGATTAAAATAAAATCATAACTTATATGCAAATGCGTTTGAAAAATGTTTTTAACTTGGAATATATAATATTATTATGTATATTTAAACTCTTAACATTTGTTTTAACTCTATTAAAAATAATTATTTTTTTAAGATACATCTTTCTTCGATTGAAGATCTGACAATAATTAAAAAAAAATACCTTTTGAGGCTACGTCAGAAACAAAAAGATCCTTTTTGTTTTTTTTTTTAAACGAACGAAGGGCAAAAATTATCGTCATTAAACTATAATGAAATGCAACATCACAGTTATTTTTTTAATTATTATTATATATATTGGCTTTTTCTAAAATTAAATAACAAAATAAACTTGGATTTCATATTTAAAACAACCATACCAATATCCTCAAAATTTAAAACAACTTCAAAATAAAATATTGTAAGAACGACTTCCAGGTACTAAAAAGTAAAAAATAATTGAACGGGGGGTTTTCATTTACTATAGAGATATTTTCATTTTAACTATAATTAGAGTTCATACCTTGACATATTTACTTATTAGATATTCATATTAATTTACTTTTAGTTAGTATAAATAATTAAATTAAAAAAATAAAACAATTAATATTAAACTACTTTTTATTTAAAGTCGGTTAAAAACGGCACCCATGTCGACGCTAAATCTATTTCTAATATCTTTATGAATTACATACTAGGTCATATTTTAAGGTATTTTTGGGTTCATAAACTGGCAACACACGCGTCAAACACAAAATGGCAGAAATAAATAATTATTTAATTTCGAAATATTTCAATGGCTTAATTGGCTGGAATTGATACGAAATAATGTTACTTACCGATGCTAGGTAACTTTTTTGTTGTTTTAGATCGTCCTTTGTAATTTCTGCACACTTTAATCACACAAACCGCCATTGTAAACAAGATAATTTTACAAACAAACTCGAGCGTATCCATTGACAGCACAACTGCTACTGAGCGCGGGGAAGGTATAAAGAGTCTAACAGCTGGACACAATATTTTTTGACACGATTTCAGCTTCGACTGTCTATCTAGACATATAAATAATCAAAGAGACACGTATTGAAGAGGATTTATATTTCTTTTTTCACTAATGCGAATGTGTTATTAATATTGAGGTTGTGTTCATTAGATGATTAATGTTTCAAATTAGAGGTATAATAATATTGTCATTTGTTTGCGAAACTAAATAATATGTATGTGATGATTTAGTCTTGTGGATATCATAGTAATCTTTTTTAACATATTCAGAATTATTAAAAAGCAATATGGCCGATATGTTGCCTCACTAGACTTTATTGTCTTTAATAGTGACTTTTGGCAAATGAACCAGTAACTGCAACAAGAGGATCTGCGAATCAGTTTCTGGCCTTTGTGTCTTGAATGTCCCCAAGCACTATCATTCCGGAAATGTCGCACTAAACATCTTACTAATTTGTTTTTCGAAAATAATTCGATTTTATTCGTTGACTGTATCTTGTCAACGTCGAAAGGCCAAACAATACTTGAAAAGGACATCAAAGAGGTCTAGTGAGATTTCCATACGATTTCTTACGAATTTCTCAAAGAAAGGGTGCGAGAGGCTTCTTTGTGCGTGACCTTGCATAGTAAACATTGGTCTGGGCAGGGGAATAAATTATGATACTTTCCTCAAGGGTTTTGTGATCTTTAAAATAATTGAGTACATAATTATATTATAATAATAATTGAGGCATTATTCAATTAACTAATTTTGTAATAATATGTGATACTAATTTAATTATATGGTATTAATATTAGCAGTAATT
This sequence comes from Anthocharis cardamines, assembly GCA_905404175.1. NCBI lineage: Eukaryota > Metazoa > Arthropoda > Insecta > Lepidoptera > Pieridae > Anthocharis > Anthocharis cardamines. Next base: position 4,816,127 of record FR989971.1, on the reverse strand, counting down.
TGCTTTTAGTATTCTAGGTTACCAATTAGACTCCCAGATGTAAAAGAATAATGAAACAGTCACAGAAATTTGTTGCCCCATAGAGAATAACGGTCAAGCCTTCATTTTATACGTGCATTCTATTATATTCTTTAAAAGTGCAAAACATATCGACACGGAATACAAATTAACTCTGATTGGAACTAATTGTATCATGAACGCACTTCTAATTAGTACATCAGATAATGAGAAGGTTCAAAAATTACCCAGCGTTTAAATAGTTAAGAATTTCCTTTCATTCCTATCCTTAAGTACGTACTTATTATCTCTCAGCGAATATTGTTTCCTTGATTTTATTTTCGAACTACAAATTGAATTCGGTTCCGACTAGATTCCAAGCTGAAGTTTAAGAGGGTCTGTTGTAGTTAATTCGCTATTTTAAATCCGATTTAACTCTGTTTTGTAACTAAATTTTATTTAAACTTTCGTGCCTGAGGATGCTCAAATTAAGTTGTTTGAAATTTAAATTGCTTCCTCGCTCAAACAATGTACAAAAAATATATATTTTTAAATTTAACATTTTGTCATCATACGAATGAACAACTAATTGGAATTATAAAATAGATACTGAATAAAACGCTGAACAAAGGCCAATTGGCTTATGACTGGTTCAAATATATACCCTAGCTGGACACCCACTTCAATTAATTTCTTCTTATTGTTTATTGTTCATAACTGTTTAAATAATATTGTTTTCAAGCGATTTTAGCTCTAAATTATAAGGTCATAAATCACTGAGGAAACATCAATCTACTTCATAAAACTTACCTTTGAATGTTCTTGCTGCGCGAGTAACTGCTCTCGAACCATCTGGAGTTGCAATATCATCTCTGATAGCTGCCTTTCCTTCTCCAAAACACTTTCACCTGCTAACGCCTGGATAGCTGCTGCGTCTAGAACGCCTCTTCGGTCACTGTGGATAAATATTTTTTTGTTAGAAATTGATATAGTAGAGTAATGCTATTAATAGACAGGTAAGCTAAGCCACTAAACATTGATTTATACAAGATACTGCTAACATATTCTATGATTGTGTCGATGCGCTATTTGAACATCGATGGTTTTCAATCTATGAACAGTGGTTTGGTACTACGAATTGCAATATTCTTTGCAACTATTTCATGCGCGTAGTCAGACATAAGGAAAAATATATGCATAAATCTTATTTGTAGATTAAGTACACAATCACGCTTAAACAGCTGATCAGATTTGGATGAAACTTGATTTAAAATTAACTCACGGCTCATTGATGCAAATTATAATCATTTTTCAAATAGTTTATATGGAAATTAAGAGTGTTTTGTTTTATCCAACCACGAACGAAACATAGTAACTTTTTCAGTCTTATTCATACCTACTTTTTCTATATTCTAATTTAAATAAACATAATTCACAATTATTTTGAGCAAGTTATGCAACACAGTTGGGAAAACTAAAGTTGAATTATTCATATCTCAGTTTCGCAGACTAGAGTAGAGCATAGCAAGCATACATGTTGACAACTAACAAAGGTTGTTATTACACGACGAAACTTTACGCCAAAGCGGAGCGGAAGCGGCCTTACTACGTGAACTCGAACTCGATCGGTGATTAATAAAGTGAAATCGAGTCGCTTAAAAACGATTATCAAAATACTACTTAAACAATTTTTTCTTTCATGTTTTTGTAATGAAAGGTGTAAGTTTCACTTTTCCAACAATTTGTTTGAATACATAAGTTGAAAAATATCAATGTGTTGTAACATATTTCCTTTGGTTTTTTATTAGACGAGAATCTTGCCCTTACCAATAATATAATAAGATGACGTAATAAATTTTAAAAATTATATTATTTTTTCAAAATTTACAAGTTCAGCTACCGGTTAAGGGCAAATAAGGGCGGTTGAGGGATTTTGAAAAAAGATTACTACATTAATTATAGTAATATTTTTTTCAAAATCAGCTCTTACTTTGATCATTTTTCAATAGTTCCTATACTTAAGTTGTTTAGTGCTCGCATAAAGATAGCAAATGAAATAGATAGATAGTAGATCTAATTGTCTTTATAACAAAAACAAACATTTTACCTCTTCCATTCCAACGGACAGGCCGAATGGACCATAAAAAATGACTTTTCAAAACAAGAAGAGACGTTTACATAAATCGATTTGATCTAAATACTAGTGATGGGCCGAACATCGGTTTCACCGAATACGAACATTCGGCCGAATCTTCGGTAAAACTTTTACCGAACCGAATATTCGGTACATTTGATTCCGTTCCGTCGCACAAATGCAGGTCTAAACTAAAATTGAAGATGTGAATTGTGATTTTTTAGGAATAATCTTCCTATATTATTATTCTGCATACTTAAGTAATTAATGACATTTTGAATTATGATATGTCATATGTGTCTTATATCTCAGTAGACTATAATTAAGTTCCTAACTCTTAATGTGTAGATTAAGTGATTGATCTCTTAAATTACAACCTGAAAAGTACAAACAAATTACTTATTTTTTTTTATAAAGAACTATATTGGTTGAATAGGATAGGTTTAAAAGTTTAATATCAATAAATATATTTTGCGACGCTATGCTGAGTAGAAACTAGAAAAAATATTATTCATAATCTACTAAGGTGTTGTGATTTGATTAAGCTATTTTCTAACACAATAAAGACTGATCGAAATAAATATCTTGTTTATTTTCCTTCAATATATTCTGATATATATTCCTGATTATAATATATTATTCTAAAGAGTTTACACAGCAGCCTAATCCCAAAACAGCTAGATACCTATATTTTGCATTAAGTTATTATCTTTTAGTTTTTACCAACCTACTTTAATTGAGAATAAAGCTTCAGTGACGACAAAAACAGAAAGCTATACTCTAAAATACTTACCTCATTACACTGTGCACTCAAATCATGATAATACACGGGTCAATAACAGTAAAAACTTTGAGTATCACTTTGCCGAATATTAGGTGATTCAGCCGAATATTCGGCCGAATATGAATATTCGGTAAAGCTGCCGAATATGCCGAATACCGAATATAAAACGAATATTCGGCCCATCTCTACTAAATACCTATTAATAAATCGAATAATATCATTCAAAACTCGCACCGAATCTCCATAGTAAGGATTGCATCGGCAACACAAACGAATGCATCGGAGGGGCGGAACTGAATTATTAATGTTTCGTCCGGGCTGCGCCGTTCAAGATGCCATGATACACCGCTATTCAACTGCACTATATATCGTGTTTCGCTTTTAACGATCGCTGATACTGAAGCAATTCTCGCGTTAGATGACATCCACGCCCTATGTTTTACTAATACTGTAAAGTACCTATACGTGAATTCTCGAGTCCCCTAGTGGGACATGGGGCAGACCCATTTCTGTGTTTGTTTCACTGATCATTTTTTCTTTACGGGCAAGGTGAGCTTTCAGTTGTTTGGGTGCATTTTAGGTGGTCAGCATTTAGTGAACTGCCCGAACAAAACAATTTTTCTTAAATCTTGTTTCCCCGGGAATCGAACCAAGGACCTCTAGTGCTTTCACATCGCGCTTATAACTGAGCCACGGAGGCGGAACGCTTATAAAAACCAGGCGCTACTTTATATTAACATATTTTTATTAAGATAATAATTATGTTAGTACAATTTTTTGGTTAAAATATTAGGATCTTCAATTGGTGCTTTACCGGAAACAGTACATCAGGAACGCTACTCGCCTACGTAAAACTGTGGAAATTTTATCAGTATATGAAAATTTTAAAGGTCATATTAATTATGTATGTTATTGTTAAGTAAATTTCAATAAGCATTTAGAATTAGACTATTAGCGTTGTTAAAATCGTGTCTCTGACTAAAATACAAAGACACAAGCACGAATAAACTGCGGACAATTTGTTTTGTCAGTTGTACGGGAAATCGGTAAAAATTTTGGCTAAAAGTGATATGATATACATTATGGATGTTAGGGAGGTGCTTTTATCGGAACCGAATTCGGAATCGACGTTTTTAAATTTGATTTGTCGGAACCGTAATCGGAGGCAAAAGAGAGATGTGAATTAAAATAAAATTACAAACATTATTTATCAGTTTCTTTTTTACGTTTCGAGTAACATAGGCTTTTGTGTATAGTACATCTATAGTGCATCCGTGTGAGGCCGTGGCGCGTTGCTAGTAGGTATTATTATAAAATAACGAGTCTGCCGATAATTATAATGACATTAAATCAGTAGGCACACACTTTCATATTAATAACGGTGCCAAAAACTTTGCCTCACAAAAAATCGAACCATATTCCGACGTGCACTTATCAAAGGGTTGATACATGACAGAAAACACTTTAATTAGCTCTCATTATAACCAGAAAACCAGTCGGTGCTTTAATTATGTGAAAGGCGAAAGCACCATTGTGATTTTGACCTGGAATTCAAGTTTTAACAAACTTGTCATGTATAACAGCATGATTTCAATGTTAAATGTCAATTCTCAAAAGATAATTCAATTAAATTTGTATATAAATTCAAATACTAAGTAAATTATATATTATAATATCGTGTAACTCTGGCACTCGCGGATGCTGAGAATCAGCGCTGTAGCCAGTACTGGTTTACAGCACTAGCTGAGGATCGGCCTTTTCTTTCGCTACACAGCATATTTAGTTTAAGTGGTAGTAAGTAGGATTAAAAAATATAATTTATGTGGTTGACATAGAATATTTTTTTTCTTATTATTATTATTAATTTTTCTGACATGAATAATATTAATCCAATCCACAAATAAAGTAGGGTTTTGAAATATACTACGAACCTAATTAAATATGAACAATTTTATTACTTCTAGCGAACCGCCCCGGCTTCGTACGGGTGCAATGTAGATATACCTAGTAAAGACAAAAAGATAAAGAAAGAAAGAATTTTCAAAATCGGTCGAGTAGTTTTTGAGTTAAATCGTAATAAACAAAGAAACAAATCTTTCCTCATTATAATATTAGTATCTAGATAGCTTCTTAATACAACTCTCATAAGGTGACTGAATGCATGGCACATTTGGGATTTTTTTGTTTTATTTTTATGTCAGATATCGACATACGAGCATGAGGTTTATTTGATGGTAGGTGATACCCCAGCCACAGAACATCAGTCAATGATGCGCTGTCGACCTACTTTTTACTTCGAGCATTCGGAAATCCATAGACTGAAACCGAAACGCGCAATATGCACTTTACGGTTTTTCCATCTATGAACGGTAGTTCGTTACCCGGTCGGAATTTAGATATTCCTCCCACCCGATCAATGCCCGAAGTTACCAGAAGTGGGGAAAACATGCTTACAGAAAATTATAAACATGTGGTCACTGATTAATTTAGGAGTTACATATAATTAAAGATATGTATAATAGAATCTTACTATAAGGCCATTTCACAATAAACGAAATACTCATTTACCGGTCTCTGTTCCACACAAAAACCAATGTATACGCAACATACATTATAGGTATATGTTACCTGTCGCTCAGAGGCAGTATTGCTTTATTTTCCTGCTCAATGGGACGCCACTTGTGATTTATTGTCTGGCAAATAAAATAAGCTTTTTGTTTTAATCCTGTTCCACCGGTAGCGTTTATGCAAGGCCTTATAGCTTCATTGTTGCGTGTTTAATTTGATGCGTTTTATCAACAGTCCGCTTACATTTTGTATTCGGTTTGTATTATTTTGACTTGGCGTGTTTTGTATGGTATACGTTCCGATGGGATGCACTTTTTATGGTTCCGTACTCTGTACCAAAAATGGAACGCTTATAGGATCATTTCGTTGTCTGTCCGTCTGTCAAGAGGCTTCTTCTTAGGAACGCGTGGAGGAAATTAATATCAAATACTCAAGTTTACAATCCCTGGCAGGAGTGGCGTGCCCTCCATACAAGCCCAAAAGCCCGTTTTGTCGACTTTAACGTAATACGCATTTATATATACCTTATATAATTACGGAAACATGTAAGTTATATAAGATTTATATAATTACTTTAAGAAATTATTATTTTTCTTTGGTATGAATGCATTAATAGGACAATACGGTCTTTTGGGCTTGTATGGTAGTCCCGCCAAAAATCAAACTTTAAATAAAATACTGTATACCGGATTAAAACGCGATTTATTATTTAAATTATTTATCCCGACGTTTCGGATGCTTTTCAGCAACCGTGGTCGCGGGAGACTGAAAGATGACAGTTGTCTTATATTTGAAATGTCACAAAGTTGCCATATTTAATTCAATTAAATTAAAAAATAATCTATTAATTTAGGTAACACAATGTACATCTATGAACGTCATTAAAAAAAATAATACATATTAAATTACTAATATTACTAATATTAAATGCTTCTAATTTTACATTTTCTATATTATGACAATATTGACTAACGGTGTCCTCTTGTTTTTTAGTATGTTGGATTTGTCAAATATTGTCATAATATAGAAAATTACAGTAAATATCAACTCCGTAGGAATAGATGGCGTTAATATGTAATTATTGTAAAACAAAAACTTGGCGATTAAAAAGAGTGGCGGCGAGTTTCTTGCCAGTTCTTCTCGTCCGCTCTACGCCCTTGATTTGTGAACTTGTAGTAAATGTAAAATTAGAAGCATTTAATATTAGTAATATTAGTAATTTAATATGTATTATTTTTTTTAATGACGTTCATAGATGTACATTGTGTTACCTAAATTAATAGATTATTTTTTAATTTAATTGAATTAAATATGGCAACTTTGTGACATTTCAAATATAAGACAACTGTCATCTTTCAGTCTCCCGCGACCACGGTTGCTGAAAAGCATCCGAAACGTCGGGATAAATAATTTAAATAATAAATCGCGTTTTAATCCGGTATACAGTATTTTATTTAAATGTGTGATACTCGCGTTAATAAAAGACAATATTAAAAATCAAACTTCTAAGTCGACGCAATCAAAAGATACGGCCTTTTATGCTCCGTTTACGCCGCATATTTTGACACTTGCAAAGGAATCAAAATCTATTGGATACTTTCCGTTGACCTAGAATCACGAAATTTGGCACGAAGCAATGTCATGTAGCACAAGTAAATCCGAAAACCGTCAATTTGTACTTACAATGACAACTTAACAATTACTTACTTAACTCCGATTCGCACTTGGCTAGTTTTTATTACAGAGCGGGTTACGTGATGATAAGTAATCACCACAATGGACAGCCGTGACTTAAATGTATTAGATGCGTTTAGCCTTTTAAATCCCACTTTCTAAATATTACTTTCCCTACATTTGCCGATCTAGCATGACTACTACGACAAAAAATTTAATCGATTGTCTTTTTATATCTTTCGGGTCTAACATGACACACTTAAAACTCAACTTCTTATGTCAAAAGAAGAGATATTTGTCGATCAAGATATCTTGTCGATGTCGAGATATATCGAGATATCTTATATCTTAGTTTGTCTTCACTCGTCCGCGAGATAAATCTTGATGGTCATGCTAGGCGGTCATTTCGGATGTTAAACGAGTAGGAAGAATTTTGAAATTTCGAACCATTGGAAACAACCATAATTATTATAAATATTATTTGGTAAAGCCTTAACTAAAATGGAGCAAACTGTGAGATAATGCAATAAATTACTCAATTTTCTCCCTCTAGGGTGACACTCACTGCACTCGATGTTTGACGGAATCGATTACATTATTCCGATTCAACGAGTATTACATATGTATCGATTATTGTTATGTTAATCGAATGACTTATTTGATAGTACATTCGATGGCTTTAGTAAAAAACTATGAGTTTTAGCTGTTGAGTTATGTGTTTCATACTTAGATTTAAACATAATATTTATGATATATCTATTCAGATCATAAAATAATTTTAATGAATATTTTTATTTGCATTGCAGATTTGAATATGGAAAATTATGTAGTAAAAATCCTACTATAGCAATTACAATAATAGGTTATATATTTTTTTGTTTTTTATCTAATTCATCAATATTGCTCTTCAGTAGATCTTTTTATTATTTTAATAATTCTTATGGTTCCATATGCCTTCTCTTTCTCTAGATTCATTATTACGAAATTTCCAAGAGTAAAATTATATCTATGCAAAATTTTATCAAAAACAGTTCAGTACGTGAGTAGATACAAAAACTGTTACTAATGTTAAAAAACGTTACCACTGCCATAAATACGAGCAAATAACAAAACAGTGTATAATAACATTTCAACATCAGTCCAATTCGCGGAATGATATTTTCGTACCTTAATAAGATTTCGATGAGTTTCAAAGCACCCTGTATAAAGTTCGATACCTTTTCAAACTTCAGAGTCAATAACAGCGTCAGGCACATCTGACGTTGTGATTATAAAACATTCTTTTAAATTTTAATCTTTGATATTTCCCCGTAAATTTTTACCTTTGAAGGGAGAAATGAGATGTCTATTCAGCTCCTTTGGGGTTTCTTTGAGATATTTTTATCAATTGATGATTAATTATGGAGAATGGAATTAATTGGCTTTTGTCGATATCGTAATAATGTGATAATTGTTCGGTTTCATTACGTAATTACTTTTGTAAGCTTGGTCTATTGATGTTTGCGGACATGTAATTATTTCCTTCTGTGGATATGACAATTTATAAGACTATGTGAACTTTTTTTTCTTTACACAAAAAACTCAGACAACTATTGGTCCATTACTTTAAACTATACGCTTCATTTTTTATATATAATACTAGCAACGCGCCCGGCTTCACACGGGTGCAATGTAGATGTAGTATACACAAAACATAGTCTATGTTACTCGCTGATAATGTAGCATTCTATTGGTGAAAGAATTTTCAAAATCGGTCCAGTAGTTTTTGAGTTTATTCATAACATACAAAAATACAAATCTTTCCTCTTTATAATATTAGTAATTAGTAATGATATCATCATTTTATATGTGAAGGTTAATGTCTAATGCTAGTTCAACTCTGTGAAGAAATAACTTTGTGAAGTGCAGTTTTGACCATCCATTTCACGTAGGTACCTACACACATACATGTATGTAGTGGTGTGTGAAATTTAATACGTATTTCATATTCAAATTAAAACTCCTGCAGTAAAATTTAATGTTGTTTTGAACCTTCAGTATGTAGCTTTACTGTTAAAAAATACTATTTTAAAAAATGTGTTTAAAAACAGAAAAATAAAAACTATAGAATGTAAAATCACATAAAATAGGGATTTCCGAATGCTGAAAGGAAAAAAGTAGGTCGACAGCGCATCACTGACATCTTCCATCAAGTGAGCCTCATGCTCGTCTGTCGATATTGAAAATAAAAAAATAAGTCATTTTCAATAGACTTTTACTAACTGCTACCTTAAATTTACCTTCTTTATAAAGAAAAAATCTTACATACAATACTTAACAAGACGGATGCTTATAGGTGATCGCGAGACATTGTCCCTTACAAAATGCGAGGTAAAATACATCACGAGACATAAAGAATGCAAGGGTTGCCCCACACCGACACAATTTGTATGCAACAATAAAAAATCCCTTAACGCGAGACAACGCGAGTCGTTGGGGTTATTCGTCTTGTTTGCCCCTCGTGACAGGTTTGTGAGAGACATGTGGACATGCTCCGGTTTAATAGTCAGTGCTTACACACTTTTATATATAGTAGTAAGAAATTGTTATTTTACATGAGTAAAATAATACATGAGTAAGTATAAAAATCTATAGTGCGTCGAATTATTTTAATTTCTGTGATGAATTCATTGATAGCAGAAAAAAAGTCGGAATAAGTAAAAATATTGTTGATATATGTACCAATCTATACTAATATTATAAAGTTTTCTCTTTGTTTGCTACGATTTAACTCAAAAACTACTCAACCAATTTTAAAAATTCATTCACCAATAGAAAGCTACATTATCAGCGAGTAGGATTTTTTGTAGTATAGTACATCTACATTGCACCCGTGCGAAGCCGGGGCAGATCGCTAGTCCTATTCATTTTTTCTTTTGTACTCAATAAATATTTCACCAGATTAAAATTATTCATTTTTATAATTACAATATATTATGCAGAAATGAACGTAAATAAAATATAAAGATTACATGCAGGAAGGCGCTCGTCTTTTAATTAAACTTTTTAATGTTATCTGTAATCTGAAGCTTGACTAATTAGTACTATTGTATGTTGTAGTATTTCCTATCTACATATTTTAATTTGCGACAAAAAAAAAACGTCACATCCATACAAATCCAACATCAACAATACACATTATTATTTTATAGGCCTTTGCCGTCGTCCGTCATGGTCTTGCGTTTTATTGAGCTGCCATAAGGAGCGCCTTACTCGCTGATAGCATTTTAAATCAGGTTAAGGTCAGATCTCAACCGAAGAAATACTAAGATTCTATAATGTACGTCAAGATTCTTTCGCTTTAGATCGCTTTTGTTTTAGAGACGTAACTTTGTCTATGGATCCAGCCGGCTAGGCCGGCAACCACGACAAAATTTTGTCGACCGTTTTCTCGAGTATTAATCGATTATCTATTTATGTCTTCCGGGTCTAACATGACACTTACACTTAAAACTCGACTTTTAATGTCAATAGTAGAGATAAATCGATCGAGATATCTCGTCTATCAAAGTTGTCGGTGTCGAGATATAATATATCGAGATATCTTAGTTTGTCTTCACTCGTCCGCGAGATACATATCTCTTAATGGTCACGATAGGCGGGTAGCTTCTTTAAGCAACTTTTTGATTGTACTAGGTATTACTGAAATATTTAGAATTAGGGCTTCAAAGATGCATTTCCAGGTGAGGAATGAGAATAGAATTTGCATGTTCAAAGTTGTATACAGCTTATGAGGTGAGTCCTATTTGACCTGACCCTGCACCTTCCAAAAAAAGAAAAAAAATATACTATATATTTTATCTTTTTTTTTATAATAGCGACAGCTTTGTTTTCTTTTAAATGTATGTATGTGTGTGTCAAATAAATTATCAAATGTATTTCGTATTTTTTTCGAGACCTATGGTGGTTTATCTTCATTTTAATGGACACAAAGTTTCGGTCATCTAATAAAAGGCGTTTTAGTATAATCGCCTCATAAATGTTCGCATTGCAATAAATAAAATGGCCTGGACTCAATTCCGTCTTCAATAAATATACATAGGAAATGTAAAGATGAGTGTTATGAATTCTTCATTTGAAATTGTATGGCCACGTTGGTATTATCATTTTTAGTGCTCGCCACACTGGCATATTCAGATGGAATTTTTGATGCACTGGCAACACAGCGCCGTTGCGATTGGCTCCCCTGAATATTGTATGAGCCAATCACTGGTTGCGCTTAACATTGCATTCCAATTTCAAATGATGAAGGTGGAAAAGCGACAAACTATGCTTTTGCAATGTACTGGTTATACCTAACTGCGGTAATATGCGTCGAGCGTAGGAATTGTGGTTGGAAACTCATTTATGGCACTGAACTAATTACGCCGATTCATATTGATGATGTTACGGGCCATTTAGCGATATAAACAAACTGTTAACAATACTTAAAATGTAGCAATCTATTTAAATATATGGTCTATTATATATATTAACATAGGGAACAGACTTTTTGTTAGCAGGCTGTGTTAGCTTGAGCCTAGGGCGGCAGATTTTAGGGGCGGAAAATTTGATGGTTTTTTTTTTCTTTTAACTATCTTATAGAAATCAAGTCTAAATTAAGTTTTCTGTATCTCACAGAGAATAGTCTAAAAGTGACCTACGAAGAGAAGTGTAGAAGACCATCCCTTAAATTGTATTTTAGATTTAGGAACTCACCCTTATAGAGGCTAGGGCGGCAAAATGGTACAGCCTATGCACCAGAAATGTTTAAATCCGTCATTGTTTACAGGTGATCTTCTGTGGATACTCTGTCCGATCGGCACAATTATTTTTAAACTGGTTTCGATCTGACCATTGTGAGGAGGCGGTCCTAATCTATACTATAATATTATAAAGAGGAAACATTTGTTTGTTTGTTTGTTACGATCTAACTCAAAAACTAATCGACCGATTTTAAAAATTATTTCAACAATAGGTATAAAGCTACTTTATCAGCAAGTAACATAGGCTATTTGTTTTATATTTTTAGTACATCTACATTGCACCCGTGCGAAGCCGGGAGGGTGCTAGTAAGATATAATATTATAAACAGCCTATTTTTTATGATGTTACCATTGATATTGTATGAAGAATAAAAACTCACTAGATGGCGTTGTAAACATTTGTTTATATAAATATTTATAATAATCCATGTCATATGAACAATCTATTGAAACACGTACAAAGTTATTGCACAAAATGATTATGAAACAAAACAATAAACATTCAATAATCATAAACATTCGAATGGACAATTTGTTTACAAAAGGTATTGTCGTGCGCCCGCGCAGGCAAATCGCAGAATAACACTTTGTAATAGAATATAAAGAGTTATTGTGAACACAGTGCCATATTGTTGGAAGACCTTGTCAATTGCCCAGTTGACGTATTGAGGTTCTTACTACATTATATTTATCTTAATACTAGCAACGCGCCCCGGCTTCACACAGGTGCAATGTAGATGTACTATACACAGAACATAGCCTATGTTACTCGCTGATAATGTAGCTTTCTATCGGTGAAAGAATTTTCAAAATCGGTCCAGTAGTTTTTGAGTTTATTCATAATTTGTCTTTACAAATCTTTCCTCTTTATAATATTAGTATAGATTAAACGCTTAAAATTAAAAAAAAAATATGTGTGTGTTAGACCACACAGCTGAAGTAAAACTTATTTCACAACAAATAGATATATATTTAAAAGTAAATTCATTGACGTATCAGAGAAATAAAGGAAATAACAACTTTCGTTCGCCTCTGGCAATCACACTTTTCGTAACGCTCTCGTCATGCTTTCACCAGTTCACTTCTTTAGCCCAGCGTGCTTATAGAAGTTTTACTTCAAAGAATAGAATTAATCAATCAACCCTCAAGCCAACCTCAAATCAACCCTCTTTTGGCCATACACAGAGGTGAAATTTGTATATTTAACATTCATATTTTACTAGTAACAGTCTTGTAAAAATGTGTTTTTGCGGGGATATGCAGAACAACTCAGCAAAGTTTCATCATAATCGGATGAATAGTTCAGGTGTGCATAGAGGACAAACATACATTCCCGCCCGTCAAAAATTAAGGATATTCTATCCGAGTACGTAATACGCCAAAAACGTAAGGATTAAAAACTCAGTGTCTGGTCTGATGGTCGTGGAAGAGAGATACAGGTTTCATATAGAAAGTATTGTTATTTTTACTGGGCTAATGTATCGAGAGAGTAGCAGAGCTATCAGTCATAATAAAAATAAGACACGTAATGTCGGCACTCGGCAGCGATTTATAAAGGTATGCATTGTACTCACGAAATATATCACTATACAAATTATGTGCCATCCATTGTTCCGCTGAGCTTTGATGTATGGTACACGTTACACGCTTTAGGCGATAGTGACAGAAAGCGCTGTGATGACTCTCAAGTGACCATAGTATATGCTAAGTCGCCATCTTTTCAAGCTACTACTCAAAATCAGAAGTAAGTAATAGATTAATTAGTAACTGTGAATTGTGTTGTACGAAAATTCAAGTTTTGCTTCTTCAAATAATTTGAAACATCAGAATTAACTATACGCTTAAACGCTTAAACGCTACTTATGATTCTTTAAGTAATTTGAAACAACAAAATAAACTTTGCCGATTTCTTTAAATATATCAATTACTACATACTACTATATATCTAACTTTTTCGGTTACATTTGTGTTATCTCTATTCGTACCTTCTTATGCCAAGATAAACTGCTTTCAATGCGACATTAACTGACCACAACTATCAGACCTGACATTATATCAGCTGTCACCGGAGGTTTTTGACGACTTGGAACATTTAAGAAATGAACTTAATATATTTATTTCGCGCAACGCATCCTCTACACCCGTGGTAATATTCATGCACGTTGGCCATGGTGCATATCATCAGTGGAGCTCCGTTTAACGCTTATGATTTAAATAAACACAAATCGCTAAACTTGTAACTTGGACCACATACCAAAAACCGCTTTAAGCTTTAACATAGACGGATTGCTACACATTACGATCTCACATCTTAATTCTCGAGGGGCAATTAACACCGCGTTTAATTAGCAGTCTCGGGACAATAGCCCTACATTCGTCTTAATATTACCGGCTCGCTAGAGGACCATTTTATCATTGTGCTAGCGAGAATTCGTATAACAGGTTTTAATTTGTTTTATAATTATATATTTTTTTATTATATTTTTGTTTTAATGGCCTTAAAGTGACCAATTTACATTATCACACTACCCACTTTCCTTGAAACTACTGCTGGCTTCACACGGGTGCAGTGTAAAAACACAAAACATAGCCTATGTTACTCGCTGATAATTTAGCTTTCTATAACTGAAACATTTTTTAAAATTGGTCCAGTAGTTTTAGAGTTTATTCGTAACATACAAAAATACAAATCTTACCTCTTTATAATTTAAATGAAACAAAGGCGTTAACGTTACTAACAATATCAACCCAATATAAGCTTTTTTAATGTATTAACAAAAGAATCAAAAGTGATTTCAAGATGTGTGGCAGTAGTATTTTGAAAAAGGAGTCCGCTCAGTTTTTGTTGTGCTTTCTATCGATAACACAATACTGGTTTTCAGTGACCCCATAGAAAAACTTATTCATATTCATAGAAATTCCGGAAGAGTTCTAACGCTTTCCAAGATACTCGTAGCCCTGAACAAACAATGTATCCCCCAGTAACACACATCCGTCATAACAATATCTGCTAATTAACCTAACGATAATTCCACTATAAATATTGACATAGATCGCGTTTGACACCACCTCAACCTTTTATCATATCACCTCTATTATTAAAATATCTGCATCTAATTTTATTGTGCACTTGGCCAGTGTAAGGTGATCCCCGATAATACATTACGCCTTCGTAATTTACGATCGACCGATGCAGTATCAAGATAGACGGGGTTCATGTCTAATCGGTAATCGGTAGTAATTGCCTATCGATGAATGTAGATAGTTCTATTATAATATGTATATTGTATATAATACGGATTTTGAAATTGGAAATTTGGGTTTATTTTTAACGGCTCAGAGGCTTAGTAGCGTGTCCCAGACATCTCAGGTTCGAATCCAAGAGTATCAAGATAAAAAATATTTCGTTGAATAGAGATAAATTTTAATAATAATATGTTCGAAGTAAAAAGGTAGGTCGACAGCGCATTGACTGATGTTCTGTGGCTAAGGTATCACCTACCATCAAGTGAACCTCATGCTCGTCTGTCGATATCTGACATAAAAATAATATATCCGCTCTCCCTGATTGCACCCGAATGGGGCCGAATCTCACACCTCCCCGCATTGCACCTCGCGGTGCCCAGAGCGTAAATGTTGCCCCTCTCAAAAAAAAAACTACAAATAGTCAATAAATATAAATCGCGTTTAAATAAAATACTGTATACTGGATTAAAACGCGATTTTATATTATTTATATTGTTTAAATTATTTATACCGACGTTTCGGATGCTTTTCAGCAACCTTGACGGGGAGACAGTTGTCTGATTTTTGAATGACTCAAGACCACGGTTGCTGAAAAGCATCCGAAACGTCGGGATAAATAATTTAAACAATATAAATAATAAATCGCGTTTTAATCCGGTATACAGTATTTTATTTAAATGTGTGATACTCGCGTTAATAAAAGACAATATTATACATCGCGATTGTTATTAAGTGGAGGGCCTTTCTTCAATGTTTATACAATTTAATATGTACTTATATTTACTTATAGCTCATCTTAAGGTATTAAATCAAATAATACGATTCACTTAACACCAGTAACCACACATAAGGTATTTACGGTATTTAGCTAGTGGTGGTCCACATTACATTGTTTTTAATGAGCTATAAGTCAACCAATTAAACAGCGCTATGTACTCTTTGGTAGTGTTGTCGGAAACAGTAAAACGGTAATTAAAATACAAATAAACATTCCGGTTTTTGACGACATTTGGGCAAGTACACATATTCTGTAGTTTTGGTATATTTGTATTACAAGTACAAAAAAAGCATAATTATTATATACAATATTAGTTTCGACAGACGAGCATGAGGTTCACTTGATGATAGATGGATGTCATGAGTTTCGCCTTTATAAATTATCATAAAAGTCATAATAATTATTAATTATAGACTTTCTCAGTTACTTAATTGAGTTATAATACTAATTATTACATATTGATTTTATAAGTGGTGTAAATTAGGAATTTTTATTTTTAAATTTTAATAACAATTATATATTTATCGATATCTATAGGTACCTACTAATATTGTTAAGAGGTAAAGTTTGTGAGTTTGTAGGGGGTAATCTCCGGATCTACTGAAATGCCTAATCACCAATAGAAAGCTACATTATAACATAGGCTATTTTTCGTATTTAGTACATCTCTCTCTCAACCATGCGAAGTCGGGGCGTGTTGCTAGTAACTGAATAAAACGAAGATCCCGGGAATTTTATATTTTTATTAAACTCCATTACAGTCAAAACAATTATAAAAATAAGATAATTTTCCAAGACGTGAACAAAACAAACGATACACAGACATTAGAGATTAACTCTGATATTATTATAACAAAATAACATTGATATATCGTCAATGACATACATAATAAACGTTATTATCTTGTAATAATGATTTCCGTGTCGTGTGATAGCTGGTAACAAAACATTCATAATGAAATGTATCGGAAATTACCAATAATGCTAGAGATTATTGCTATCTTGGTAATTATGTGACTAGTTGGTACCCGCGACTTCGCTGCTGAGCTTTTAAGCAAGCTATTTAATGAAGATAGCTTTTCTTCTCAACATCCGATTTCGGTGCAAGAAAGTTTTGCTAAAACTATGATAAGTTCAATATAATGTGTCAAAATCTATATAAAATTCAGTTCAGTATCTTCGGAGGTTAGCGTGAACAGACAGACAGATAAAAAGATTCAAAATGATTTTATGTACATACATACATACATTCTGGTAACATTTTGAAATGTACAGAAATTTTGATTCTTCTGTATATGTAGGTCTATAGGTTGTATGAACTTACATTGACAATAAAAAAATATTCCAGACAAGTAGCACATTTAGAATTGGGGTGACTAATGCAACGCTTGGGCATCCTACCCATGCTCAACATGGGAGGAGTCCGCGGGACGAATTTTTAGTCAAACTTGTTGACTCACTAGTGTTAGTTTTCCACCTTACGTGCCTTCTGCACAGGTTTCAAACTTCCACCAATGTTTATGTTATCAACCCTTCTGGGCGTCAAACAACCCTCAAGTTCTCAAACTTTGATCACAAACCATTACCAAACTTTTTTTTTAAAAGCGAGAAACACTTAATGACCAACCTGGGAATCGAACCCGGGACGTATGCTCTTACGGATCAATGTGCGACCGCAAGGCTACATACGCAGTTCAAAATAACTTTAACCTAAGTAGCTGATGTCACAATCGTCATGATTTAATGTGAAAAAATATTTCAATTTAAAAAAAAACTTTTACCGGATTACAACGCAAATCAGACAGCTGTCACCTTTCATCCCGTGACCACGCTTGCTAAAAAGCATTCGAAATGTCGGGATATACCTAATTGATAAATTGCATTTTAATCTGGAAAACTTTTTTTTTATTTAAATTTGTGTCAATAAAGGACAATATTAAGAAAATAAAATTCATAAATGATAGTTATCTGTAATCATTGTGTATATATTTTCTTCTAACTGTGCCTGTTTATGTAACTGACTTCGTATATTCAAATGAATTACCGAATAGTTGGGCATACAGCAGACATATTTCTGTGTCCGTTTCAATGATCATTTTTATATACAAGTAAGTGAATGATTCCGATATCCGATTGAAACATTATATCTTTAAATCTTGTCTCAACGGGATTCAAACCCGAGACCTCAGACAGACGGACAAATTATGATAGCTGACGTATACAAACTGGTACTTATTACCAACCAGCAACTGCAGGCACTGACAATATGCTGAAATTTGCTCTCCGTATTCGGCAGAGGAACAGGCAATAACCCACATCGCTAACTTACTTCTTAATTTAAAAAAGCACTTACTTGTTCTGTTTAACAGGAGTGGTCGACGGAGTAGGCCTCTTCTCCTCCTTGATCGTACTATTATTCATTTTCGACGTTAACCTCTTCAGCACGTCGTCCATCGACCGCTTGTGAGGCGGAGCAAAAGACAATGCACTATTATGATTCAGCAATGAATTGTTATTATTACATAGGCCTATAACTTTCGCCTCAGCACCGGGGCTACTGCATTCTGAGGAGCCACGTCTTCTCGCTTGGAGATCGTTGACTTGATGTAGACTTAGAAACGACGATGGGACTAGAAGATTATTTGTCATGTCTATGGATTCGAATCTTTGTTTTTTGCTTGGGTTTTCGTCTTCGTAATTGTTAGCGTCTTCTTCGCTTATGGACGTTCGAGGTGATGAGCTCGGAGAGAATTTGTAGTAGGTTTGGTGCTCGTCATCTGTGTCTTGATGATCTGAGAAGTCCAAATTGGCAGTACCAGCTTCCGGTTTGTTTGCGTCGGCGGCACCTTCTTGCAATTTCGACGGTGGCGACTTTCGTTTAGATGACATGTTTCTGAAAAAGAAATATATGTTGTTATATTTTCATTGACTTTTTCAAAAATAAGAATAAATTCTCTTATTCGAGTTAGTAACTTCTAAACTAGCTAAAGATTAACATGATTGGACTGATTACGCAGCTTTACATGTCTTTTTTATGTTACATATCAACAGACGAGCATGAGGTTCACTTGATGGTAGGTACCTCAGCCACAAAGCATCAGTCAATGATGCGCTGTCGACCTACTTTTTACTTCGAGCATTCGGAAATTCATAGACTGAAACCGAAACGCGCAATGTGCACTTCACGGTTTTTCCATCTGTGATAATATGATATTCAACCAATCTCTCTCCACTACTCGTCTTTGCGATCTCATTTGCGAGTTAAAAAAAATGAAATAATAACTAACTTGATATTTAATGGCGATGCAGAATAGGCCTTAAGGAAATTAAGGAAAATCATTCAAAACAATTAAGTGGACATAACTTCAACAATTCTTTGCCGTACTACAAATTTTAGCGTAAACGTTCAACGGGTACAAACTTCAAAAAATCGCGTAAGATACTTAACATATTTTAAAAATCGAATACAAAATCACCGCTCCAATCACAAGATTATCTAATTCGACCACCTTAAGTCCAAAGGCGAGACCCAATCAGTACAATAATTAGTCGAGCCAAATTAGTACGGCACCAACTCGCCCGCGCCGGTTTGACAAACCAAACTAGGTAGAACCTGAGATGAGATATATTTGTGTTTGACACACTGCGTCCGATTGAGTTAACGATCACTAATTGCTATTCACTTGATAGTGGTACCATCTGGTTTTAGCTTATGTCAATTTTAACTTCCGTAACTTGAAGTGCACACCTTTAGGGCTAGATATTTAAGGCTTATTAAAATTTGGAACGCATGTCTCTTAATAATTACCTTTATAAGGAATGTATATTTTAATATATAGACTGTCCCTACGAACAGGACTGAAAGTAAAAAAATGCTTATTCTTAGTTTCTATTCTATTTACAAGTTATAGTTGATATCAAATAACATTTGATAAGAGGTATACTAAAAGTATTTTGAAAGAAATTATTATATTTTTTTTTTTTGGTACAGTCAACTGATTTTTTCCTGGTCCCTTGGAAAATATAAGTAATTTTCAGTTGATTTTTTTTAAATAGTTTAGTATATTTAGGTATTATTTTACACCCAACAAACAAACCAGCAAATTATTAATGTTATTCAGGTGCAAAACACTTTTCAAAATGTCATTATCGATAATTTGAAAAATTTCTCTTGTCTCTTGAGTTTCAATATTGAATATATTATAGAATGTATAGCAGTGAGGTATATACAATCAGTTTTGCATTTGCACTTGCAAATGAAATTGTAGACTGCTCAATAATATTTTAAATAGCTAAACATTTGATTACATCAACATTATACATTATTTAAGTCGATGTTGAATTATTTTCACAACTAAGTACACAATTTGAAGACGTAACAACAAACTTAATTAACGAAACAGCTCAAACAAAACTTCAAAGCAGACAGCAGACAAGGAATCGTATTGACACAAGCAATGATCGCCAAGTTTGAGACCCTACAGTCGACCAATCAAACGATTTCCACGATTCGCAACTCGATATACCTTGTTAATTCCTATATAAACATTATATAATTGAACATGTAGATAGAATTATATAGAAATCTTAGATTGCTTCTGTGTGAGCATACCTAGACGAAAGATCTTAAGTTTCGAATGAAATTTATACTAATTTGTCATTTGTCACATATCGACAAGAAAGGGTCGCTTGGTAGCTAGGTCCTACCCTAGTCACAGGACAATAGTCAATGATGCGTTGTCGACCTATGTTTTACTTCGAGCACTTGAAAGCCCAAAGACTGTTTAATGTATATACTTCATGATTTTCCCATTTCTGAATGGTGATTCGTTAACCGGTCGGAATTTTGGTGTTCCTCCTATCAGTTACAACAGTCAAGTCTTTTTGTTATATTACTATATATTACTAACTGAGTGGTGGCGAGTTACAGCAAAGCGGATAGCATATAAACCTTGTCCATAAAAAAAAAGAATATATGTATATGCCAATATTCATGGCGCTTAGGCAAACGCCGTTGGAGTTTAGCGATTTCTTATATACATACCTACTAGATGCCCACTTTGCTGTGATTCGCTGTGTGCAACAAAGTGAAAATATGGGCTAGATACCTGCATTTTTTATGCCGATAATAAATGTCCAAAAAAATCTGCATAAGAACACCCTAATCGGATCGGATTCGGAGGAGTGCGACCACAAACACGTGAAATTTTATTTTTATATACCAATAGATGCATATTCTCCGGTCTCGCTTCTGTACCGCTGAGACCTTAATACAATCAGTTCCCTTTAGCACACTGACACTAGAAATTGTGTTAGCGACGTCTGCAAAATGGAGCAGACTATATTTTATTGATTTTAAAAATCCCTGTTTCTATACATTTGTATTTTCTTTAGGTTTGAATCGTTAGAGTAAGTAGGAATATATTAGGCAGACAAACTTGTACAGAGCATTAGAATTCAAACTATTGATCTTATCCAAAAGTTTCAGAAAGTTTCGGTATTCGAAAAGGCCGTCATACTGGCCTACGTTATTTTTTTATTGGTGCAAGCGCTGAAGGTACGTAAAGGTCAACTGCACATTTTTAAATGGATTTATGTATTTTTTTGACGAAGACGAATTCAGTGACATGAGTTTTTTTTCGAAAAATCCGAAAAAAAAAATTAAATTTAACGAAACAGGGCCTTTCAAGTATCACAACAGCATTATTTTAGATAATGTATTCTTGTTTCCTTAACTTAAGTTAGTAGATTAAATATTTGGTAAAATACATATATAATATACAGTGCCAATAGGAATCAGCTTATACAGATACATAACATTATAAAAACAATTATAACCTCGACATAATTCATTCGAATAACAAACTCAATCCGTAAAATTCGATTGCTCTAAACGTATTTCAGTTACTAGTTTACAATCAATGAAAATGAATAATCTGCACTTGACAATAATGGAGAAACGCGTCAAAATGGATTTACTTTTACAATTGTGTTCCAACCCTCAGTAGTTTACTCCTAAACACCAACTTAATTAATAAACAGATAATCGATATTCAACCCTATTTCTATAGACATTAGATAACAATCAGATGCAAAGATATGTTTGTAGATTGTAACTATTAATTTCCTTTCTATTACGCACACAATGACATGGAGTGTTACGAACAATGTGCTTTTAGGCGGGAAATTGTGTCTATGGAAATGATTTGATTGTTTTTTGATTTTATTGTAAATGTTGTTTTATTTTTATGATATATTTTTTTTTCAACTTATTACAAATTGATACCATTTATTTTATTATTATTTGGAAAAGCTAGTTTGTTTTGCCCGTAAAATAGCTATGTTGTTACTATCCAGTCTGCCCACCGTGCTTTCTATAATTGAAAGAGCTTTTGAATTAATCGTTTCAAAAGTTTTTGAGATTACTGTCTACAGACAAACACACATTGTATTTTATTAACGCACCACACATTTAAATTAAATAACTTTAGCCGAATTTAATCGCGATTAGTTCATTATAATATTATTTATCACGAAGTATCGAGTGCGTTGTAGTAAGCGTGGTCATCTGCAGACTGACAGATGACAGCTGTCACATTTGAATTTTCATAAAGTTGCCATAGTAAAAAAAATAAAGCAATAATCAGTTCCGTAGAAATATATATTTCAATTAAAGGCATCATTTTTTATGTATTAGTATTAAATGTAGTATTTTCTTAAGTCGAATATTTAAGCTGCAATGTTCTTACTGCTTACTTCACGTCTCACTCAGTCATGGCATCGTATTGTTCAATTGATTGCCTCTCCGTCACAACGTTGACAATTTAACATGAGAGTAAAAAAATAAAGGGGCGACACAGCTGATTTCAATATGGGGTGACTTTGAAAACAATCAAGCGTAAATTGTTAGGCTAAGCGCTCGCACCTCTATAAAGAAACTTGCGAGAAAGTATGCGAAGTTATTTATAATTTTCTGTAAGCATGTTTTCTCCATGTCTGGTAACTTCGGGCATTGATCGGGTGGGAGGAATACCGAAATTTTGACCGGGTAACGAACCACCGTTCATAGATGGAAAAACCGTGAAGTGCGCATTGCGCGTTTCGGTTTCAGTCTATGGATTATGCTCGAAGTAAAAAGTAGGTCGACAGCGCATCATTGACTTATGTTCTGTGGCCGAGGTATCACCTACCATCAAGTGAACCTCATGATAGACAGTCGATATCTAACATAAAAAAGTGATATACGTCGCGTACGAGAAAGTATTCGTTAATATTCGAAGTGACCAAGTCATGTCTCCATTATATATCAGTCATATAACATGGTTGAAATCAAATAACATGAAAGATTTTTAATGTAACATCCACATAGAAAATGATATCAAAATACACAAAAAAAAACATTTTTAACCACTAGTCCTATTTTAAAAATTTTTACCAATAGAAAGCTACATTATTATCAGCGATTAACATTTTTTTCTTTTTTTTAGTAAATCTACATTGCACGCGTACGAAGCCGCGCCGGGCTAGTATAATATAATAAAACAAAATTTTAATATTGTTAATATAATTTATCAAGTATGCCGATTCAATAAATAATAATAAGTCACTAAGAGACATCCCAATCAAGCAGATGTTAATTTATATGATAGATACATCCGTTCAGGAACTAAGCTGAGATGGACATCGTATCTATAAATCTATTAGTTGAAGGAAATTGCCATCGCCTCGTCTTAGATAGACTACTTCTAAGGATGCAGCCGAATGCAACGAATCAGTTAATAGTTGGACGCTTATAAGCAATACAGCGTCAGCCAGGGATGTTACGGAGCTTCGATTTCGGTTCCGAAAAGTCGGAACTTCCGATTGATTTTGCACTTCCGATTCCGATAAATTTGAATCGGAGGCTATAATCGGAGGTCGAAGCACATCGGTGCGGGTGGCCGCGATCAGCGCTATTTGATTTAATTAACTTCTGTGTAAAATTTAAGAAAATTAGTTTATTTTTATATATCACACCTAGGAAGGTGTTTACTTTTACACATCTCTCTTTTGTGTCTGCCTCCGATTCCGGTTTCGGTTCCGATTCCGGTTACGAAAAACCAAATTTAAAAACTCCGATTCCGAATTCGGTTCCGGTAAAACAACTTCCGTTACATCCCTAGTGTCAACCTACATGGATGCCATTTGTAAATTGAGTTTTAATTAGATTTAATTAAATTTCTTTTAAAAAATAACAGTTATTTTGTAATTATGTTGCTAAGTAGTTATCAGACGTGGTTCGTGAAAAACATTTATTTGTATTTTAAATACTTTTTTTGAGCATTGGAAATACAAGAATTACGATTAACTAAGATGTATCGTTTTGAAAACATCTTTGGATACTTATTTTTAAATAGCTCCTTTGGCTAATATCTATAAGGATTAACAACTATAAGTGCCTTTTACGCTACTGTAAGTCTAGGTAAGGATATAGATTGCTATGGAGGGCAATTTCACCATGGAAGTACAGCTTCATCCTTTATTCTTAAAGTAAAAATATAACATTTACAATGCCGACTTAGAATGAATTTCCCTAAAATAACCCTTGCCCATAAATAATAATAAAAAAATACCGTTACCAAAATATATAATCTTGCCCCACTGAGCTTATGTTGTCTCTAAGACTATACACCATCAACAAATACAAAATGTGAAATTCTGTGTAAATGCATTTTAGTGTCACCGGCTCCTAGCCTATTCAGATATTAAACTAAAAATATGAAAGAAATAATCTTAAAAATATCTTAAAAATTACACCATTTCCATAAATTAAATCTTAAGAAATTTCAATTCATAAGCTATTTTAAAAGAATACAGTTAAATTGAATAAGCAAACAACTCTAAGGCGCCGTTGGCAGCACAATGAAAAATAAGAATATTATAAAAACTCCTGAAGAGCTGGTAATTCAATGAGAAATGCGAAAACATTTCTCTTCCTTAGAAAAAACGGGGAATGGAAAATTTCCTCGTGGACTGGTAACTGAATTATTCTATTCTATAATAAGTTTATTTACAATACGAATAAATATTTTCAAAGCGCTCTAAGTAATTCGCGTTTCAGTATTTTGTAGCGATTATTAGAAGATTAGGGAAAGGTATTTTTAAAAATGGAACGTCTATTTGAAAATGGCGCCTTTTATTTTCAGGTATAGGTAAGTCAGTTTTGAGAAAGAAAAATAACGCTTCTACGTAAAATTGAAAGGGAATTATACAGTTTTATTTTTCTTTTTTTCTTGGTTCTGGATATACATATACCTAGAGGCTAGATGATTCAATTTCCGAAATATGTCAGACTTGTTTTTTCCTTATGATGATGACAATAGATCAGTGGAAGTTGAAATCTATGATTTCATCACATGAACATTATAACTGAATGTATTTTAAGCATACCTACGTATCATATAAAATGATATAAAATAAATAATTTCAGATTAAACACATTATTTTAAAATAATTTGAAGCAATTACCGGAAGAACATCAACATTTGGCGAATCCATGTTATCAGAAAATTATAAACACGTTGTCCCGGCGGGATTTGAACCCGCGATCGGCATGCACCGAAAGAGCCTACGAGCCCGTCATCAAAATAAGTATCGCCAAAAAATATATAAATATCGTATCGTCAAAATATATAAAAGTCGTATCGTAAGTCGTAACAAGTCAATTTGGTTGCTTCAAAATTGATTTGACTAATTTTAACACACAATACCAATTGAGTTTTGTACAAATAGCTTTTTGTATTGAACTCGGCGTAGTTAGTTCTAAGTCAAAGCGAAGTAAATAACATGTCAGAACAGAGTACGACACAATTGGCCTTCATTCACTGGCGAGGGTGAAATTATTGGTGGAAAATTACAATTCTCATAGAATGAATCAGTATGAAGAATCGTGGAGGTAGCATTTGTGGAAGCGACTTTTTAGTATATTATTTTCTATATGTACAAATTGTTATAGCCGTTTAGTGTTTGAAAAATGTAAGATTAATTTTTACGTACCTACTATATTTTTAAAGACTAATCGGTTGCAATAATAAGCGCTGTTAGCCATTAAAACATAATTCATTAAAAAATACATTTAATAATAAATACAGATATTCTCATATTTTTATTCACAATGTATCATATAATTATCCAAGTTATAATCTATAATTTACTTTTATAACTTCTTCCCGGCTCATCTAGCAGGAAATAATTTTTCGTATTTAACAATGGGGAAAATTACCCGCTAGGCGCGTCATGGCATAGCTCAGACACGGCTACAATAGTATGGACAAGGATTTTTACTTTTTTATTACAGATAACTGATAAGACAACCGAACAGAGAGAACAATAAAACACGACATTTATACATCTATTTTAATAGTAAATACTGTAGAATCTCACTAATCCGGCACTATTAAAAACCAGAATGGAATAAGGAACGGAATATTCAGATTACTGTATTATTACTTAAAATAACTTAAAAATAAAAAAAAACGGAATGATGGTTTTTTTTTAATTACCTACATCGGCAGTCAACCTAATAATATAAAAAAATAACAAGACATGACAAACTTACAATAACATAATGTATCAATTGACGCAAAATACTTTCGCAAAACTTTATTGCAGAGTAATATCACTTGAAAGAATTCTCGTTCGATGAAAAAGCCCTTTCCATGTGTCGTCGCCGCCCGCCCTAGGGTCGGCAATAGAAGACGTAAGATTACGTCACAAACAATGCAGTTAATATCGCGTGAACAATGGATCAATCACCGACATAAGAATACGTACCTTTTAAATGGAAACGAAGCCTTAAGCTTCCGTAATGAGTACCTTATTATAGTAATTTTGCTATATTTCCTCTTTGAAAGGGAATTTACAAAAATCCTTACATAGTAAAATAAGACTGAAAATTTCTCCTTTAGTAAAATATTATACATTTTTCCTTTTTCATAGAGTAATATAATGGCTACATAGGAAATCAAAGAAGAACATAGTAGATAATATCAATCTCTTACTCAATTCTGACGAGATTTATATAACTCTTTTGTTCCGTATGTAAGATTATCGGAAACTCTCCTAATCTATATAAATATTTATATTATAAAGAGGAAAGATTTGTATTTTTGTATGTTATGAATAAACCTAAAAACTTCTAGATCGATTTCAATTTCAAAAAAATTCACCAATAGAAAGCTACATTATCAGCGAGTAACATAGACTATATTTTGTGTATAGTACATCTTCATTGCACTTCTTGTTAGCGTCAAAAACAAATATACAATTTCTAGATTATATGACCGGAATATACATTAAAATCCGGGATAAACATTTAAGATTATTCCCTATGCGATCACTCCCAAAAACTCATCCTATACAGCAGACAGGGCTATCGTCTTTCGTTCACAAGAGGGACTGATGAATGTATTGTTCTTGGTCCCTAGGTCAGTGTAAGACGAAATATGAGGGAAAATGGAAATGACATTTATTGTTTCGACACAATTATGTCTCTGAAAATTCAGCTCTGTAACTTAATTTAACAAAATAAAATTAAAAAATAGCATATGTTACTCGACGCTTGTGTAGCTTTGTATTGGTGAAAAAATTTTTAAAATCGGTCGAGTAGTTTATGAGTTTAATCGTAACGAACGAAAAAAAATCTTTCCTCTTTATAATTTAGTATAGATATATCAACTGTGAATGTATTCGTAAATTAGCTGCCTTTCCATATAAAAGCTGTATCACAAGAGCATTGACGCTGAAGTCAACAAGCAACTTTGAACACGATGGGGTATTATTAAAATGTTTATGAAACAAATGCAATTCACTTGAAACTACACAAAACTCTCGTGAATGAAACAGTGGAAACAAAAATGGCGGATTTATAGATGATGTTAGGGTTGCCTTCACGTTAAAATTATATTTATACCCTAGCGATCCACCCCGGCTTCGAACGGGTGCAATGTAGATGTACTATACACAAAATAGCCTATGTTACTCGCTGATAATGTAGCTTTCTAATGGTGAAAGAATTCGAAAATCAGTTTGGTAGTTTTTGAGTTAAATCGTAACAAACATACAAACAAACAAATTCCTCTTTATATAATATTAGTATAGATAGACTAGAGAAACATAACAGGCGGTTTCTCTCGTAGATATTGAGAGGTTTCTTGACGTAAGTAGC
The DNA here is from genome assembly GCA_905404175.1 of Anthocharis cardamines. Lineage (NCBI taxonomy): Eukaryota > Metazoa > Arthropoda > Insecta > Lepidoptera > Pieridae > Anthocharis > Anthocharis cardamines. Next base: position 4,787,957 of record FR989971.1, on the reverse strand, counting down.
TTTTGGTACGTTAGTTCAAAATTCCAAAATAAGTGGTTAAACCTTGACAATAGATAAAACTACTTTAATATTAGTATAATATAAAGGTTTTTTTTTCAAGAATACGCTTGAAATGATTTTGTAAATTGGAAAACGTAACAGTAATAATGGTTAAGAAATCCATTAATTTATTTCATTAATCCGTTTACAAGCTACTTAGATTTTAAAATGCTGTCAACGATTTCTTGTATTACCCTAAAGTTCTTAGATCCTCACAAAATAATGTAAACTACTGTTGTATTAATATGTTTATTCTACTAGGGTTTGGTAATATGACATTATTCTGGAATAAAACTATTCAAGAAATTTCCTCACATAACAGTTCCCCGGTTTTTTGTAGGTATGTTTAACGTTACATACAGACAGGACTTGGACTTTTTTTTGACTCGTTGACAGCCCTAGTTAAGCATGAAAATACAAGTAAGTACCGGCTTTCGAGTCAAGATGCCACTACGATTCCGCGCAGTTGCCCGCAAAGGAAAGCATTCGATAGAGAAATTTTGTTCCCAGCCTTTACCTGAAGACTCTATTCACTGGGATACCTACACTATTTCAATAAGAAAATCTTAAGCACCTTATAAAAATTAAACAATTTTTTTATATCTCTTAACACCATTTCTACGAAAAGTGTCAAAAGACACCTTTAAAACTTTAACTTGAAATTGTTTTCTAGGTTTAATAATTTTTTCTCAATTCACGTTTGGACTTTTCGTAAAATAATTGTTAAATTTATTTAGCGGTATATTTTTTCTTAGATTCAAATGCAAAGATGTCAAACATCTTTTGGTCGAAATAGGCGTACACAATATCGTGGTAGATTTTTTATGACGTTGTAATATTTTTCATTATGTTTTTCTAAGAACAACAGAAGTAATATCACATAATTTTTATATACAAATAACTTATTCGTCTATACTTCCCATGGTCCCATAATACATCTAATTGTGAACATTAATATTTAATCATTATGTGTTTTTTGTCAGCCAGCGACATGTTTAAATCTGTTTTATCATTAAAAATTTAAAATAAATTAATTAATATAAAATATAAAAGAAGATTCGCGATTCCTACGGTAATGTACTTAAGAAACAGCAAATACCTTAATGTATCACAAAATATGCCTTGTTTATCCCAGTATCTCCCTCTTTGTCAGTCATCCCATAAAATAAACAAGTGCACATCCTTTGACAGAGAAACACAAACAATTGTCCAAATCATAAACAATGGTATAACATCGCAAATATTATCTGCGCCCTACTCAAAGTATCCCTACGCATAATGAACCATTCATACTAGCAAACAAACTCCAACCAACCATATGCAATAATTCCATACAGACTGACACGAATCGGAAAGTAGTAAGTGTCTATCAAATTACAAAGGAAACCATAACTAGAATAGAAGACAGTAAAATCTAAAATTAAATGACAAAACGAAGAGACATAACTCGTTGCGCGACTGATAAAGAACAGAAGCGATTTCACGACATCAAAGTGGAACACGACATATTACGCTTTAAATAAACACCAGAATAAATACATCGAAATGTTTGTTTCGAAATTTCGACGATGGGGTGATCATATTCTAAATTATCCGGCAACAGAGGGCACTCGAAACCCTTTTGATAGTGAGGATTAATTTGCTGTTTGTGCATACGGTTTGTCTCTGCGTCGGGATTCGCAATTAATAAAGAGAGATACACGTACGGGGATTTAGTAAATACCCGCAAGTATTGTAAGTAGAATCTCATTTGTGGGAATACGAGTTGTGAATGCAAACCGCTGCACAATAGCGACCGAGCGAAACTTTTCTAACGAACCGAAATTGTTCAGCGACATGAAATTTGAGCGAGCTTAAAAATGGTAGCCTATAATTTGCACATAAAACACATCCTAATGGCGCCGTACGTGATCACTTATTCGACAGCGTACAAAGCGAAGTATCTTCATCTGAAAGCAGACTTTGATTTAAATACATTATTCTTGTAATAACAGCGGCACCGGACGGAGGGATCCCTATTGAAGTCGTAGAATACATTATTTTAATTCGCACCACCTCTTTGTGACCCCATCAGGGAATTAATGGATTCAAAGCCTTCTCTTCCGTTCGACAAAGAATAATTTGCTAAGTAAATGAACGGGCAGACAATCCTGTTACGATCCAAAGTTTTGTTTTCGATGAAAGATTAAAGAGTCGCGAATCAGCGTGCCCCTTTCAAATCAACTCTTTGTGAGCGTTATCTCTGTTAATTTTGGAAGGTCAATGAATAAGGTACACTGTACAATTTTACTAATCATCCCAAATGTTATATTACAACGAACGTTTACTATCCTACGTTGTCCTGCCAGAATGTTGGCTGAAATAAACTAAATTTGATAATGTTATTTGCCTAAATCTATTCTATAATGTCTAGTAGGTACCTATCACTGATTTGCTGTGAACATCAATTATTACAAATATGCTATGAGCGTGAGTGAAGTGAGCTATCAATTGCGGAAGATGGAGGAGTTCCGAACCTAATTTATTTTAAAATTAATTTTCTGCCACTTTTCGTAATTTTAGTAGTTATTCTGTTATTCGGGACATAGAGGAATAGGATATCTGTTAATATTAAGATGCACTGGGCGAGACAGCAATAATCTAAATTGAAATAGGTTGTCTATGATACTCGGAGATGTCTCAATTCAGTATTCATTGGGAGCGGTAGAATGGAGTAGCTATCGAGAATTATTGTCAAATCTCAGGGGCATTACGGTCCGGCAACCCCTGGAACATGACTTAGGAAATGCACTGCGCTCCAACAGTGAAAATGTTTCAAATTTATAAAAGGCAAGCAATTTTATATACCCGTGAGTCTTTTCAAATGTTTCAATACGAAGAGCTTTTATCTTTTTTAACTTTATGTATTGAACATTTTGTTGATTAAAATATAGATATATTTTATCGAAAATTGAAAGATACAGTTTCTGTTCAAACATTGAATAGTTTTGTTATTGCTGCAGTCTGAGCTGTATTACTATTACTAGCCAAAAATTATAGCTTGTTTATAAAAGACTTATTACATATACAACTTAGACATAAATGAATACTTATATAACTTCACAAATATTCTAAAAATAACACAAAGTTATACAATATTCTATCTTAGATCTTAACTAATTATAACATTGGTATATACAACTTAAAGAACACTGTTCATTAATTCTATTAGGATAATATTTTGGTGACATTTTGCATCATAATTGAAACTTAATAACACCACAATTTCTGAGAATATCAATAGCTTAAATATAATGACCAAATGCTGCTACAGAAGAAACTACTTTATAACAAACTAGCAACACGCCCCGGCTTTACACGGGTGCAATGTATGTAGATGTACACAAAACAAGCCTATTTTACTCGCTGATAATGTAGCTTTCTATTGGTGAAAGAATTTTTAAAATCGCTCCAGTAGTTTTTGAGTTTATTCATAACAACAATACAAATATACAAATCTTTCCTCTTTATAATATTATTATAGATATAGAAGTAGAGATATAGATAACAACAAATTGCTTTTATATTTAGTACTACAAACATGATAAATGTACCATGTAATCCACAATCCACATTAACCCTTTATATGGACACGTTTCCGTAAAATAAACATCGAATAATATCGAATGTTTTATATATAATTCATAAGGTCCCCGCAAAGCTCACTATACCTTTGTGAATAATTTAAACGTTAGACACATATTATTTTTGGGGTCCCTATTTGTCCGATGAAATATCAGAGAGTATACGCTGCTAGTGGATCATAACCGTTCTCATTAAAGGTAAATACATTTTAAGATGGAAATTATAGTAGATGTGACGAAGAGAACTAAAAGTAACACGTTTCGGACGAAAAAAAGATTACGATATTGGAATATTGTACCTAATTAAGGATCGTATAAACGTGGTAATATTGTAAAAAATCCCAACGATTTGACGAATGTAAAGAATTAACTAACAATTTTAAAATTACTCTATATAGACGTAATTAAAGTTATGTTTCTATCATACTAAACGGGTAAATTTTATGACATGTATTAGATTTATGATAACATTCTAGCAGTGTTAATTTTGATAAAATAGCAATTCACATAACGATGAAACAATACGTCATCAATCCCCATTAGTCTGTGAATCGTATTGATTTTAGTGTACAATTAATTCACGCAAACATGTAGGATCTTAAGACGTACAACAATAGCTCAATTTACGCTTTCCAACTGAATTATAGCAACAATCCCACGCCGTCAGGCCATTATTAACCCTTTCAAGTCACAATCGCAATTTGTGGTTATTTGTCAGACCGCGTAATGTTTCAGTGTATTTCGTTTAAAACCTCGTTTCAACATTTACCTCTTAATGTTTTTGTTGGCTCGTTATGGTAATCTTTGTGATTCATTAAGTTATTCTGATCTTTACCAACGTGTTTCAAATTGTTACGATGTTTAAATATGTTGACATGATTGAGTATGTTTACCAAAAATTAAAGAATTTCCTTTTATTCTTCTAGTTCCGAAGAGGATTGTAGGTTGAACAACAATATCGCGATTTTCACTTTGTATGCGATGCTATTGTTTACTTAATAATATAAAGAGGAAAGATTTGTATTTTTGAATTTTTGTATGTTATGAATAAACTCAAAAACTACTGGAACGAATTCTTTCACAAATAGAAAGCTACATTATCAGCGTTATGTGTATAGTACATCTACATTGCACCCGTGTGAAGCCGGGGCGCGTTGCTAGTTGTATATGAATTGAAAAATTAAATCTTGTTAAAACAAAAAACAACTGAGTTAACTAAAAACAAATTGTCAAAACTAGTGTAATTTGAGTATTGGGTAATACGTGTGGGACCGAGGGTCTTTGTTTACCCAATAACGATGATATGAAGCGGAATAATCGATTCGACAAACAAGAGGGCTACCGATAATGCGTCCAATACATCGATACAATTCGATTCCAGTGACTATTGGTTTTAGGCTTTTATACACTATCCTTTATTTGAGATCGTGTGTAAGTGGCTTCACGTTTTTTTAACGTTTTTATTACAGAGCAGACAACCGAGCTGCGGGAAACTTGATGGTAAGTAATCACCTCAGCCCATGGACATACGCGACATGTCACAGGTGTGTTGTCGGCCTTTTAATAATTTATAGGCTCGTTTTTGAAAACAACGAGGTTTTAATTAGTTGTAAACACTAAAGGCGGCAAACTGAAATTTGTCCGCTGAACCGAATATTGTGTTTATTTCATGCACGCGATGAATATCTACAGATAAAGCCGTGGGAAAAAGCTTAGTCGCAAAATAACACGCAATTCATATGATCATGTTTATGTATTTATCATTCTAAAGATACCTCTAATGACTTTATAATATTGGGCATGCTGTCAAAACTACTATGACAAGTACCTATGTGACTACCTTTTAATATTTCTAAGCCCAAAGTTCAAAGTTCCTACCAATAAATCAAGAAAAGCAGCAATTTCCAAATATCTTATTCAAACATTTTGATATCAACAATACATAATCAGCTAAATTCATAGCACAATACTATCGAATAACATCTAACATCAAAAAGCCCACATTAGTTTTCCCATCCATTGATTACGTGTCACATCAAAGAGCCAAGAGTCCATTGTATGACCTATACGTTTCCGAAATTTTTCCATTCATACACTCCCTTAATGTTTATCATTATTGACATTTGACGGTTATATTATATGGTAAGGTTACATATTATATGTATGATAGTTTAAAATGGAGATTTACGTATGCGGCTTTTCTGATTCTATTGTAGGAGGTATAAGTAAACAGTCACTGGGCTTTGAAATGCACTAAGTTATTATACATCTATACTTATATCGGAGTTAATTAGTATTTATATATAACATAAGAATAAGTAGAAGTAATAAAATATTAAGACTAATATAATGTTGTGTTTGTCAGTTAGTTAGTGTATTTTCGTTTAATTTTATCATGTTCTTCATTTATTCATGTACGTTTTTATATTTTTCAGTGGGAGCCACTGAAAATTAGTGTTGGGGTTCCGATGTACGAGTATACTGCGTGGTGTTCCAATTCGGAGGTCACATATCATTGCAGTAGTAACTGATGTTGTTTCTAATTGTCTTTTTTTTTGTTATTGGTATTAGGCGAATAAAGATTTCTATTATATTCTAATTATAATATCGAAGATAGTTAAGGGAATCTTTAGTTAAAAAAACAAACATTAAAAATTACAATAGAGAAATTGACAAGTAGTACAGACAATAATTATTATGAAATTCATACGTCCGATACAGAAAAGTAAGTATGTATGTAATTTTTCTATAAATTCAGTAGGAGGATAATAACCTTGCGAAATACGAACTTTAATTTTTGAAACCCCTCATTGCCAGATAGCTAAATTATTTGTAAAATATATTTTAATTTTTTATTTGTAATTAAATCGGTTGTATTTGTCGGTGAATTTTGTTAACCTATTTACTTTAACAATATTTTTCTAATGTTGAATTATAAAAAAAAAAATTGGTATTCATTCTAGCGTGATTTACTCGATTGCAAGAAGAGAAATGCAATATAGATAACAGATGCGTTTCCAGCGAAACAACTGAAAAACGCCAAAGCCAAAACTATACATTGTGAACAAGCAATAATTTGGCCCCGTCTGATTCAAAGAAAGACATGATTAAACGAAAATTAACACAAAACATCGAAAGCTTTTTTACAAGTCAGTGTCTGTAAACATTACAAAAGTGTTTGTGAACAATCAAAGAAGAGTGCACTGACAATCTTACAAATCACGCCTGCGCAGTGGCAGCCAAATTGAACGAAAAGTAAACATGAAATTATTTTTATTGTCACTTCTTTTAGAGAGTGATTTAGTGCTGACAACACATTTGACTTACTTTTATGATGTCATGAATAATGGTTGTTTTAAGATAACAAAATGTATGAATAAGTTAATTAATAAATGCATTAATTGGTACCTAAGTACTTTTTATGGAAGCGAATGGGTTTACGGCTCATTTGCTAATATATTTACAACAGCAAAAAGCTTGTAAAAACACAGGTGGAAAGTAATACACGATAATACTCATATGTTGATAAAGTATTTAAAATAGATCAAATACCTCGTTGGAATTTTAAAATATCGGTTAATTTTGATTTTTAAAATATTAAAATGAAGAGTGAATACAATCTACGTAGAACTGAAAGGTCTTTCATTAAACAATCCTAGCATTCAACAAATTAAACATCTCATTGCAGACAAGACTCATAATAATATTTTTTATAACACTAAAACGTATTTGATGTGAGAAATATATCTATACAAATTACAAATAGACTGGGCATTTGGCACAGTGTTCTGAAGAGGAAACAAAGCGAAGAGCGTATAAAATTATTGCGTACACGCAGCCGACTGACTTATAACTAGGAATCTGAATTGAGTGGGTTGTCGATGAGATGTTAAATGGATGTACAGAAACAAAGGCCTGATATCTTTATTCCTACAGGTCTATTTACATATAAATTGTTTTTTTAATATAATTATCAGAAGTAATCTGAGGAGTGAATAAAACCAATAAATCACATACTCTTTCATAATACAAAACTACTCATCAAAACCTTAATCTACCACGTTAGGAATTTTGGATCTTACGAGAAGAAATCAGCAAGAAACTCAATAATTAAGTTATTTTTACCACTAATAACATCGTAAATCTATACTTCTATACTAATATTATAAAGAGGAAAGATTTGTATTTTTGTATGTTTGTATGTTATGAATAAACTCAAAAACTACTGGACCGATTTTAAAAATTCTTATACCAATAGAAAGCTACATTATCAGCGAGTAACATTTTTTTATGTATATTGTGTATATCTATGTACATTGCTCCCGTGTGAAGCCGGGGCGCGTTGCTAGTTTATAATAATGCAAAACTCAATATTAACTTTTATATAAACTTCTAAACATTATTATAAATTCAAAATTTCTCATTAAGGTAACCCACAACCGCCTCTATATTCAAAGCACCAATAGAAATAAATTACATACAATACGGAATCGTAGATATTCTCCAAATCGCTTCAAAACCAACTAGCGTCTCATTGAAAATCGGACGCATGTAGTAACTCTCTGTTATTCAAACAGCGAATTCACTGCAATAGGAAACGGATGTTACTCCATTAACTTTGTGTTCGAATGTTTTTAATTTTCTATAAAACTCGCCAGATGCAGATTTCAGAACACACTTGCTATAATAAACAGTTCCGGTTTATCAAATTCTATTAAATAATAAAACAAAAGATAACAAGCGAAACAACGCCTTCATTGTTACAAATACAATAATAAAATGTAGCTTAACAATGGGGGACAAAAATACATATGATAAAAGCGGGAACAGATAACCTCATACAATAGTTTGTTTAAAGAAATAGGGAAAGACCCCGATAACCTAGAAATTTGATGAATATTTTGCGGTAAAGGTTTTAAAAGACCATATACATTATGTATAACATTAATCTGTAGTTGCAACGCACATCTTATTCTGCACTCTCGCTGAGATTTCAGTTTTCATCTCAAACGTTTAAGAGTTACCCTTATATTATAAGATTGGTTGTGTGTGTTGAAAGCGATTACATTATCGAATATGTTATGTATAACTGAAGTATAATATTCGTACACTAATCTTAATGATACAAGTTGTATTAAATCGTTCCCGGGATAGTGTATTTACAGATATGTAAAATAATAATATTTATATTCAACATACACTCTCTCATCTCTCAGTGGGTAATAGAACCACCTCTTCTTAGGCCTTAATTTTGTCTGGGACTGGAGGAACTGGGAATCCTGAAGAGGACGCTATTTCCTATTTTGAGAAACAACGCACTTGGCTTAATTTATGTGTTTTATTTCTGAACTCTATATATTATTATCAAATTAGTGATAATATCTATTAATATACAATACACCGTAGAAACAATCCACAAATAGAATCGTCATACATTTAACGAATAAAACATAAGATATTGTCTGATTTATCTCAATAACCTAAATTAAGGCAGACACAATTCATTGATAGTGCCACCGAATTGGAAACAATAAACCGATCGACGCACAAAAACTTCACATTATCTCCGGGTCAGCGATCGAACGCTTGTCTGACCCATATCAAAATATTATCAAGTATTTTTTAATTGTTACCAAGTTTCAATTATTTACTTAAAACAGGAAATCAAAGGCAATGTTACCGCAATCAAACGCAAAAGTCAAATAAGAAAATGATAGAAGTATTTAAAGGGAATCTATGCGCAAACGCATTAATGACAGACACACAAACAAGACTAATTATTTCTAAGCATCATGGTAGTACTTCACAAGAGACTATCATCACGGGAAAATAAACACGACTGAATATACACTTCTATCATCTTTCTCCGTCAGACGTGAAATCTGGGTAAATATTACATTTATGACAAGCTGTCTCTGAATCTGAAATAATATACAAACGTCTTCATCGTATTTCTAAGAATTTAATAGAAAATTGGTCAATTTATCTTCCTGTGCCAGAATTTTAACGTGCTAGCTTGAGTCTTATAAGAATTTTGTAACAAAAGCATTGTAAGTAAGACGTAGCATTAGTTTCTTTGTTCACACCCCATCACGTGTGTTTCGACTACTGAGGAATTCCATCTTTTATACCTATTATTTGCATACCAACTGGTTCCGTCTATACGATATTAATCAAAGGTTTTATTAGTGAACATCAAAGAATAAACACAATACTAAGATCTCTTATAAGGTACCCTCAATACCATTGTTACTTTTGTCAGAGGTTGATTTATGAGCGGCCACTGTTGTTGGACCACTCCGTATTGTGTTGTCAGTTTTTGTTTGGACCTCACCGACATTGTACTACCCCTTGCTTCGGTCCAGCTTCGATGCCTTTATTCACATTGATCTTACTTTGATTCTTCTAAAATTATACACAAAGCTCTAATGTTAGTCTGACTTAGAATTCACATTCTTATTACCAGTATCCTATAAGTATTGTTACAAAATTAATCACTGCGATGCTCGCAATTTCGCTGTACTACTTTACTATCTTATGTTTCGATAAAAAATTCCCGCTGAGTAACATCAATAATAAATACACATGTCTTCACAATGGGCAGCAACCGCAAACATTTTAAATTGTACTCGTTTTTGCCTCACAACCCTTTGTCCTTCACTATCAAGTCCTTGACCGAGCACATTGTTCGACACAAAGCCGCGGCTGCGATTGAACGTTTGTAATATTCATGCTTCGTTCCTCGCATTCACGCGTCTCCGTACATCCACTCTTTCGGATCATTACGTTCTTTACTTTTGTCTGGTCCCCTCTCTATTGCTTCACACAACAAATCTTTAATAGACATTACATTCTGTGCTCCTGCACCTTGATTGGCTCTTAATATTTTTTCATCGGATGTTTTGAAGTTTGTAATATTTGCGTCATCTATACTAATGATTGCAAGGCGCTCCGGTAGTACAATAGTTATTGTTGTGTAAGCTTATTTGATGTTTTATTCGGAATCTACACAGTCATGTCGCTTAGTTGGTGCCTCGGTTTGTTATAACTGTGGTTTACGAACAATAAAATAATAATGGATGTCAAATAAATTGCGAGTTGAGTACTTGTTAATAAAATATACGCCTAATAACATGACGGGAAGAGTAATTCGTTTCGTTAAAGCAATATTAATTACAGTTTTAATAAACCTGACTTGAATGTGTGAACGTCAAATGGTTTTTTATTTTTTCTTATGACGACGGCATTCTCCGGTGAACAATATTAAAAATAAACAGCAATATATATTCATACTAATGCACATTTTTGGTGAATTTATTTCTTAATTGTCATATGTATTACATGTGAAGAGTTATCCATAGCTAAAAAAAGGACTCCTTGACATTGTAGTTATTAGTATATGTCAAGGTAATTAAATTAAATTTACTTTGAAAAACTAGTATGAGATAAATAAAGACCATTTAGTATCTTCATGTAAATAGAGAAGCTAATCTGATGTTAGAACTTAATTCCTACATTCCCTAGTGAGGAATGGGACAGACATATATCAGTATTTCACTAATTTAATGTCACAAAAGTTGCCCGATAACGATTCTTTGACATATTTGCAATGTTTGTTTTTTTTTTTTTATATTTATTATATTAGAGATCACATCTAATGGTCAGCGACTACCGTCGCCCATGGACATACGCAATACCATAGTTCTTGAGGATGCGTTGCCGGCCTTTGAATCTACATTTTCCAAATTATTACCCTTGTTCAAATGCAAATAAACATGAGCTATTACTGTAATGAAACAACAATGAAGAAGTGTTTTATCCTAGAAGCATTATTAGTATACACTAAAACATTTTTATCGAACAGATATAATTCATGTTTGATAGTCGTAGCGAAATACACGCTTTTAACCAATGAAAAGTCTCCATTAAGTCTAAATCCGTACACAATCCAACCATAAAATATGGCAGCAACAATAAAACAGAAGTGGTTTTATCTTCATCGGACCTGGCGAAAGTGATTTTTGGATGAAGTTTTTTATGGTATAGTTAATTTCTAAAACACGAAATATTGGTTTGGTGTTGATAATAGAAAACGACGAAGAACTCATCTTTTTTTCCAAACCAAGTTTTGATGTTTAAATAAAATACTGTATACCGGATTAAAACGCGATTTATTATTTATTTCGTTTCGGATGCTTTTCAGCAACCGTGGTCGCGGGGAGACAGAAAGATGACAGTTGTCTGATTTTTTAAATGTCACAAAGTTGCCATATTAACGCCATCTATTCCTACGGAGTTGATATTTACTGTAATTTTCTATATTATGACAAATATTGACTAACTTAACAAGATTGACTAAATCCGGTATACAGTATTTTATTTAAATGTGTGATACTCGCGTTAATAAAAGACAAGTTTTGATGTTTTTTTTCGGTGCAATCTAAAGAAAATCAAATTTAAGAAGAGCTTACAAGAAGTACCGACATATATGATATATTACATATCAAAACGTGTAGGTGTGAAGTGTACACTATCCACTAATGACTAAAAAATACTCGCGTGAGAGAATCAAAGGCCATCGTTAAATCAACCGAGAACAATGTCTCTGCTAAATTGCCCCCTTATTTTATTTTTTATGAATTATCGCCTACAAGCTTCATTTTTCTTTTGAAGATGCGGTAGCATTCATCACTATCAGATGTTGAAGCTTTTGTTTAGTGTGAGAGAGACGGAAGACACATTAGTCATCGGATTTAGTTTTGTTTCTCTGGAACAGGCTCGTTTGTGCGGATTAAGACGCTCGATTGTCGGAATCGTTCAAGTTTTCATTGTAACGCTTGATAGATTCGAATGAAACGGGTTTTCCAGCATGATGCATGCAAGAATGTGAACCATAACAAGGGAAATATTGTGCGTACTGTTCTGCTCTGAAATTATGTTGAGACCTTTACGAAGTAGCGTTAGATATTTTTTTATTGATTTATTATAATAATTAAACCTATAGTATTCAAGGCAAGTATAACATAAATGTGCATACATACTTAAAAGTTCATACCAAAATTATAATGCGGAAATTATTGCAAACAGCCAAAATAACTGCAACATTACAGACAATGTTAGTGCCATAAATTCTGAGGTACAACCGTTTACCTATAAAACACAGTTAATAGCGAAAATAACATTAACACCAAGCTAATTAAACAGCCCTATAACAATTATTGCGCGATACTAAAATCTCATACTGAATGAACCTTATGATATTCGCTAAACCAAAATAAACGAACACTCGAACGGAAACGGCTGATATTATTAGATACGACAATTCTATTATTTTTATTCGTAACACATCGCGGAGATTTGCTCATAAATCTGAGATGGCAGACATATCCACCTTTAATAGTGGAATGGTAATTCCTAGAAGATAGCGTTGCTTCGCACCTAATTAGGGCCATCTGTAATAGGACATTTTGTGCCATTATTTTCAGTGAATAATAAATCATAAAAATAAATTCAAATTTTATTTTTGATGTACTACCAAACATCTAAACATGAGAATGATAAACAATATAAAGAGCAAATATATAAATATATGTAAATATATAAAGTAATATATATATATTATTTTTATGTATTAAAAATGTATCCATTTTTTTACAATGTATAATCATTAAACAATGTAATTATTCTTTTTTTAATAGGAACACAAGAAAGGCAGAAAATTCCCAAATTTTGTGGTTTTATTGCGCTGATTTCTATTAATTTCTTTAAATATTTTCAAAAGTGTATTGTAGTTTTTTTTAGTTTGACCGGATGAATTAAAATAATAAAACTCTCTCTAGTCTTGTCCTAGGCGGAATGTTTATATGGTAGGAATTTTAATCAACCATTAAAACCTATAAGTTGGATCATCTTAATAAAATGATAAGAAGAAGTATAATATATTTAATTCCTCCACAGTTAACCACACTTCGAAAACTCTGTATGCTTTAAGGAAATTATAAAATTTTAAAACATCAAAGTGACTATGTCTCTATTATTGAAATATACTTTGTCACCACATTATAAAAGCTAATAGCGACACTCTATCCGCTCCACTTCAATCAAAAATATCCTGTCTTCAAATCAGAACGGAAGCTTGATTTTTAACTCGCGATCTGTACGCTTTCAAATATTGTGTGTAATGTCATTTATTAGTAGCTGTAACACGTGTTTAAGCTTATTATTATATCTCAGCGGTAAACCGTTGTCGCCATTATGACCGGTCACATCTCTCATCCAGGCCGCAACGCATTATTTATCAGAAACACCATTCCGTTCATTGTTTCATAATAAAACATTAATTTTGTCAACGGCCTCTACGCCTGGACGCGATACTCCAATATTAGAACTTCCGCTGACATTACAACAAGAAAACGTCGCGATCCGATAAATTTAATTCTTTATCTCGCGAGCTTGCGCCCGAGACAAGCTTAGAATTTAAAGAGAAAATAAATTGACATTCGCAAATGACATCCTCACAATCTGCTGTTATTCCAACGAGGACGGAACACATGCAAAATCTTGTACAATCCTCAACAAAAACAAAAGACCCTTTGCGTTGAGGCAAAAAATAAAAAATCACGTGCAACGAAAATGGAAGCAAAAAAGGTCAACAATATGCCTAATCTACAATCCATGTCACAAGCTAAAGGTTACGAAAGGTTGTACAAAAAATTGTCTCAAACCGATCTGTGTTCTAATATAATCATCCGTAAATCCGATGATGCAAATCGTAAATTGAGTTTTACGATCAGATATTTAAAGTCCATGTTGAATCCATGAGTAGAACAGGATTTGAACGCGGCATTGTTCGTACCTTAGGGAGAAGAGACAACAGATTTTTGTCTTTTTTTTGCTCTTTTTCACATATGGCAACGCAATCCTGGACGATATGTGACACATGTGTCGGTTTTAGGTTACTTCACAATAATGACTGCCTCTTCAGTTTCTCATATCTTAAGCGTCCATTACATTTCGTGTTTTAGGTTCATTCTAATTTCTAAAACGTGGGAGTCAATGTACTTTTATTTCCCTTTGAAGTTGATCGCTGAGTCGTTTTAGTGGAACGCGATATTATTCTGCTTTGAGATGTCGTTTGCTTATCAACAGGTGACATTTAATACGACTGTTTTCTTTCGCCTTAATTGAACGTCAGGTAATACAGAAATAACTCGGCTACGTCACTGAGTACACCATTATCGGTCCGCTTTTTACGGTTGCAACAAAAGCGATAAATCGTGCCGCCGTAACTGAATAAGTAATTCTAAACCAAAACGCTACTGAAACTTATCTGGTCGATAAATTCAGTTCAGCCATAAATAGAACTATAAAAATTACTTTACGATACGCGAGTGAGATACATTAGGACAATGTTACGCGCACATTTTACAATGGGTACATTATGGTTTAATTGATTCGGCCACAATGGGCATTATGCGGCCGGTCGCGGCCACAAAGATATTATTGTCTATGGCCGGGCAGACGTCTGGTAACACTTGACCAGAGACAAAATGGCTTTGTAATGTTTGGCTGGAAGGCGCCATCCGTAATTCAATATGTATTCTAATTAATGCAGCTTGATTTTGGTCGTAAATATATTCGGAATGTTCTGATGAACTTGCTTCTTTGTTCTTTATCGTGAACAATTAATTTGAGGGATTTATAATTGATACGAAGTGTTCACGTACTTAGTTATACATAGATTGAATAAATTCTTATTGAAATTAAATATTATGTCAGTTTTTACCTCAGCGCATGCGAGATCTCCAAATGTTGATTTACCTGTGAAAGACAATATTATGTAATTAGAAAATTAACAGATACATAGGTACTTATTACAATGGCTGGAATATTTTCTTCAATTTAAATTGTAATAACGTTTAGTTTTACTTCAACAAAACCGGACTTCTTGGAAGAATGATTACCTAATATTATTTTTTCCTAATTATAGCCAGTTATTTGACCACAAACAAGTTCCCTGTTTCATATATAAGTAGGTATACATAAAAATGCTAAGTTTCCATGACAGCTGGACTTGGAGAATAGGTCGATAGCCCATAATTGATCTCTTCTGTGGCTGTCGAAGGTTTCACCACTACTCTATAGATATGTGATATTAAAAAAAAAAATGACCTTTTTCTTATTACCAGTTTGATTATTATCGGCGTTAGGATTTATTTATATATAACTATAACATAATTATAGATCTCGGGAAGCGACAGTTAACAGTAAACATGTTTCAGGCCCGACGTCTGTTTGTTTGTTAATGGAGAAAAATGGCGTTCCGAATGCGTTGCGATTGACATGTTCCCTGGTTAATAATTGATGTGGCTTCCATATTAATTCCATAGTTCATATTATAATGTTATTACGTATGTGTGATTCTAAATACATATCCTATGGTTATCCGATTGCTTTACTGCCCGCCTAGCATGACCATCTAGATATATCTCGCGGACGATTGAAGACAAACTAAGATATAAGATATCTCGACATATTATATTTTGAGATCAACAATTTTGATGGACAAGATATCTCGATCGTAGAAATATCTCTACTTTTGACATTAGAAGTTTTAAGTGTGAGTGTCATATTAGACCCGGAAGACATAAAGAGATAATCGATTTAAAAACAAGAAAACGGTCGACAACATTTTGTCTTGATTGCCATGCTAGGCCGGCTGCAAGCGGGTTACGGATAGACTGAATGATGACAGTGTCTAAATTGAAACTTTTCAAAGTTCCTAGACTAACTTTTTTAATTTATTCCATAACCATGGATTCTAGTCATTCACTCAGAATAATAAATTGTTTTATCTAATCCTACTATATTTTCCTACGTTTTGTAGTTAATTATTAGATTAGGGCAATACTGCCGGGCTAGCATGACCGCCACGAGATATATCTCGCACGAGAGAAGACAAACTAAGATGTTAAATATCTCGATATATTATATCTCGACATCGACAATTTTGATAGAAAAGATATCTCGATCGACAAATGTATCTATTTTTGATATTAAAAGTCGAGTTTTAAGTGTAATTGTCATGTTAGACCCGAAAGAAATAAAGCGATAGTCGATTGAAACACGAGAAAACGGTAGACAAAATTTTGTCGCGCTTGTCATGCTAGGCCGGCTGGACATAAGCCACGGGATGTTGTCTTGTTTTTTAAGATTTCTGTTGTTTTTAATTACTAGATGAAGTCTTGGCGAGTGTAAACTATGATTGAAGAAGATATTGAGATTTTAAGATTTGGGTTATGACTTATGATACCTACTTGCATTAAAAATAGACAAATATAGGTATGTATGTGTATGTGATTAATATTCAGTTATAATACCACAAGAGCTTCAAAATTATCGGGTATTTCCCGATAGGTTCGTTGCACGTTCGCTTCGCGCTCGTGATTTTTTAACCTGAAAAACTTGACTCCTTCATTTGTTTGCAGGGAACCTTGAGGGAAATGCCAGATAATTTTGAAGCTCGTGTGGTATTCGGGGGATTATTTTTCCGTCCCAAATATCGATCAATAGAATTGCACGATTCGACGTCACGTGGTACAACCTTTAAATTTTCAAAAAATTATCAGTATAATACCATGTAGGTTGTACCACGTGACGTCGAATGGTGCAATTCTATTGGTCGATATTTGGGTCGGAAAAATAATCAATCAAATTTCATAGTTTTGGTAAATAAACAAATGAATACCGAAAAAAATTACCGAATATATTTTTTTATATTAAATAGTAGGTACGTATTTTTAACACAATTGCAATTTTTGCTCAAGTCTGAAATATTGATACTATGAAGAAATAAGATTTATTATATCTAGTTCTCTTTCTTTAATGTCGATCCGATTCTCAATATAATAACAAAGTAACAGTTAGTTACTTCCTATTCTTTGAACACATACCGAAGTATCGGATCGTTTCATAATAATTATATAGTTTTTCATAAAATCTCCCTCTAATGCCCATATTTATAATAAAGAATTTTATGACTCTACATCGAACCGAACTAAAAATATTCTTTCAGGATGCAGGATATTGTTTGAACAATGTTTTTGTTCGACGTTGAAATTGTTTAATGGTATTCATATCTAAATTTTATGGTTTTATGGTGTGAGAACAAAGGGAATTAGATACATTGAAAATGATGCAACTATTTTTAAATTACTGATCGGGCACTAGCTTTCTTGGCAGTGAATTTTTTTAGAATAGAATCAGTAATTCCATAGTATACATATTTCAAACAAACTAACTTTGTTTGAATATAATAAGCGCGTTTGTTTTATGTTAGATATCGACAGACGAGCATGAGGTTCACTTGATGGTTGGTGATACCTCAGCCACAGAACATCAGTCATGATGCGCTGTCGACCTAATTTTTACTTCGAGCATTCGGAAGTAAAAAGTAGGTGAAACCAAATTATTAAAAAGTATGGTATAGAAGACTATCGTGATATCTTTAATTCTATTTCTAATAATTGAGAATTTCTATCTAATTGAGACCTTTACGTAGTTTATCAAAGCAATAAGCATATTTACCCCACCTCTAGTCACTTCGGAAATTAAACAGGTAGGAGGAATATCGAAATTCCGTCCGGGTAACGAACCACTGTTCATAAATGCAAAAACCGTGAAGTGCATATTGCGCATTTTGATCTTAGTCTCGAAATAAAAAGTAGGTCGGCAGCGCATCGTTGACTGATGTTCTGTGGCTGGGGTATCACCTACCATCAACTGAACCTCATGCTCGTATACCGATATTTAACATATAAACATTTAAAATGTTTATGGTCAAATTTTGGATTAAAAGGCACTTTATACAAAGCCCATAAGAAAGAAATGGACATTTATAATATCAATAATGGTGGTGGGTGAAAGAAATATTTCACGCACTTAAAAGAGAATCGAACCACATGGACAACATTAGCACATCTGGCGATTTAAATAAATATCAAATTTCCAATACAATCCTTGTGCAATTTTTTGTATACCCTCATAATTTTTACAATTTATATTGTTTGCTTTTTTAATGATTATCTGGCAATCGCAAATCAATTTCTTAAATAGGTATATTAAACACTCGATTGAGTGTTAAATTCTCTTAATTATTCAAACATTATCATAGATGGATAAACCGTGAAGTGCACATTGCGCGTTTCGGTTTTAATCTATGGATTTCCGAATGCTCGAAGTAAAAATTAAGTCGACAGCGCATCATTGACTGATGTTCTGTGGCTGAGGTATCCATCAAGTGAACCTCATGCTCGCCTGTCGATATCTGACATATTTTTTTTAGATATAATGCAACTTTGTTATAAATTATCTATACGTATTTACTGATGGAACAGATATTTCAAGGGTACCTACATACAACATCACTACCTACCTACATACAAAAAAATAGCCTATGTTACTCGCTGATAATGTAGCTTTATTTTTGTGAAAGAATTTTTAAAATCGATCCAGTAGTTTTGAGTTAAATCGTAACAAATAAATCTTTCTTCTTTATTATATCAGTATAGATAAATAATTATTTTGTCACACATATTATCTCCTATCGAAGCTCGATAGTAAAGAACTGGGGGGTGAGCACGAACAAGTATCGAAGAGTATTCGTATCATCGAACTGTCATTTGTATGAAATTTTTCATACAACTGACAGTTTGACGATTCGATTACTTTGTCGATAGTCGTTCGTGCTAGGCCCCCTGTACTCTCTCATGTTATGTACTTCTTTATCCATAAACAATGATCATTTAAAGGTTTGATCCAAATCCTTTCTCACACACGTGCGATTGTATTGTAGAGGCGTATAATGGTCGTTTCCTCTACTCAGGTGACGTACAGGAAGCCTTTTCTTCCAAGATCCCGGTACTACGCGAGTAAACACGTCTGAGATACGACTATTGTGTCAAGGTTGCTTCTAAGCAAAATATAGTCAAAATCGTTCTGGGAACTACAGACCTAGACAAATGGCATAAACGCTTGTTGATCAGAATAGTATAGGTTGTAATAGCCACGTCGCGGTCGTAATGTCTTTTATTTAAGGCTGCTATCTCGAAAAAGTAAATATTTCTGGAAACCTTGTAAACCTTATTTTCATTAATTTAATTCTGTACCAAAGGGCCATGACCATTTTCTTCATTACTTGCATTTCATTAGTTGAAAAAAATATCGAAAATATCTTGATTTTGTCATCTATTTGCCTTCTCCTCTAAACCCATATGACTTATTGATAATTATATTGTAAAATATGACAAAGGACAACAGTTTTGCTTAAAAAAATTATATGAATTACATGAACAGATTCTATGAATAATTAATACTCTGGCGCTTACGACTTTTACTTTCAAGCAATTACGGGGTGTTACAGAGTTAGTATGCTAGTCTATGGGAGTTGGCTCTAAGAAAATAAAAGTACTTGCACATTACAAAGCACCTTACAAACATGACAATAGCATTTCCTTAACATTCACCAGGCAGTCCCAATAATTGTCCAGTAATTGCACAATAAAACACGTGCTAAGCAAACTGAAGGGTTCACTGGATCGCAAACAATAGGGTAGCTAGTAGTAATGCGCCTACGACCCTTTCGTGTCAACGTACGGTGTAAGTTATAAGCGGTAGCGATTTCGCTTTTTTAATTTTTTTTTGTCACGGAAAATTTAATAATACTAACACAGGGGTAATTAAGTCAAATACCGTAATCTAAGTCGTACCATCAAACTCAAATATTGATTCCACATATAAAGTCATCAAGTGAATATCATACTCGTCTATCGTAATAAAAAAGTTATAATAAATAAATAATAGGAAATGGCTAATTTAAGATGTCCTAAGCTACAGCTGAACTTTAACACTTTCAATAATGGTAGGTACATGTTTTGTTAATTTTTAAAACACTTATTTTGTATATATTGTTTTTTTTTAAAGAGGCTTACCGGCCTTTCTCTGTAGTAGCGAGATCCCGAACCGAAGGCAGCTTTAATATCAAACATACCTGTACTATTTTAATTAAATAAAGTTATATTTAAAATATATGATATTAAATTATCATATTTTTATTACAAATCATTTATTGCAGACCTGCAAGTTATTTTTAAAACATTATGTCCATTTAAATAAAACACTGTATACCGGATTAAAACGCGATTTATTATTTATATTGTTTAAATTATTTATTACGTTTCGGATGCTTTTCAGCAACCGTGGTCACGGGCCAGACTGAAAGACGAAAGCTGTCTGATTTTTGAAATATCACAAAGTTGCCATATAAACGCCATCTTTTCCTACGGAGTTGATATTTACTATAATTTTCTATATAATGACAATATTGTATGTGATACTCGCGTTAATAAAAGACAATATTACATTATGTCCATTCCTCAACCTCTTATCATTAAGACCACCACCAGCTCTTCTGCTTAAGAACCAAAAGAAACGGAAGAGAATTGTCTACAAGTACAAATTACAAAGGCCCTGAATCAAAGGGGCAGGCCATTGTCGTTGCTCAATCGAGTTTATTTCGTATGAAAATCGGACCAACTTGTTTTTAAAAGGGTGCCAAATCAAATTACAGACGTTCCGTGACAATAATTGGCCAATCAAGCGTTATTTTCAACGATTTCGTGAATATTTCACGGCTTTTATTATTAATTATTTATAATTTAATTTGAAATGAAAGTTAATTATTGTTACATTTATTCAGAAAGTCGTCTTGTTACATTATTATTTTATATATAACTTTTGTTTATTTTATTAATTAAAATATTCGTTACTAAGTGCAATGAATCTGAAATTAAGAAAAAAAGCAAGAATTTCCGAATAATTCTTGTTCTTTCTGACCTTATTTACTAGGTAGGTTAGGTACCATTAGATTATTAAGAGTAATAAACAAATTTGATTGAAGAAAATAATCAAATTCGATAGAATAGATAGAAAATCGATAGATTTGAAAAATTAACCCCTAATTAACAAAACAAAAAATACTTAAGTTAAAATAACTTTGTTGACGTGCAAAGACAAAACTTGCGTTAAAACAACAAAAAGAAATCGCGGCCATATTTATTTTTTTAGCTACTGTCATAAAACCTATGTAATACGAGTGTTATGATTTGAATTCGAAATTCACCACCTGAAATACGTAAATCATATTCAATAAGTCTTTGAACATTCTTATATACACAATGGAACGCACAAAGCTCAGTTCAGACGTGATGGGAATTAAAAAACATAATAAGGGTGATGATAATGCTGCCGAATTGTGAACCGCGTTACACAATGGTAACGTGTTACGTGCCCATCCTACATAATTTGGGCGGATTCGCTACGTCTTTCAAGACGTTCGATGAATGATTCTGACATATTTTAAATTGTAGGGTTATTGAATGTCCTTGATCGGTGTAATTCTTATAAAGGATATTTAAATATCGTCATAGAACAGAAGACTGTGCCATAGATGGAAAAACTGTGAAGTGCACATTGCACGTTTCGGTTTCAGTCTATGGATTTCCGAATGCTCGAAGTAAAAAGTAGGCCGACAGCGGATCATTGAATGATGTTCTGTGACTGAGGTATCACCCCTCAAGTGAACCTCATGCTCGTCTGTCGATATTTAACATAAAAAAAAAAAATGAAGTAAGACCGAATGCGTAGCAATCAGTATTTTGTCTTAGTCGAATAAATTGGCTAACTAATATCTACTAATATTATATATCTTTAAATACAAAAGTTGCAAAATGTTTTTGTTAAAGAACGGACTGACAAATTAACTTGATTTTTAGAGGCGTGGCTTAAGGGTAGGACAGATAAAAATAGTGCTATTTGGTGCCTTGTCCAAATGAAACAATTTTTGTTCATCTCCAGGATTCGAATCCGGGTTCTCCGGCGCAATGTGCAATGCCAAAAGAGTAATAAAGGGTATATTTTAACAATTAAAAATCATGAGAATACGTAGAAGGGTTATTTCCGACTTACTCTGACCTACTCTTGACAGTTTTTTTCATTTTTCGCAAGCAAATGTGCAATTTTTCCATTTAGACGCCATTACAAATCAAATGTCTAGCTAGAAGTAAGGTCTATTTCAGATATATTAAAACATCTTGGAAGTCTGGACAATTTTATGGCACAATCTTCCAATAAACAAACCCGTGAAAATCAAACGCATATCGAATGACTAAAGCAATAATTTCTGATATACAAAGTTTTGCAAATAACATTATGCATCGTAAACCTAAATACGATATACACTTTGAAATACACGCCTCTATGAATTACTACTGGCCTTTGCAAGAGGCATGGTCTGATAGGTCTTGGAACTTACCATAGGCCTTTTGACTTTTCAAAAATACATCTAACCATACATAGCATAGATGGAAAAAATAATTTTGTTTATGTTAGATAGGTATCGACAGATGAGCATGAGGTTCACTTGATGGTAGATCATACCTCAACCACAGAACATCAATCAATGATGTGTTTTCGAGCTAACGTTTAGTGTTTACTTCGAGCATTCGGAAATCCATAGACTGAAACCGAAACGCGCAATATGCACTTCACAGTTTTTTCCATCTATGAACTGTGGTTCGTTACCCCGTAGGAATTTCGATACTCCTCCCACCCGTTCAAAGTTACCAGACGTGGGGAAAACATGCTTACAGAAAATTAAAAATATTCTGTAAGCAGGTTTTCTAGCGAACGCGCTAACGAGCCCGTGAAGCGCAATTTACCCATTTCGGTAATTAATAGGTCGAAAGCGTATCATTGACTGTTGTTCTGTGTCTGATTTATCACCTAACATCAAGTGAGACAAACGCACGTCTGACATAAAAAAATGCGGTCTATCTTGTAATTCACAATATTTTAACGTTACCCATCCTTGTTCAAACCATACCGAACGTTGCTTACCGACGCTCAACCGGCACTAATCTTAATAGTATAAAACAAAGTCGCTTTCTCTGTCCCTATGTATGCTTCAATCTTTAAAAATACGCAACGGATTTTGATGCGGTTGTTTTTAATAGATAGAGTGATTGAAGAAGAAGGTTTATATGTATAATAATAACAGTTTTTCTGTAGTGTATTTAGTATCAGCATTGCACCCATGCGATGCCGGGGCGGGTCGCTAGTAATATTATAAAGAGGAAAGATTTGTTTTGTTTGTTACGTTTTAATTCAAAAACTACTGGACCGATTTTAAAAATTCTTTCACCAATAGAAAGCTACATTATCAGCGAATAACATAGGCTGGCTATATTATGTGTAGGCTACATACCCGTGTGAAACCGAGGCGCGTTGCTAGTATGTCATAAAACTAGGATATCATAACCAATTGTTTTTATAAATAAATTTCTTCTTAACAAACAGGAAACCGTTAGTATTTATATAAAACAGTGCTCGCAATGAAAACAGTCGTAAATTCAATCGAATAAACCCTACCGGATGCAATGGTTATTAAAAAATATATTATATATATTTAAACATTACTAGTTCGAAATAGGTGAGGTTAAGATGCGGTTTTTTTTAACATTATAGGATGTGGTCTCGATCGCTGTTAATACTAACACTGTGGTCAGTTATGGTAAGTTAAAGTTTATGGTAAGTATGAAGTAATACTTTTATTACCGACCGCCTGTTTAGATTTCAAAGAGGTTTTTGGTTGGAAAGTTTTGAGTGGAGATGATGCAATGTTGTATTTATATACATAATATTTACTTGATTTTAACCGCTGCTTCGTTCTCTTGAGAGTCAGTTCGAAGTAAAATAATCTATGTGCTAATCTAGAGCTTCAACATCCAAAATTATAAATGACTAGCAACGCGCCCTGGCTTCACACGGGTGCAATATAGATGTTCTATACACAAAAAATCCTATGTTACTCGCTGATAATGTAGCTTTCTATTGGTGAAAGAATTTTTAAAATCGGTCCAGTAGTTTTTGAGTTTATTCATAACATAATACATAACATAACACAACAAAAATTCAAAAATATAAATCTTTCCTCTTTATAATATTAGTATTAAAGTATAGATATAGATATAAAATCTAGTCACATATCGACGGAACGGAAATCCATAGACTTGAGATCGAAACGTGCACTTCACGGTTTTCCATCTATGAACGGTGGTTCGTTACCCGGTTGGGATATCCTACCCGTTTAGTGTCCTAAGTGGCCAGACGGGGAAGACATGCTTATAGACAATTATAAGCATGTCGTCCCGGCGGGATCCGAACCCGCGATCCATTGGAGCACAAGGTAGGTGTTTTATGGAACGCGACGTTCAACCTCCAATTCGCTCATTTTTTTTTTTTATCTAATTCATGAAATCCGGGCATTTAGAATTATTGCTCTCTACTCGTACCTATTACAGTTTACACAGATCAATAATACGCAAACAGTCTGAAATGGCAACTTCCGTTCATTTAGCTCAGTACCTATTGGTACCTTAATCAAGTATTATCTAAGCGAGTAATTAAAACATTTACTTGCAATAAAGCGAAAAGAATTTCTTGTTAGTTTTTTTAATTTATATCGCTGAACAGTAAGCCATAAATGCATCCGCTTTAGACTTCTATTGATATAATATAATATTTAATACGTTTAAAAGATTAGAGTTATATATTTTATATATATTTTAAATGTATATAGATTTTTTAGAAAAAGGTTAAAAAAAGATTTTTATGATTTAGTAGAAAAACGAGTGATATAGGCTGTTTAATTTTCGATCACCCATCCATGATATGGCAACGTAAATGTTTTATGATTTAGTAGAAAAATGAAGGATACTGTTTAACTTTCGCTCACCCATCCATGATATGGCAACGTAAATGTTACTTAACTTCAACAATATAAGTAAACATACCTTTTTTCATATTTACGAAATGGATGATATTAAACCGTTCAATCAATTAGGTGTGAAAGTATATATAATACAAATGTTTGCATAAACCGCTATTTATAACTCATTAATATGATATATTGAACTTATAAAATGAGGTAAGACAAGTTTTATGATATTAATTAATTATACAAAAAATTGTGTGCTACGGAATTTGAATATAACTACTGTTTTTTTGTTCGTATTAGGTGAAGTAGGGTCAATGTGCTTAGTTTTGGGACGATTTCTCTATAGGAATTAAGAAAAACTTTTTCATTTAAAAAAAAAAGAAAATAAGACTTATAACGGGATGCTAAGGTTGATTCAGCTTGACTATGAAAGGTTATAGGTACTTTTGAAGAACCCAATGTATATTTTTATACGACCATTTTTGGGCAAATTTATACAAAGTTCTCAGTTCCGAGTAGAACTAATAAAAATCTAAAATTGATAATATCGTGATTTCTACCAAGTTTTTGGAACTAAAAATCTTTCTGTTCCTTTAAAATATAATTTGAAATTTCTAATAATATTAAGGAGTTAAACCTATTTTATGCAATTAAATTTTAAATACATTATTAGAATTTTAGTTTATACGTCCTACCAAAATAGAAGTTGTTAATTTTTTTAAAAGTATCGGTTTTCTAAAATAAATATTAAATAAGTAGGTACTATCTATAACTTAAAGTTATTTAAAAAACGAAGAATTCGGCGTCAGGACTTGTATCCAGGCCATGTAAATATTTAAAGAAATAAATTAATACTAAAAACAGTCTTAAAAATGTATTACTGTAAAATTTCAGTTACAATTAATATCCTTAAATGGTAATAAAAGCACTGCATTTATCTTAAACAATGCAATAAAAAAATTTAATTTTAATGGGCGTATTTTTGAATTCAAGATCAGCATTTACGTAACGATGTTTGAGTTTTACTTACCTAATTAAAATGTTATGGTATCTATCTACTATTATAATAATAAACATTGTAGGTATATTTTCTATTGCTCTATAAAGCGATTATAACCTATTTCGACGCGCAGCCATAGACAACGTTACTCTACTGTCAAAAAACTACTGTTATATTTTACTAGCGACCCGCCCCGGCTTCGCACGGGTCTAGATTTTTTTGACAAAAAAGCAGGGGTTGTATGTATGTTTTAATGCCACATTATAAAAAAATAAAAACAAAAAATTTCGTCCAAAAATTATAAAAAAAATTTTAAGGGTGAACAACCCTTATCACTTAGGGGGATGAAAAATAGATGTTGTCCGATTCTCAGACCTACTGAATACGCATATAAAATTTGGTAAGAATCGGTCGAGCGGTTTCGGAGGAGTATGGCAACGAAAACTGTGACACGAGAATTTTATATATTAGATTGAATTGACACTTCTATGGGCGGATTTGCCTTTAGGCCGAATATGCCAGGGCATAGGGCGGCAAAATTTCAGGGGCGGCAGAACTCTATGAATATATACTTTAACGTTTACAAACTCACAAATAAAAACGGTAGGTATACCACTGATTGAGGTAACCTTATCATTAACTAACTTTCTTTATATTTTACTTTAATTCGATTCTTATATCTTCGTGCTCTAATTAAGTAGGGGGCGGCAATCTGGCGGCCAGCGTTTCAAATACACCCCTGAACAAATCAATAAGGTTAAAAATCTAAGTGAGAAGTAGGTACTATACAAAAAAAGGAAGTGAATTCCCGTGTCCCCTAGTAGGGTATGACCGCATGAGGCAGACCCATTTCTGCGTCTGTTTCACTGAACATTTAGGTTTACAGGCAAGGCGATCAGCCTTCTGTACCCTGGCTGACCGAAACATTATTTTAATCTTGTTTCCCCGGGATTCGAACTCATGACCTCCGGTACTAAGCGCGTCGCGCTTACGACTGAGCCACGGAGGCGGTCATGCACTATCTAAGCTATCACATGATATTTATAATCTAGATGAATTTTACATTAATTAATATTAGGCAAGATTTACTTAAAAAGCGAAAAACGTCATCGAGTCTTCGAGGCGAAATGTTTATAGATCTCCGATTAAACCTATAAATACAGTCTTATGAATGGAAAAAGTCATATTTATATTAATTTTGGTAATATTATAATATTACCAATATTAAGATATTATAATATTACCTAAAATTAAGATGAAAATAGGAAGATAGATGAGGTCCGCACACAAAGTAGGTAATAAGATAAAATGCATATAGGTACCTACTAAATATATAAATAATTAGCTTTCTAATACAACTTTTAATATGATTATATAGTAAAGTTATACAATACTAGCAACGCGTTCCGGCTTCACACGGGTGTAATGTAGATATAGTATATACACAAAATTCCTATAGCCTATGTTATTCGCTGATAATGTAGCTTTCTATTTGTGAAAGAATTTTTAAAATCGGTCCAGTAGTTTTTGAGTTTATTCATAACATACAAAAATACAAATCTTTCCTCTTTCTTATATTAGTATAGAAATAGGAACTTTATTACATTACAATCTAGCCAATAAATTAGATATTCTAAGGCTGATATCTAATAATTTACTTGAACATAATGTCCAGTGACTTTTGTTCTTCTATTCATAATTAATTTGAGACGCTTCCATGTGTCCAATCAAACCCTCATTATGTTAATTTATTACTTAGTATTAAATGATAACGAATAAAAATTAGTCTATCATTGCATAAGATACAGAAGTCATCAACAATACAGTATGAATTACACAGATCCATATTTCCCGGGTCTCGAACCTCGTAGGTATATAGTAATAGATAATTTAAAACCAAACCTCTAACCGCAATTGCACAAATCGCTCTATAAATCACAACGTTTAGAATTGTACCTACAATGTTTTTTTATTTATTTATCATAGGTATTTTTTTATTAATTTTCATCTTACGGTATAGACAATTAATTAGAAAGAATAGCTAAAAAATAATCGTCAGTAATGTTACAATTTGTATGTGGCTTTAAAAATAAAAAAATATTTTATTTATGTTACTACTGTTTTTGGTACACACAGGTAACATAAACTCCTTTTTACTAGACAATAATTATTTTATAAGGTGATTGAAAATATACATAATACATAAGGTAACAAACTATTACGAATATGTTTCAAATTACCCTTCCAGTAGGTAGAAACGATATGAATACAATATCGAGATTAAAAAGCAATAAAATTCTACAGATGAATCACTGGGTGCTTAGTAAAAAGCAGTCTAAGAATATTCAATACCAGTTTCGAATAAAAACGAAGTTGAATTATAATCAGATTAAGTATCAATACATAAGCACTTTACCACCAAAGTACATTGATTTATAATATTTTTAACGATAATTAAATTCAATTATGTATAAATTAACACCACTTATTCTTGTATATAAAATTATTAAACTTACCTTCAATTGAGCGAGCATTGTTCCTCTCATCTCCGAAGACATCAGCGAAAACGTTACAATAATAATATCCGGAAAATAAAACAACAAAAAAATCACGACAATATTGTCCTAGCACAACTCTTTGGCATTTTACACAGTTCCAAAACAAACACACACTAAATAAAACAACACGATTAATCGTAGTTCGTGCGCGATCGTATATTATTGCGCAGCGGAATATACGTCCTCTCACTGCGCGTTCGCGACACACAATGCGAACAGATCGAAGCACTGACAATGAGCGCGCGCTACAATTGACCACCGCCCCGCGCCGCGCGCGTGCGACAAGGACACAACCTAATGTCACTGCCCTACAAACAATACCTCCGCCATTAGCAATTAAACCACCTCATCATTGCTCATCATCACTTCGCTATCATCTATTAACCAGTAGAATTAAAAGATATTTGAAGTATCGTTAATATTCAATTGTCTAACAGCGCGGAATCTATACAAAGCTTCGCTATCCTCTTCTAACTGGCTGTATTGTGCGTTTGTTTCTCGCTCGGTTCGGTTGTGCGGTGACTAGGAGTCGCTCCGTCCCGCTCTAGGCTCCGCCCCGCGAGCTTCTTTGAGTGTGTGATGGTTTAGTGTGTGTGCGACGGTGAAAAGCCTCGCATTGTGGTCGCACACTACAATGCCACCAGGTGGGAGTGCGATCTACGAAGGCGTTTAAAAAGTCGATACAATACTTACATTTGTGGCTAAGGAAATTTTCTTTATTTCGACAATGGTGAACTGGGCGTGCAGGCATTGTGTGGCAAGGCGTGGCTAAGGAAAATGGTCTATTATACGGATTGGCGCGCCTATTGTAATTTTGACAACGGACTTTCCCATAGGAGTCGGCGAAACGCGACACCGCTCGTGAATATTTTTAGCCGTGTCTCATTATTTGCATATTTATAAAAAGTTTTATTGTGTCTTGAATATAATATGCAAACAGGTTAGGTGCGTTGTTGAGACTTGGTTGGTTACTTTATGTCACAAAGGAGTAGTTATCGGGAACAATGTAGAGAGATTCTATATCTTATACCTATATATCAACAAGTCTTTATAAGAAATAATAAGTCTTTGACTCAGTTTTCATTGTGGAGTATAACTGAATATTTTTTTAAATAACAAAATCCTAAATAGGTATTTTTTTTGTGCGAGAGTCACCGCGTGGAATTCCGAGTGGGTTCCTGCTCATTGAATTCCCCAGTCCCCTTGTGGGGCATGGGACAGACTTGGGGACGTTAGTCTGGGTACGGTTGCAACGGTGGACGGTTGAAACAAAGCGAATATCTCGACACTGTGCGTGATGGGGTGAGGGGTGCAAGAAGAGAAAGAAGCGGACGACAATTCGAAACACGAATTTTAGTGCTGGTCGGTCTTCGTGCGTTGTGTTTGTGTATAGGAAGCCCCATTGTGTTTTTTGATGGAAAAGTAAGTATTTTTGTTCATATATTTTTTGCAATTATGATGGTTTTATTAAAGTTAGAGTATTGAGAGTTTTGTATCGTTTTAATGTAAGATTGTGGAATATGGCTGTATGATTAATTTTCATTCAAATTTACTATCATACTTACTGTGAACCGTTTTATACCTAGAAGAGGGGTTGGGGACAGTTGAAACATTTTTTGTGGGTACGGTTGAAACAGTTTGTTTATTTAAATTTCTTGTTTCTTAGATGCCAAGGGTACGCCAAAGGAAGATATTATGTAGATGTACAAGCTGGATCTTCATTAAGAACAGCAGCAAAAAAGAATGGACTGGGATTGTTACATTTAATCGGCATTTGTTTACTGAACTCGATTTTGCACCTGCATTTCTGACAGATACCTAGGCCAAATCCTGTAAAAACAATTGAGGCAACTGAGGATATTCAAGAATACTAGTACACCTGAGGATAAAAAGTCAACACCATCACCTTCTATTTTAACTCTCGAACCACCAGAATAGTCGGAGGAGCTTTCTGATGCAGCTCTTTATGTACAACAACAAAATGTAAATAATATGCCACAGTTAATTAATGTTTTTGAATTATGAGAAATATAATAGCAAGTACTTAGTACACAAAAATTACAAAAAGAATAATCATCACCAACATCTGATTATTATATTATAATTTTAATTTAGAATATGTAAACCTTTGAAGGCTGTTTAAAAATAATGTTAGATTATAAGTATCGTGAAAGACTTGTGAGTCGTTAAATGTTATTAGATGATAAATAAAACATGTTATTTTATTATATTTTGTATTATTTTCATGTGTTACAATTGACCCAAGGCACTGTTTCAACCGACCCTGGCATGGGGACGGTTGAAACATATTACTTTTTTTTTTAAATTTGATTTTACACATAAAATACAATACAGTGTTCTCAAGTAACATTACCCAATAGTAGACAGATATATGGTCTTTTATTTAAGATATTTACGTCATCGCTGGCTTAACTAATCCCGATGCAATGGACGATAAATGCTAAAATGTTTCAACCGTACCCAGTCTACCCTAAGTAATCTAAGTAGGTACCTATATTTAATATGAAGACGAGTTTAAGACTGGCCTGTGTGTTTTTTCTTATTGCCTAGTAAATGTTATCGATTTAAAAAGTTATGTGGTAGGTAGATACCTACCTATAAGACAATGTGAAAAATACCTTCATAGGTACATAGTAAAACTAGAATAGGTAGCGTTTATTCCCAACAGTAGAGAGAGAGGTAGAGCAACACCTCTACCAAAAAATATTTATTTTAAATTTGTTTCTCGGAGTCTCGAACTCGGGAACTCCCGCTAAACATAATGTGCTGAGCCACGGTGGCAGTCTAGAATTATATACATTTTTTTTATGTCAGATATCAACAGACGAGCATGAGGCTCACTTGATGGTAGGTGACACCTCAGCCCCAGAACATCAGTCAATGATGCGCTGTCGACCTACTTCTCTTTACTTCGAGCACTTCACGGTTTTTCCATCTATGAACGGTGGTTCGTTACCCGGTCGGAATTTCGATATTCCTCCCACCCTATCAATGCCCGAAGTTACCAGACGTGGGGAAAACATGCTTACAGAAAACTATAAACATTTGGTCCCGGTGGGATTCGAACCCACAACCCATCGATGCGCACGGCAGGTGTTCTACCGAACGCGCCAACGAGCCCATAACTATATTTACGTTTATTTTGCCAGTCTGCTGGTTAATCCGCCACTGGCCGTGTGCAACTTACCAAAGTTTCATCATAATTTGATAAATACTTTAGGAGTGCATAGAAGATTATTTATATTATGTAGGTAGATTACTTATTGTTTTTCGTACACTGCAGATTGACACCGTGGGGTTTTTGTAATGGTTTTAATTGTTATCTATTGGAAGTCAAATTATTCTAATATTACATTTATTCATATAATATGTTCGTAATTAATTATTTACATAGGGGTAAGTGCCCATCAATTTTTTATAATTCAACGGTAGATAAAGGTAAATTAGAAAGACAACGACATTTACCTACAAAAAATCAAATTAATAATCCTTTTTCGAAAAAAAACGTTGTAACGCTTTTTGGCTTACTATGACAAGATAAATAAAGACAGAGACCATTTAGATTATTCCTACGTAAATTGTAGTAACCACCAAAAAAAAGTTTACCTACCATCTGCCGGCCTAGCATGACATTATTGACAACCACGACAAAATTTTGTCGACCGTTTTCTCGTGTTTTAATCGATTATCTCTTTATTTCTTCCGGGTCTAACATGACAATTAAACTTAAAACTCGACTTTTAATATCAAAAATAGAGATATATTTGTCGATCGAGATATCTTTTCTATCAAAATTGTCGATGTCGAGATATAATATATCGAGATATCATACATCTTAGTTCGTCTTCTCTCGTCCGCGACATATCTCGTGGCGGTCGTTATAGGCCGGCTGTTGTCATATTTTTAAAATGATACTATTTTATACGTTGAAAAAAACTCTACTTTTGTTAATTACTTCGGTATAAGTAAGATGTGTCGATTTGTCTATAGACTACAGTATATAGTAGATTCTCTACAGTCTACTGAGTATAAATGCCAGTATTGTAGAACCTATACGAAGCCATGATAATATCTATATACAGGTATCCATAGAGTGTAGACTCGTAACCGCAAAGACAATATGACCCATATTGTACCCCAGCGCAGGCGTGGAAGAATGTGTGTCTCGGGGTAGCCCCACCACTCCACATGAGGAGCATTATCTGTGGGGGGGTAGGAGTTACCCCCTCCTCCCGTTATTATGCTGGTTTCAGCGAAAATTGCTTTTTGTTTGACGTGTAAACTGAACAGATTGGAATATTGTACGCGAGATTAAATTTTACATTTTTGTCTATTGATTTTTCTTTGAATATTTTGTATGATTTTATTTATATGTATATTACAATTATTATACAATACACAAAGCTAGTACCTTCATAAGAATTACAGAAATAAGTAAAATACAGATGATAGCTATGGGGTTTGTTTCACATTCGTTAATATATTTAATAGATTTGTTTGTTTGTTACGATTAGGTTCAAAAACTACTCGACCGATTTGAAAAATTATTTCGTCAAGAGAAAGCTACATTATCAGCGAGTAAGATAGGCTATTTTGTATAGTAGGTACATCTACATTGCACCCGTGCGAAGCCGGGGCGTATCGCTAGTAGGTATATATTAAAACAAATACACCTAGCTTCATTGCCAACATTCTTTGATACGTTTTACTGAAACCTACGAAGTCTTTGGAATTTGTAATAAGGCAATAAAAAAAACAATCTATGGTCTGACCATAGATTGATTTTTTTAGTTAATATAACGGATAGTTTTATTGCTGAACGTTTAATAATGCTAGTGTATTCTTTAGTCAGTATTAACCAGTATAAATTGATAGAATACTTGTTCCATAGTTCTGATGTCCTGGTACTTCTTAGAATTCCCGAGTTCCCTAGTAGAGCATGGGGCAGATACATTTTTGTGTCTGTTTCATTTATGTTTTTTATAGCCTTCTGTGACCATACGAGACCGAAACGTTTTTTTTTTAAATAAATTAAATCTATAGGTAGGTACCTACACCATAAACAGCTATTTCGTTGTTCCATTCTTATATAATTAGCGTGTTATCAATTTCACTAGCTATTTCAAAGCTTGGAGCTCAAGTACAAGGAGTTCCAGGTATCTGAGGGGTCTCTCCCCTCTTTGTCCTCATAATGAAGATTATCGATGGAGGAAGCGGCAAGACAACCCGTAGCAATTACTTGATTGGTTTCTGGTGTCTTGTTTGTGATTCTCTGAGAGCTTTGGAAGTTTAGTTGAGACTTTAAGATTGTCGATATGGAAATTAATGGTGTACTTAGATAATGAATTCGAAATGAATTACCTACTTATGTTTTCGTTTAATTACTGAGTACCTACGTATATTATATAGATAACGTTATTGTACCTATTGAGTTTATATACAATAGGTATATATATATGTACCTAATATGTAATAGGTTATTAGATAGATTAGATCGACGAAGTGTGACTTTTTGTGAAAGGGTGGGAGAGGTCCTAAGTTTCGTGACGTCACATTTCAAAATCTAACCGCGGAATTCTGAAATGATAATCAAAATTTGAGGGCTTCTTAAAATGTTTTTGGCTTTCATTTTACCTTCGTAATGAAAGAGTTAGATATACTTTTAAGTACACCTCAATGTTGATTAGCGTTCGAGAATTCGGGCGTATGAAATCTAACCATTGACGTAGGTACTTAGTATATGTTAATGCATCTAAGTGTAAAAATTCCAAATCTATAGGTATATATAAAAGAGATTCCCACCTATATATTGACTCATCACGATATCTCTGGAACCATAAGGCGTAGCGACTTGAAATATGGTAGGAATATTCCTTTCGCCGAGTAGAGGTCAGCTAAGAACGGATTTTACGAAATTCAACCCACAAGGGGGGTTGCGGGGGCAATTGCTAGTGTATATATATAACAGAAATTCCCACCTATATATTGACTGATCACGATATCTCAGGAACCATAAGGCGTAGCGACTTGAAATATGGTAGGAATATTCCTTTCGCCGAGTAGAGGTCAGCTAAGAACGGATTTTACGAAATTCAACCCACAAGGGGGGTTGCGAGGGCAATTGCTAGTATATAACTATAATATAATTTTCAACTCTATCGAAAAAGGCCATTGCGCTGTAATTACAAGTCCGATGTCAACATATTCGATTGTATGGGGGTAATCTGTGGATTGTACGAATTGAACCAAAGTACCCAATGAAAGACCGGAAACGGAAATGCCACAAGGGCTCGCGTTAAGACTGAACGTGATCGAAGATCTTTAGGTAAATAGATCTTGGATTGGCACTAAGTGGTAAATGCCCACTTGGGCATAAGTACTTACTTATCTACCTACTTTTACCGCCTCCGTGGTTCAGAGGTGAGCGCAATGCTTTTAGCACGGGAGGTCCTAGGTTCGAATCCCGGCGGAACATGATTAAAAAAATTTTACGGTCGGACAGGGCACAGAAGGATCACCGACTTGCCTGTAAGGGGCCGTCCATTAATCACGTGAGGCTCAAAAGGGGGGGGGAGGGGGTATGGAAAACATCACGAAACATCACGAGGGGGGAGGGGGGGTCTCGTTAGACATCACGTGTATTAATTTTATTTATTTTTTCTCAAAAAGCGCTATTTATGAACCGAAATTTTGAACGGTGCGAAAATTAATTAATTAATTATTCATTAATTTTATTGCAAATACATATAAATGTTTTTCGAATCAAAACGCTATTTGTTAAATATTTTTTTCCAGTCAAAAATTGCCTTTACATAGACTTCCAAAAAATACACGTGATCCAGGGGGAGGGGGGGGGAGTGGTCCCAAACCTCACCAAATATCATCAGGGGGGAGGGGGGGGTCAAAAAATGAGAAAAACAACCTCACGTGATTAATGGACGGCCCCTAAAGAAAAATGATCAGTGAAACAGACACAGAAATGGGTCTGTCCCATGCCCCACTAGGGGACTCGGGAATTCACTACTACTTATCGACGTTCAACTTGCGCGAAAGTATTGGTCGCCAATCTGACATTTGTTTTTAAATTTCATCACATTTTTTTTGATATTTGTAATGTAACTTATAGCTTAGAGGTCTGGAAAGGGTAGGTGTCTTACGTCATGGTAAGTGTAGTAAGACAGAGGTAAGTAGATACCTGTATATAGATGCTTCCCACGTTAGTTGTGGAATGCAACAAAGTTACTGTTTTTTTTTGACAGACTTGGTGCGTTTTGTAGCTAGCTTGCGCTCCAATGGGTCGCGGTTTCGAATCCCGCCAGGACACAAGATTATAATTTTCTATAAACATGTCTTTCCTTAAACACTTGGGGCATTAAACGGGTGGAAGGAATATCGAAATTTCGGCCTACGAATAAAACCTATAGGACAGTTTTCCAAAACGACTCTCTCAAAAGTAAATTCAATGGTATATTCCCATTATTGCAATTAAATCATCTTTACTTTGTAACTTCCCACTTCGTTTTAATATGGACCCTCATTTTCAAGTTAACCCTTTCCACCCTAGGATTTAATGTTATAGAGCGCGCGCATCGCCCATGACCTTATAGTTACAAAGTGGTCTACAGTCATAATTATTATTGAGAATCACGTATTTAAGATTTTAGGTAGCCGCCTTTTTGGCAGTGGGTTCGAATCCCGGGGATACAAAAAAAGGCAGGGCATCAACTTCTTGCCTCAAAGTATCAGATCTTATGGAGAGGCAAGCAACTATAGCGCGTTTCGGTTTCAGTCTATAGATTACCGAATGCTCGAAGTAAAAATGAGGTCAACAGCGCATCATTGACTGATGTTCTGTGGCTGAGGTATCACCTACCATCAAGTGAACCTCATGCTCGTCTGTCCATAAATTACATTAAAAAAAAAACTAACTCTCTCACCATAGCGTATAGTGTTCTGCGTGTATCCTAGTCTCTTCAAACCCTTAATTAAAATGTGTGTATAAACTGCCGTGCCCCCAGATTCTAATCGTCGATCTGTTAGTTGTATGAGAAATTATTTGAATTTTCATACAAAAGCCTCAGTACGGTAATATTGAGACGCACACATGTACACTTGTCTCCGATTCATAACACTTCAGCATGTGTGTGTAACTGCCACCCTTCGCATACAATTTGATGTCTTGTCTTGTTTGCTGTTATATGTTAACTTGTCGAATTTAAAGTGTACCTATTATTTTTTGTCTAAATAGTTCTAATTCGTTCAAATTATGAGATTTACCTACAGCTTTTTTCCGATGTGTCGCGGGTTCGAATTCCGCCGGGATATTATTTGTAAACGTATTTTATATCTAGTCATTTTGGGATATTAAATGTGTTATCTGTTTCCGACCGAGTAACCAACTAACGGTCATAAAATATGGAAAAACTGTTTAATGCATATCGCGTTTCGGTGTCAGTCTATGAGTTTCCGAATGCATGAAGTAAAATTTAGGTCGACAACTCATCATTGATCACCTAGCATCATATAAGCTCACGTCCGTTTGTCGATATCGAACATAAAAAGCATGATTGATAGTTCTGTTATCATCTCACGCCACTTTTAGAAATAACTGAAAAAAATCAATAAATATGTACATACATACATACATACCATCCAGTGGCAGGACTACCAT
Source organism: Anthocharis cardamines (assembly GCA_905404175.1). Lineage (NCBI taxonomy): Eukaryota > Metazoa > Arthropoda > Insecta > Lepidoptera > Pieridae > Anthocharis > Anthocharis cardamines. The sequence goes on along the minus strand of FR989971.1, from coordinate 4,750,213 downwards.
ACAAGCCCAAAAGCCCGTTTTGTCCTATTAATGCAACCATACATTAGTAAAATAATAATTTCTTAATGTAATTATATAAATCTTATATACCTAACTTACATGATTGCGTAATTATATAAGTTATATATAAACACGTATTACGGTAAAGTCTTTTGGGCTTGTATGGACGTCCCGCCACTGATACCATCTTCCTATCGGGGTAGGTAGGGATCACGTAATTCCATATGCTCCGATCTTGCATACCACTTTTACTTTTAAATAGAACTCTTTCTCTTTCATCAATACTTTCATACACGCTCGTCGGTTTCGAGTACTTTTGACCTGGCCCTTTTGAAAAACGTCCCCGATCTGATCGAGGTACAATCACCTCCCGACTCTTCCACTTCATATTCATAAATCTTTTTTCTTTTTTGTTTCCCTACTATTACCCATTTCTACTAGGTATAACAGTTTCAAAAAGCACGATAATTAAATGTCCTTTGAAAGAACTTAAAAATACCAGCACTTATTAACGTAAATGGAGCCATTAGCTCCACTAATCGTAGCTAATATTTTGTGATCGTATGGAAGTTCACTAAGTTAAAGCGTCTCCACAAAAATGTATTTCCACCCACTTAACTGGACATTTTTAACGGTTTCTTTGAGGCGGGATGTCTATTAACTCTCGTAATGGCGTTTCGGAGCTGTCTCTAGCTTCCCTTAATATAACTTGCTGTTTAAAGAAATAAAATAGCCTTTTTTAAATAGATTTAGTACTTAGGTACATTTACCTATAAGCAGCACACGTAGAAAAAAGAAACTATGGACAAAAAAAAATCGCAGGACATTTTTCATCTAACACTGATTTTCAGTAGCTACTGCTATATCATACTGAGTAATAAAAAAGGATTTTATATAAATAAAAAAATAAATGTATGTTTATCTTCTATACCTACTCCTAAACTATTTCTCCGATTATGATGAAACTTTCGTGGGTTGTTCTCGAAGGTTCCTGGTTTTTTACTTTACGTGGTATTGCAATGTATGTATAGATAATAACATATAAAATGTTAGCTTAAACTAAACCAAATATACACAAACATAATGTTGTCTGTTAGTAACGCCAGGTACCTACCTACCTATCACACATTTAAATAAAATAACTTTTACCCCATTAAACGCGATTTACTAATTATATTATTTGTGCCGACATTCCGAGTGCTTTTCAGTAAGCGTGGTCACCGACAGACTCTATCGGGCACAAAGCAGAGACAAAGGAATTCGAACCACGTTTTACTACAAAAGCGGTCTTTGAAATACGCAATAAGCTAATAGCCATTCAGTATAAAGGTTGGTAAAGTTGGTATTCCATATTAGGATACCTCCTTTTCCATATTTTATCATCGTTCTCTAGGTTTAAAAATGACCTATTGTATAAAAATTACGTCCGTTCTGGGCGGGCGGCGTCAGGTGACGCTGACAATAGGGCATTGTGTAGTGGGCGTGGTCCATTGTGCCAATCGACCAATCAGAGCGCAGAGCACAACAATAGAACCGAATTGGAACGCCGACAATCATTCTATTGTCTGATTGGTGTGCACTGACGTCACGCAATTTTAAATTTAGAACGATCTTAATTCTTTAAGCGGATTGCCAAATTAATTATTATTATTGACGTGATAAATTGAATAGATAGTAGATAATATATTATAATATTTGTATGACAAAAATAAAACCCATTTAGATCTCGTAGAGTACCAAAGTAGGTACCTATATTTGTTTTGAGGACATTTTATGGTACCTACTAAATATCAATTATAATAAACGATGATGACCAAATATTTAATAAGGTAATTAGATTTTAATGTAATGGAATTCCGATCTGTCGTGGGTTCGAATCCCGCCGGATCTTTGTAAGTTCATTTGCCCAACATTAATTGGGTGGAAACTGGATGAAATTGATTTTTTTTCCGGCTGGAAATGAAATATTACGTGTTTTGGTTTTATTATTATGGAACTATGGATGTTCGAATGTTTGAATTAAAAATAATAGGTCGCCAGCGCATCGTTATTGATAACTAAACTCGTTTTATGTTAAAGATTGACCTTGAATTTCCGAGTATCTTAAGCACGCAGACACACTAAGTGATCGGTCGTCTATATTGTCCAAGAAACAATTTGTTTTTACGGAACTCGAACCCGGGACTCAGGTCTTAAATCCAACGCACAACTGCGCCACGGAGGATTATCATAAATTGGAAAATAAAAACAATAGAACGTTACTCTGTCATCTAAACCTCGATAGTATTTTAATAAACTGTTCCTATTTCAAATATAATCGCTAATTATCGTCATATTTCGTTCGTATCTAAGCTTTATGTAAATTTAAATATCAACTTTATTCCCTTATTATAAAGTTTAAATTAAAATGTACAAATCTGTTCATATACTTAGCTATCTTTTTCAAATTGTTATACGATTTTGTACTTTAATTTCAATGCAATAGCGTTGTATTTTGAACAGCAAACAGGTTACTTAGAGTCGGACAGCGACACCTGTCCCCAACATCCGGTCGTTATGAATGCCAGTACAGTTATGGACAATATTTTTTATTTTTAGTATTTTTTTTATTTAAAGATTGTGCTTTTTATTTTTTATCGAACACGTGACTATTTATTTATATCAGAATTTGTATTACAATGTTACTAAACTTTTTATTTAACAATTTATCAGATTTTTATAGATGTCCTAAGAGCATTTTTTTATGTTAGTTATCGACAGACGAGCATGATGTTCACAAACAAATCTTTCCTCTCTATAATGTTGGTATAGATATAGATTTATTACTAGCAACACGCCCCGGCTTCGCACAGGTGCTATGAAGATGTACTATACACAAATAGCCTATGTTACTCGCTGATAATGTAGCTTTCTATTGGTGTAAGAATTTCTAAAATCGGTCCAGTAGATCCAAAGATTACCTTCTACAACCTCACAAACTTTACCTCTTTATAATATTAGTACCTATAGATTGAGATTAAGTCATTTTTGAAGTAACAGGACTTCACAAACAAACATTCATACAAAATCTTTTTTTTTTATGACAGATATCGACAGACGAGCATGAGGTCACTTGATGGTAGGTGATACCTCAGTCACAGAACATCAGTCAATGATGCGCTGTCGACCTACTTTTTACTTCGAGCATTCAGTAATTCATAGACTGAAATCGAAACACGCAATATGCACTTCACGGTTTGTCCATCTATGAACGGTGGTTCGTTACCCGGTCGGAATTTAGATATTCCTCCCACCCGATCAATGCCCGAAGTTACCAGACGTGGGGAAAACATGCTTACAGAAAATTATAAAATGTGGTCCCGGTGGGATTCGAACCCACGACCAATCGATGCGCACGGCAAGTGTTCTACCGAACGCGCCAACGAGCCCGTCAAAAATCTATTAGCACTATAGTTTATTATTGATCTAGTCTAGAAACTCAGTCTAAATGCATTTTCCATAACGTTTACTTTACAAAGAGCATTCGACTATTTATTACGTGGTTTTACACTTCAAACAAACAACTACATATAAAATAAACCCCCCTTTCACCCCCCATTCGCTCTGCACTATCAAAGCTCTTTCATAAATGGACAATGTGTATGACGGAGTTTCAAAAATAGCTCTTATTTAAGGGTATTAAAGTTGAAATTCGTATAAAAGAGTGCGGTGTTAGTACAGTCTTTAGAATAAACATTGGTGCCTAACTGCCTATGTTGCTTTTTCAAAACTTCAGTTTGACAAGTATATAAGTAAGGTAATTGTTAACATAATATTGTCTTTTATTAACGCGAGTATCACACATTTAAATAAAATACTGTATACCGGATTAAAACGCGATTTATTATTTATATTGTTCAAATTATTTATCCCGACGTTTCGGATACTTTTCAGCAACCGTGGTCGCGGGGAGACAGAAAGATGACAGTTGTCTGATATTTGAAATGTCACAAAGTTGCCATCCCCGTGACCACGGTTGCTGAAAAGCATCCGAAACGTCGGGATAAATAATTTAAACAATATAAATAATAAATCGCGTTTTAATCCGGTATACAGTATTTTATTTAATTATTAACATTTTAGCGAATAGTTAAAATAATGCATTAGCAAAAACTATGATACAACTTAAAAGTATCACTGTTACTTTCATTACCATATTGTACTATGTACATACTAGCAACACGCCCCGATTTCACACAGGTGCAATTTAGATGTACTATAGACAAAAATATTTTTTTAAATCGGTCAAGTAGTTTTTGAGTTTATTCGGTACAAACATACAAATCGTTCCTCTTTATATTAGACTAGCAACGCGTCCCGGCTCCACACGGATGCAATGTAGATGTACTATACAAAAAAAAACCTTTGTTACTCGCTGATAATGTACCTAATTATCTATTGGTGATATAATTTTTAAAATCGTTCGAGTAGTTTTGAGTAAAATGGTAACAAACAAACAAATCTTTCCTCTTTATAATATTAGTATAGATATTTATTAAATATGTGAGGACGACAATCCATTGTAGATGGCGCCACTGTTGTAGTATGCTGTTTTTAGTTTCACAACTGTGGTAGCTACACTGTGGTTACTTCTATGTGTGAGTTAGCCCCCACGTCTTGGAAACGCTAAGTCCCGCTTCTATAGACATTTTGTTTGTCCTTTATTCTTGGTTCGAGTCTTTCATAGAGATAGGTACCTTCGTGTTCTGTGAACTTTGTGGTATTTTTATACTTTTGTTTATATATTTTCTCTTATATTGGATGGCTGGTAGGTTTTTCTTTTCAGTGTTATGTAAGATATATATATCTATTCGTAGAATATAATCCGATATAATTGCAATACCAGGTTGCTTTATTATGTAATTTATTAATAAAATCTAAATTTTAAAAACACATCAGAGGGACTAGCACTAACAACTATCGAAAAAGTATTCGTATCGTCGAACTGTCATTTGTATGAAATTTCAAATGATTTTTTATACATCTGACAGATGGACGATTCGAATACTTTTTCGATAGTCGTTCGTGCTAGGCCCTAAGGTTTTCGAAGATAGCAGTCGAATGTTTTTTTGTTATTCAAAGGTCGTCCTTTGAAGAAATAACAAAAAACAAAAAGTGTAAGTGTAAAGTGGAGATAGAATACCGTATTAATGTTTTATTTTCAGTTTTGTCTATGCTGATCATCACTGATGCTTAGTGGTAGGTGCGTTGCGTTTGGCGGCACAGGTCTAGTCTAGTCTAGGTTCGAAACCCAGGAAAACAATATTTAAAAAAAATATCAGTGAAGCAGACACAGAACCTGCCCCATGCCCCACTAGGGAACTCGAAAGTTCACGTAAGTCTACGCTACAAGTTTCCCTTTTTCTCCCCAGCCAGCACTTGTGTATGTCTATTGTCTACCTTATTATGTACTAGTACAGTAATATACTAGTATCTACCCCTTGTTACCTAATAAATGTGAATATTTTTTGTTGGTTGGTTTGACATTTCCCGAAAAAAAGGAGCAACCTCTTAAAATGAATTTTGCAGGTTAGGGGTAAACAATTGAGAAAGTGACTGATAAAGAGTAGGAAATCGAAGATTTTAATATTTTCTTCAGATTATAAATGAAATGTTTATTCTTTACATACCTGTGTGTAATGACTGTTTCTTTATGTAACATAACACCTAACTTGACGATACCTCAACCACAGTAACCATTATTTCGCTAATGCGCTATCAACCTATTACTTCTAGCTACCGGATACCTAGTTGACTGAAATCCAAGCGAAGCAATTTCTAAGCGTCTTTATATTTTAGATATATTATCGTGTACATAATATGTAAATGATATCTGAAAGATAAAACGGCGCTATGCACAGACTATTAGAAATACAGGGAAGTAATATTTATGGAGCTTAAAAACTACTCAAAAGCTATCATCATTAACAAAGTTTGCTTAAGACTTGGGATTTTAAGTTAAGTGATCATAAACAGTAGAGGTTAAGTAATCATCTATCTTTCCGTGTTTAACAGAAATAACATCGGAGGGTGGGAGGGGCAGGATAAAAAGTGACAAGAGAGGACACAGCTTTGTTACTACCCCTGTACGGTCAGCAGAATAATTCGAAATCAAATTTTTATATGGTTTTTTTTGTACAGCGTTGGCTGTTGGCCCTATTGACCTTTACAATGTACGCTTTTGTAATATATATTTGCATTATTTTTTAATGTAAATATTGATATTAAAAAATCGAAAGACTTCATAAGTCACATTTGCACGGTCAAGCGGCTAAAACTATTTTATTAACTACTGATTTATCAGTTCTGTATAATATTGTAAAATATATCTACTTTTTTCAAATCTTTGTCTATACCAAATTTTCATCAAAATGGGTACATCTTTTTCAGATTTATAACATAATAATGGGTGTTAGATATCAATAGATGATCGTGAGGCTCACTTGCTGGTAGGAGATACCTCAGACATGAACTTTTTTTACTTAGAGCATAGATAAAATGTCAAAATATGTTTTATAAGTAAATCTTTGTTTATGCACAGTAGTTTTTAAACAAAACTACAAGTAAATGTCAGAAAGAATAAGGACAAAAAATAATGGAACACGTTGCAAGTTTTCTAGGGTTATATACAATGCCTTATTACAAATAATATTCACGTGTAATCTATTTAGATTAACATTTGACAGCAGCTGTCAGATGTTAATGTGTTCAGCTAACAGCGGACGGATCATTGTCTAACGTGCTCTGGAGATTGTTAGCGTGTCATTTAGAGTACTCAGAAATAGTTTGTTATATTGTGTATTTATAAATTATAATAAACTTTTTTGGTAGAAAAAAAAAGCAATTTTTTTTCTACCAAAAAATAATAAAATGTTTTTGCTGTCTGTACGACACAGACTTTGTAAACCTCGTCTGTGGGGAAGCGGAATTAAGACACACTTTTTTTAGTATTAATATACAGAATACATTACTGTGTATAATGTATACTTAGCATTAAATGTATTTTATAGGTTCCCAAAATGTATTTAAGTTAAACTCAAAGTTAGAAAATTTACTTATCAAGTATTCAGTAGTATTTATACTTAAGATGGTTCTGAAGAAGTTATTTTAATAGCACCCTATATAAGTTCTATACCTAATAATTCATTGAAATGAAATGAAATGAAATGAAATGAAATGAAATGAAATATTTATTAGCATGAATCGTCGTATGTACAGCTGTTGTTATTTATAGTCCGATACAATTCGCCAATATTTGGCATGCAAATGTTTAGGTCCTATATACTTAAATTATAAAAAAGATATTTAAAATTATTGAATAAGTATATTTATTAACACCACTTACAAAGAAGTTCTATAAAATTAATTTAAAATATCATTTTTTTAAAAAGTGTTGGAATATTTTTGAAAAGTTACATATAAAGTATCCAGTAAACTAACACTCAGTTCTGGAAAAGTTTTTTTTAATAATGTCCAATATAAATAGGTTCTATAATAAATTATTCCCGACCAAAACATTATATTGTAATATATAGCCATTAGTATCCGATTCACTCGTTTAGTCAAGTCACACTTCAGTTAATTGGCCGTAAATTATAATAGTTCGTTTTATGCCGACCCTACTGGTTGGATCAAAAAAATTTAAATAATTTTCTGTAACCGTTACTCATTATTATAAATATTTTTTTTGTCAGGTATCGACAGACTAGCATGATGTTCCCTTCATGGTAGGTGATATCAGTCAATGATGCGCTGCCGACCTAATTTTTACTTCGAGCATTCGGAAATCCATAGACTGAAACCGTAACGCGCAATATGCACTTCACGGTTTTTCCATCTATGTACGGTGGTTCGTTACCCGGTCCAAATTTCGATATTACTCCCACCCGATCAATGCCCGAAATTACCAGACGTGGGAAGTCATGCATACAGAAAATAATAAACATGTCGTACCGGTGGGATTCGAACCCACTGATGCGCAAGGCAGGTGTTCTGCCGAACGCGCCAACAATCCTGTCTAAATAATTAAAATAAAATGTAAGAATATAAAAAAAAAATTGTTTTCTTTGTTAAAATAAATAATATAGATTTTGAGAATACTTTTTGTTGTTTTTGAACTAATCATCGAACCCTAGACTGGTGCACGACACCACTGAGTAGGTGACAATCGAATCCCACCAATCAAGTCTGCGTGTGTCCGCTAAGTGCGCATAGGGTTACCATATCTCAGGATTTGTCCTGAGATTTCAGGATTATTCGACTCTTCTCAGGATTCCGGCCGGATTTAGCAAATCTAGTGATAGCTCAGGATTTTTAATAAAAAACAGGTTACATTTTAAAGATCTCTCTTATTAAACTACTAAAAATAAACTTCTTTTGGTAACAATTGCAGTTAAAATCAATACTTATTTATCGAAGTAAATCGAAGATCCGCAGTGTATACAACGATAATAATACGTTTTTGAGAGAAAATTCTCATCTGTAGAAAATCTCAGGACTTTTCCATGGAAATCAGGCCTTTTCTCCGGACTTTTGATTTTTTCATCTGGTAACCCTAAGTGCGCATGAGTTTGAGCGCGAGAGTTTTTGCAAAAACAAAACCTTACAAGTGTCCAAACGTCGTACAGATTAAGCTGGACTTAAATTCTTTGAAAACCCATCCATCCTAGTGGTTATTAATGTCTCCGCAATAATTAATAATCGCCAGCCACAATAAGATCCGACTTTGACGTTGGCATCCGTTTTATGTCTGACTTATGGCAAACAAAGTCAATTGTGTGTTCTAAATCTGGTTTTGTAATAAGGCAAAAAGGGTTTGAGATGCGCTACATTGAATGCGATGAGCTATACTTATATTTATTGATGATTGATATAAAGGAAATATAGGGTATTAAGGCCAATGATAACGCTAATTACCTTCAGAGTGTAAAAGCAGGACAGCCTTCATCCAGTAAAGTTTGAATTAACGGCGTAAGAGCCTCGCAATTTCTTGAAAGTAAGTGTCGTAAGCGCCAGAACTGTTTCTTCTAATTTATAGATACTGTTTCGGTAATTCAGATTTTTTTTTGCAAAACTGTAAGTTGTAACCCGTCATAATGTAAGTTGTATTTAGTCATACGCAATCGGCCCTTTTTTATTTTTGAGTGCAGCTAGAAAAACAAAATTTACACATCACTGCTTATATTAGCACCCATTTTAACAATGGTAAACTATATAAGTGTCAAGATAGACATTTCTACACTAAATATTTTTTATTTTTGTATATTTGTAACAAATAAACTCAAAAACTACAAAGTATCAGCGAATAACGAATAGGCTATTTTTTTATAGAACTAAAAACAAAAATGCATCCTTGCAAATCCGGAGCATGTTGCTAGTAATCAATAAATCGCGCAATCGCATTTTTTTTTCATATTTTTTGCCAAAATTCTAATACGAACAATTAGCATAGAGTAGCATAGCTTACTAACTGTACTCTATACCTTACTAAGTACTAAAACAGGGCTAAGTTCAAGGCAAGACAAGTGTCTTTCTTAACTTACTAATGATGTTCTTGTAGCAAATGTGATCTTTATATCGTCGCTTTATTAATTATTCAAGTATTTCTGTGATTTATCGAAACTAATATAGGCTTTGGTATATCCGCTTACGGTTTTAACGGTATTTGAAAATCGAATTATAACAAGGATGTATTGGGATAATGAAAATTCTCGAAGTAAAAAGTAGGTCGACAGCGCATCATTGACTGATGTTCTGTGGATGGGGTGTCACCTACCATCAAGTGAACCTCGTACTTGTCTGTTAATTTCAGTCAATTATCAGTTAGTTTATTGTTTAATTATCTATACTTCTATATCTATTTCCAAACTTCTATACTAATATTATAAAGAGGAAAGATTTGCTTTTTGAATTGTTTTTTTTTTTTGTATGTTATGTATATATATATATATATATATATATATATATATCGTCGGTTTATTAATTATTCAAGTATTTCTGTGATTTATCGAAACTAATATAGGCTTTGGTATATCCGCTTACGGTTTTAACGGTATTTGAAAATCGAATTATAACAATAATGTTTTAGGCTAATTGAAAATGAAATAAAATGATCGAAGTATAAAGTAGGTCGACGGCGCATTATTGACTGTTGTTCTGTGGCTGGGGTGTCACCTACCATCAAGTGAACCTCATACTTGTCTTGTTCTTATCCAACATAAAAAAAAAATTTAACATATTTTATTAGTTCGTTTTTTGTTGATTAATTTCTTATATAATAAAATGTTTTAGGTATAATATATTAATTATTTGCAAAACTTATTTCAGGTTAGATACAGTTATTTACATCACAAAAAACTTTTTATTGCGCCTAGCGCCAAGGTGTTGTAACCCCTTAATTAGTTTTTTTTTCGTTTTTTAAATTCTCGTTTAGACCGGATCTTGACACCCAATATCCGTATTCGGATCCGTATCCGTGGATATACATTTTTAACGATCCGGCATACCACAAGCTCGGTTCAATTAGTATTTTTTTTTAAATTCTCGTTTAGACCGGATCTTGACACCAAATATCCGTATTCGGATCCGTATCCGCGGAATACGGATCCGGCATACCACTTATAGGTATTATCAAACTCGGTCCAGTTCACAATCAGTTTGCTCCTATTGGAATATGAGCATCTATTAGCGATCTTCTAAGAAATATCTACAATAGCAACAAAGCCATTAGAGTTTGACAGTGAAATTTATCGCTCGCTGATATGACGGAACATGTGACGTTTTAATTGAGTCTAAATGTACTAAATACTCTTTATTTTATAATAATGCTTTGTTTTTGGCACTCGTCCATTGAATAATGTGCTGCAAAGGTTAATTCAATTAGCGATATTGTAATTCATTGTATATTTACTATGTAACATTGGTTATGATCAGGGATGTTATGGATCACATCTTAAACCTGATAGTTTCAGATTCGGTTCAGTTTGCATTGCAATTTTTAATGCCTTTAAAATAATCTAACTTTTCTTTCCAATAGCCGATTTCGATGAAACAAAGCCTATATGTTGCCTCGGGCTTTGCTTAGTAAATTTCATGAAAATTGGTTCATTATCTTGGGAGATTAGCCCGTACAAACAGACAGAGAAACAAAAAGTTTAAAAAAATCTGGATTTGTTCTATTTCCTTTCTTACCCCCCCTGACTCGACCTCTACAATTTTATTATATGTATAGATAATTTGCATTTTCCTTAACGATTTATACTGTATCTTTTTTTTGTTCAATTTCCATTGACATACCGTCTATGGAAATTAAACAAAAAAAAAGAAATATAACAATCTTGTACGTTATGTCGGTTAAGCGAGGAATTGGATAATTAAACATGTTGTGCATGATATATAGATAATGGATATATTGTTATAATATCTAAAGTAATATGGTTATTAAAGGTGGAAACATTAACAGTAAACCGGGTTTTATTGAGATCCGTAACCGATTGACAAAATCCGTAACCGTAACCGAATTCTCTATATACGTTTCGAATAATTTCTGATAGGGGTGGAGTCTAAATGAGACAAGGTTTTTGTTTTTGCCCAGTCGATACACTAGCCATGCACATCCCATGAATTATTATTTCTATTGCTTAGTCATAACTAGAAATTCATAGTGAGATTACGTTACAATATCTTATATCCGTAACCGAAACTAATGGATAATTCGAAATAAGTTCATATCAGTAACCGTATATGAGACCGGAATGATATTATTCTTATATCCATATCTGTATCCACATCCGAAATTTCATAACCATAACATCCCTAGTTATAATTCAGTTAAACTATCAGCGGAATACTGAAACTAATCAACGTTGAGAGATACTTAAAATATATCTGTCTCTCGTATTTTGCATGTAACTGAAAGTGTCAGCAATAGGTAATAGGTATTAAATAAAGGTAAGGAAATCGGATTATGATATTTGATGTGTTGTATTATCATATTATTATACTCGTATAAATTGTCTGCAGAGGATTATTTCGTAAATATAAGACACTAGCGATCCGCCCCGGCTTCGGACGGGTGCAATGTACCTACACAAAAATAATTAAAATCGGTCGAGTAGTTTTTAGTTAAATCGTAATAAACAAACAAATCATTCCTCTTTATAATATTAGTATAGATAATAGATATATATGTATAGTAGGTACCTAGTGACGAGAATTTGAAAAAGGCATGTTGAGTTGGTTTGGGCATGTAGAGAGGATGGATGATAGGAAGCGAAAAATATTAATGAATATGGTGTGAGTGGAAGAGTCGGTGGTAATTATAAGTACCTCGATCAGATCGGGCAAGTTCTTCAAAAGCGTGTATAAAAGCATTGATGAAAGTGGAAGAAGCGAAAGTGGTATGTAAGGATCGTAGCATATGGAATTCCGTGATCTCTGCCTACCCCAATGGGAAAGAGGTGTGAAATATATATATAGATAGATAGATATCAACTTTATTTGCCACCTTAAACCCATAAAACAAACAAAACTAACAAAAGATACAATAATTAGATTATCAATTATGTAAACAATAATAAAAGTGATGGCAAATAGGACCCCTCATCAGCAAAGCAGCGACTAATGTCGCTACACTGATTTTCAGAGGAGACCCTGCGGCTGTGAGGACTTACGGACTTGTAAATAAAAGTTATATTATGTTAATGTAATAATGTAAAAGTAAATACTAATAATAAAGAATCAAAAATAAATAAGGAATAATAATTATTATAATATAATAGTGTAAGAACATAACAACAAGAATTAAGTTTTTAGTGAGTAATGCGCTCTGACATAAGAAAAGTAGGTAAGGTATAACATAAAAAAAGGTAACTGCTTTTGGTGGTTTATTAAAAATAATTTAAGGTTTTTTTTAAAAGCTTGAACCGAATTTAAGTCACGAAGAGGTGGTGGCAAATTGTTCCAACACTTAGAAGCAGCATAGTGAAAACTACCACGAAACGCCGAAGAAAAATGTCTTGCTGTTGCTAGATTGCTGCCTATAGCTAGTCTTGTATTGTAGACATTGCTAACCCATTCGAGCTTCTTATGTAGATATGATGGCTGTCCAGATTTGATTATATATATATATATGTATAGAAGTAATTATAGATATTATTTAACTAGATTGCATACAATTTAAAATAATAAAGACGCAATATTTGTAATGATAATAGAGTACCTAGGTAAAAAAAAATTGTAGTAAAACGCTTCGAAAATACTCTTCAATGAATTGTTTAACGGCACAAATTAGAAAAGTACTATCAGGTATCGATTCTATAGTTAGCAGATCGGACACCCTACTTCAGATTTGTTGTGGGTTCGAGTCCTGTCCGATCTAGATTAATATTTTATAAACATGTTTTTCTGTCTCGCTTTTTTCTGTAAATGAATTTCCTCAAACTTCTCTCACATTTGTCAACATCTGTCATCAACAACGCTACATCTACTTTGGCCGCAGTTAAGGACACACAACATTAGACAAAACATTTGTCAACTTGTTGATAAATTCAATTTTCATATACAATAATTATATAATCTATTACACAGATGATTTATATGTGTGTGTTATGTCATATTATATTTGCGTCGAGCGCTCACGCTTGGCAATGCTTCCGTCTATTATTCGTTAGGCGTTGTCATTCGCTTTGTTCTGGCTTTATAGTCGGGCTAAATGATATTGGCCTTTTAGGTACTTTAAAAAAAAAAAAAAACAATTCTTTGATGTCAATTATTGCATTCAATTATTGCTCATGTATGTACAAGAAAATGGCATCATGTAAATGGGCTATAAAAAAATTGTATTCTATTTTTGGAACATAGAAGAATTTTTATCGTAAAGTTTTTTTAGGTGACCGTCTCCGTAGTTAAATTTTAAGTTCATTGCGTTTGGTAGGGATATAGCGGTGATGGTTTAATCGGAAACGAATTCGGAATCGGAGTTTTTAAATTTGCTTTGTCAGAACCGGTATCAGAGGCAGAGGCAAAAGAGAGATGTATAATAAAATAAAATTAGTTACAAGTTTCATTCATATCAGTTCACAAAATAAAACACAAAAAATAAACGAATTTTCTTAAATTTTAAACATTATTCAATTTACATAAAATGGCGCTGAACGCGATTACCGCCGCTGCTGTGCCGCTAATGAAGTGTGGTTTAAATTTATCGAAACCAAAATCAGAATCGGAGGTGCAAAATCAATCGGAATGGGAATGGGAAAGAGGTGTGAAATATATATATAGATAGATAGATATCAACTTTATTTGCCACCTTAAACCCATAAAACAAACAAAACTAACAAAAGATACAATAATTAGATTATCAATTATGTAAACAATAATAAAAGTGATGGCAAATAGGACCCCTCATCAGCAAAGCAGCGACTAATGTCGCTACACTGATTTTCAGAGGAGACCCTGCGGCTGTGAGGACTTACGGACTTGTAAATAAAAGTTATATTATGTTAATGTAATAATGTAAAAGTAAATACTAATAATAAAGAATCAAAAATAAATAAGGAATAATAATTATTATAATATAATAGTGTAAGAACATAACAACAAGAATTAAGTTTTTAGTGAGTAATGCGCTCTGACATAAGAAAAGTAGGTAAGGTATAACATAAAAAAAGGTAACTGCTTTTGGTGGTTTATTAAAAATAATTTAAGGTTTTTTTAAAAGCTTGAACCGAATTTAAGTCACGAAGAGGTGGTGGCAAATTGTTCCAACACTTAGAAGCAGCATAGTGAAAACTACCACGAAACGCCGAAGAAAAATGTCTTGCTGTTGCTAGATTGCTGCCTATAGCTAGTCTTGTATTGTAGACATTGCTAACCCATTCGAGCTTCTTATGTAGATATGATGGCTGTCCAGATTTGATTATATATATATATATGTATAGAAGTAATTATAGATATTATTTAACTAGATTGCATACAATTTAAAATAATAAAGACGCAATATTTGTAATGATAATAGAGTACCTAGGTAAAAAAAAATTGTAGTAAAACGCTTCGAAAATACTCTTCAATGAATTGTTTAACGGCACAAATTAGAAAAGTACTATCAGGTATCGATTCTATAGTTAGCAGATCGGACACCCTACTTCAGATTTGTTGTGGGTTCGAGTCCTGTCCGATCTAGATTAATATTTTATAAACATGTTTTTCTGTCTCGCTTTTTTCTGTAAATGAATTTCCTCAAACTTCTCTCACATTTGTCAACATCTGTCATCAACAACGCTACATCTACTTTGGCCGCAGTTAAGGACACACAACATTAGACAAAACATTTGTCAACTTGTTGATAAATTCAATTTTCATATACAATAATTATATAATCTATTACACAGATGATTTATATGTGTGTGTTATGTCATATTATATTTGCGTCGAGCGCTCACGCTTGGCAATGCTTCCGTCTATTATTCGTTAGGCGTTGTCATTCGCTTTGTTCTGGCTTTATAGTCGGGCTAAATGATATTGGCCTTTTAGGTACTTTAAAAAAAAAAAAAAACAATTCTTTGATGTCAATTATTGCATTCAATTATTGCTCATGTATGTACAAGAAAATGGCATCATGTAAATGGGCTATAAAAAAATTGTATTCTATTTTTGGAACATAGAAGAATTTTTATCGTAAAGTTTTTTTAGGTGACCGTCTCCGTAGTTAAATTTTAAGTTCATTGCGTTTGGTAGGGATATAGCGGTGATGGTTTAATCGGAAACGAATTCGGAATCGGAGTTTTTAAATTTGCTTTGTCAGAACCGGTATCAGAGGCAGAGGCAAAAGAGAGATGTATAATAAAATAAAATTAGTTACAAGTTTCATTCATATCAGTTCACAAAATAAAACACAAAAAATAAACGAATTTTCTTAAATTTTAAACATTATTCAATTTACATAAAATGGCGCTGAACGCGATTACCGCCGCTGCTGTGCCGCTAATGAAGTGTGGTTTAAATTTATCGAAACCAAAATCAGAATCGGAGGTGCAAAATCAATCGGAAGGTCGGACCTTTCGGAATCGGTGTAATTTTGTTTCCCCGTGATCAGGGATGTTTATTACAAAATTAAATGTTTCTGCCAAGCTAATCACAGGAGGCAGATATAAAATCATTAGCGAAACACACTACTAGGGGACGCGGGAATTCACTATTTTTTTAGCTACTAAAACAAATGTTTCACGCAAATATAAAGCTAAATCTGGATGTAAATCCCAACCTCCGCTCGCCGCACTGTAGTATTATCGAACGCATAATGGTTATGAATTATTGTGATCTATTCCGAGAGTGCTCTTAAGAATGGACACTATGGTTTGCGCGGTCCATTTGTGTTCTGAGCTACCGCCGACTCTAGAGACCAATATAGAATCCTTGTACAAACTGAACTAAATTAGGTGCGATTGTAGACGCTTAGAAATATCCAATTTGTTTAACTAAATGAAAAATATTTTTTCTTTACAATATATCGAGCTTTTCATACAAACGTCGATATTTTAAATACCCAAACTAGGAAATACCTGTTACTGCCTTTTCTACTTACTGCAATACACTCCTATTCCACAATATGTTTATTTCTTATAACTAACGGTTTATGCACCACACGTTGAAATAGCTTTCGTATAGCTGGATTTAGTCCGACTTGACTTAATATCGTTATAAATTATAGCCCATAATATGTTATTCTGTATAAACAATTGTACTGTAAAGTTTTATCCGTTCTGTACTTTTTGCGTGGAAGAGTAACAAACATCCATCCATACATCCTCACAAACTCATATTTATAATATCCGATCCGCCCTGGCTTCCCACGGGATGCAATGCACATGTACTATACACAAAAAATACTCGCTGATAATGTAGCTTTCTATTGGAAAGAATTTTTAAAACTGGTCTAGTAGTTTTTTAATTAAATCGTATCAAAGAAACACACAAACAGGCCGGCAACGCACCTGCAAGCCCTCTGGTGTTGCGGATGTCTATGGGCTGCGGTGATCACTTACCATCACGTGAGCCGCTTGCCCGTTTGCCCCCTTTACTATAAAAAAAAAGAACAAATATTTCTGAATAATATAAATATTAAAGATCTGTAATAGGTTGTTTAATTAGGTTAGTTCATAACTAAATAGTTACAAATGACACAAAATATTTCATACAATAAATGTATGGCACAATTTGACATGACAGTCACTTGTTGACAGACGGTCGGTGACAAGCCACTATCGAAACGATTTACAAGATAAATATTTGCGCGAACCACCCCTATTATTTGGGGTTACATTGTTGATAGGGCTGCGACACGCAACAATTATTTGATTTTATAGAGTTGCTTCGTGTTTTCTTTATCTAATAATTTTCTCGTTGTGATTAAGAACTCATTATCAGTTAAGACTTTTTAACTGCGTGGCGTAATCTAAGCTATTCTTCAGGATGCTAGCTAAGAGCAGTTTTATTGCAGTCTTACTTCACGAAAGAACGTGATAGCATTGTAAATTTGTATAGCTCTGTCCCTTTCTATAATTAAGGAATTCCGTAACAATACTGCTTTAAGATGTGGCGGTATGGCCTATTGTCCGTAAAAAGCGACCAAAGCCAAAAAGTGCCTTTAACTTGGTATTTGTTCGCCTCGCCTTCATTAACACTTAATTATTTTTAATTAGAACTTAGAAATAAAATATAATAACAATAAAATTCTTAAAAATAAATGTAAATAGTGCAATAGGCGATTCTCAACACTCTATAAACACTGCGTTTCAAACTCGTATAATATAGATAGGTAGATAGAACAATAGATAACGGACGATCCCCACTCGTTCAGGGCCCCTTGTTTACAAGTTTCCTGCGCCTTACCATTTCGCCCCCCTAACGTGTAAACTCGTCTACCGCGTTTTGCTATAAAAAAAGGTATGACGATTTTACTCGTTCCCCGCAAAGAATGTGTTAATCTACTAATTATAAGATTTCGATTTTTACATGCAAAATTAATTCAATAGCTTATTCGGTTGATCGGACAAAGCTCTTCTGCACGCCATCTTAAATTATTGACAGTTATTTCATAAACAAACTATAATATTATTTTATATTGTTTCTCTGAGTGACAACCCTATTGCTACAACAGTCGACAAGTAAGGCACTTGTTGCTCCCCTAACAATGAATTTATTTCAATTTAATGGCGAGAGCTCCGCTACACACCCGGAATAATGTACCAATCTTCAATGTAATTGATGAAACGGTTGAAAATTACCTGAAACAAACAATAATATTCATTAGATTTTCTTTTATTTGTACAAAAAAAGACAACTGACAAGACACGATAAGTGACAAGGTTTGGCATAATCGATATTTTTTAAATATATGATTATTTTAACCCGGGATAAAATAACATCGATAATGGATAAATTGGACACCACTACATCTCATATATCACATACTTGATGATTACTCGTATGACCAATCAGTATATTCTTCATTATTCTATAAGTGTTTTTTTTTTGTTAATTTTATGTTGCTGTTAGCACTTCACCGTAATGAAAGTTTCTCTTTAGGTTTGTGCTATGCAATAAGAGTACCATTCTTACCATGCCCAAAATTTCATATAATCAAAGGATCGGGATATTCAAAGGAAAGGAAAGGGATCCGCACCGGGTGATAGTGACCTATGCTACGCCACTGAACTAACCGAAGTGCTCAATTGTATCCCCAGCTATTTCTACAGCAATTACTAACGAGTTTCAGACACAAATAATTGTCTATAAACAAGCTTTACGGCCATGAATTATGATCTATCCATCAATTTAACCAACGAACATACGTCCAGTTAAATGTTAACAACTGTAAAGTGTCAATTTGAGTTAAATTTAAACTAATTTTATGTAATTTAATAGCAATAACTATGATTTAGAGACTTGATTAAGATTTTCGTGTCTTCGAAAATGTTAGATGAGCGTTTACAGGGAGATTTATAAACTATATATTCAACTAACTGATATCCGTAGATATATTACCTTAGGTGCAAAAAAAGCCTTGCTTTTGTTTGTGAAATTCTTAATAATCTTTAATTTTCAGATATCTTATGGTAAAAGAAAGTTTGTTACAAAATTGTTTAAAGAAAGTCACCGACGGGTATAAAAAACAATATCAATTTTTTTATTGTTCATTTTATAAGAAAATAGAAGTATTAGAGGTGGAATTCGAACCCACGATCCAGCAGGAATTTCTAGTATTGTAAACAGAAAGCTTGGCCATCACAAAATAACGTTCAAGTAATTCAAAAAAGGTAACAAGTTCCTAGATGTACAAACTATTAAATGAGTATGAAAAAAATGTATCCCTAATAATATGTTTATTTAATCTTCCGGAAAATATGGGAAAAACAGCATAAAAATCTGTTACGTAGTTTAGAAGAATTAACTAAATAGAGATATCTATTGAATATCAAAGGATTATAACAATATCGTGAATGTCTAAAGCGAATACCATGTGTTCAAATGTGTTATCAATTTATTTAGAATCTTGAATGAAGCGCACTCCATTGATGCTGGTACAGAAATATCTCTGTATGACTTTTTAGGAATAGCCATAGAGTTACAATTAGTTTAGATAGAGGCGGCAATTGTTATATAGTACTAAACTTGACACCCTTTATTTCAAATTTCCACGGCACAATTATTTAATAATATATGAATTTTTCAAATATAGATGGGAAAATATAAAATATCTGACACCTTTTACAAACGTTTTTTTTTGTTGGTTTGGGCATGTGAGGATTTTTTTGTTAAAGCCAGATCTCTACAGACGAGCATTAGGTTCACTGGATGGTAGGTGATACATCAGCCACAGAACATCAGTCAATGCACTGTCGACATAGTTTTTACTTCGAGTATATTCGGAAATCCATGGACTGAAACCAAAATGCGCAATATGCACTTCACGGTTTTTCTATCTATGAACAGATATCATTTAAATAAACAGCAAATAAATCATGTTTTTATCCGTAGAAAATATTGCTCTTTATTTAAAAAAAAGGTGGTATCTAAGAATTATTATATCTACAAATTTCACCGGAGATGAGCTAGAATGATTATCCAAGAGCCGTTTCCTATGCATTATTCTTGTAACAACGGCGAAGATACATTGTTCTTACTCATCACATACAATGTCTGTGTTTCCGTCTGTGATTCATCAAGAACTCGCCTATCGCAATCAGTATACGTTTAGCATCCTTCGTCGTTCATCGGGCTCGTTGGCGCGTTCTGTAGAACATCTGCCGTGCGCATCGATGGGTCGTGGGTTCGAATTCCACCGGGACGACGTGTTTATAATTTTCTGTAAGTATGTCTACTCCACGTCCCTTCGGGCATTGAACGGGTGGGAGGAATATCGAAATTTTGACCGGGTAACGAACCATCGCTTATAGATGGAAAAATCGTGAAGTGCATATTGCGGTGCGTCTGTCTATGGATTTCCGAATGCTCAAAGTAAAACGTAGGTCGACAGCACATCATAGACTGATGTTCTGTGGCTGAGGTATCACCTGCCATCGAGTGAACCTTAAGTTTGTCTGTCTATATCTAATATTTAAAAAAGACAATTTTATATGTCATAGTCGAACTATAAAGGGTATCCCTTAAAGGGCATGGGCCAAGGAGGTGAACACTTATGTGTCCAGACCTATCGGTTTTTTTTTTATCTTGTTTATTCGGTTTTTGAACCAGTGACCATCGGTGCAAACGGCTGCGCCATTGAGTGTACTCACGCATTTTCGCTAACGTTTTATCATCTACACAATTTACTAAGTTCGAAAATATGTTACATGTGTTATCATTGTTCTTTAACATCAGATCAACATACTATGTGAGATTCACCAGCCACAGGAGATTCATCAATAATTTACATACAGAAATTTACAGACGAGATTCGAACCCGTGACCCGTCGGACCAATATGCAGGAGCAACCATTGTACCAATGTGTGTTCTGATGAATCCAACTATTAACGCAAATCAATTAATAACATAAGTGAGTTACAATATAAAATGCCCATCACATTATGGAATGGCAAAATTATTTTCACTTACTACTTGGCTTCAGAAACGACGGTATTGCAAAACGATCTAAAGGACCTTTCATTCAGGGAATGCTCTGATACACAGAGACACAAATATGTAAAATTGATTAAGTTGGAGAGAGACAGAGGACACTCACCTCTTGGCAATTGTCCACCGGAAGACGACTTTTAGTAAAAAGACGAGATTGAATATGAAACTGAAATACAAAGACATTTCATTCAACGTTGAAAGATCAGGAATTATCTATTCGATGATATTTTGTTTCCTTCATACGTTATTGAGCGGTGATGATTGGAATGGAAAAGTACGTGTGACACAATTAAGTTACGATTTTGACAGTGTTTTGTGCCAGAATCTCTCTGACTGAAATATGGATAGAAAAAAAATCGACACAAAAAAGTCAAAGGTATACCCTTCGTGTTTCAGATTGAGCTTCTAAATAAGCACATATATTTTTATGTTAGATATCGACAGACGAGCATGAGGTTCACTTGATGGTAGGTGATACCTCAGCCACAGAACATCAGTCAATAATGCGGTGTCAAACTACTTTTTACTTCGAGCTTTCGGAAATCTATAGACTGAGACCGAAACGCACAATATGTTCACGGTTTTTCCATCTATGAACGGTGGTTCGTTACCCGGTCGGAATTTGGATATTCCTCTCACCCTTTTAATGTCCCGACTGGATTTGAACCCCCAACCCATCAGAGTGCAATATAGGCACCAAAGTACAAAAATAATTAAGTCCTACCTTAGATTAAAAAATATAAAGCATGAATTTTATTTTTAATTATTAATATTTTTTAAGTATAGTATAAGTTCAATCTTACACAATCTGTATACGTGAGTTTCACAATATCTTTGGACCGTAAACCTAAGTATGTCTTTTTTTACGTATCTAGTATGCACTTTCATCATTTCAGAGTTTTCATACAACTGATTTACGATACGAATTGTTCGTGTTTGGGCATCAGATAATCGAAGTACTACAATTAAAATAAAAACTATCACTTATTTGCATCTTCCTCACAGATGCCCCTGCTCATTTTAGACAGAATCTCACCCCATTCAAACCCATTTAAAATGTATAAAACACCCACAAGAGATAAGCTGCTATCCGTATCGCGAACATTAGATCCCCCCGCCTTTTAAAACGTAATCAATCAAGCTTTGTCTGTTCAGTATGTGGATTTTAAATTGAATTTTCGTCAACACTTGGATTATCTTTAGCTTGTCTTCTGCGTTGAATGGAGATAGACCCATGCGAGCTTGGTTGCAGGTAATAGAGTATAGTCTGTTCACACAATTGATCTGTTGACAGCGGACGGACAATTGTCTAACCTGCTTAGCTCGCCTAGAATGACCATCAAGAGATATCTCGCGGACGAGTGAAGACTAACTAAGATATAAGATATCTCGATATCTTAGATTATTTAATAAATAATCAAAGCTCGATATATTATATCTCGACATCGACACTTTTGATAGACAAGATATCTCGATCGACAAATATCTCTACTTTGACATTAGAAGTCCAGTTTTAAGTGTAGGTAAGTGTCATGTTAGACCCGGAAGACATAAAGAGGTAATAATTCTGAACAAATAAGTCGATGACGCCTTAACAATTTTTTTTTTAAACTTGGCTAGCAACTCCAAGCCACGTATTTACCAACAAACAAAATTCCGGGTAATAAACCACCATGCATAGATGAAAAAGCCATCGAGTAGTATTTGCATGTTTTGGTTTGAGTCTATACCGAATATAAATAGGTCGACAGCACATTGGTTGAGGTATTCACGCATTTCAGTTTCAGTCTATAGATTACCGAATCTCAAACTAATTAGGTCGATAACATATTGCTTATTGATAAGAATACCAACAAATAAGTTTCACGAACGTCTGTTTATGTCTTATATACAAAAAGATCACGTAAACAGAGACAAAAATGTAACTGTTTCAATATCCATGCCCTACTAGGGCAACGTATGTATGTATATTTATCACTAAGACGCTAATAGAAATAAGATTATAAAATATAATCTAAAGGAAACACTATAAAGTCAGTATTAAACAACATCTATAATATTCATGTATCCATGCAATCGAATATAAATAATACCATTTCCAATACGAATCCCGTTCCTCTAAAAGCATCCAACAAATTCGTAGTAAAATGTTATGAACGCATAAAGAGCCCACAATACGGAGCACTCGCTTCGATTATCTCCCGTGTTTGTTTGTGTTTTATAGCGATACTGCTCGCGTTTTATGGCTTTTCGATATTATTTCGCTTATTTTTTTCTGCTATTGGCTACCGCGACGCCCTTTTACACAGCTAGAATAGTGTGGATACGACCTGTGAATATTTATAATATATCGGATATTTAGAATGAAAGTGGAAACATTTAGGTAAAATAACGTTTTTCATAGAACGGCCTGATACACTATCTAACTGTGAAAACAATATCTGCCTTACGTAGTGGGGTCATAAGGCAGATATTTACGGGTCTGTTTCATTTTTCTCTTTACGCGGTTCGGCAGAACACGGACCACAAACCGATCTTTACAATGTTTCCCTTCGATTCGAAACTCCGGACCCTCACATTGCGTAATCTAGGTCAGATTGTGAAGTTTGTAGACATCGATGTATGGGGTAAATTAAGCAGAAAAGGAGTGGGGCTTTCGGTATCTCAAAAGAAAAAGTATGGTAGTTTATAGATCTATAGAGTATAGAGTCTTTGGGAGAGTAGAGTAGAGGAGTGGAACCTTCGGTATCTCAAAAAGTGGGAATTTTTGGATCTCTGAAAACAATGTAAAGAAAACTTCCCAAAAGTTCGAGATAAAACAGAAAATTAACGATCTTATTCATAAACGTATTATAAGATTGATATAGTTAAAATATGTTTTGTTTCTTTCGTTCTGTGGTTTTTTTTATTCGATAGAGCGAGACAAAACGTATTTTAACTATTTGAAGCTTATACTATGAATAAGAATAAATGAATGAAAGAATTAGCTTTAATTATTTCATTACACTTATTTTTTTATAATATTTGGGGTTATTAGTGAGGTGAATATTAGTAAACAATTATATAAAATAGATTATTAATAGATTATATACGATAATATTATTTAAAAAAAACTATTAAGTGCATAGACCGCATGTAGCGGTGAAAGCCTCCTCCAAATCTTTCCATTTATCCCTGTGTCTGGCAACCCTGCACCAAAGATTGCCCCCTACTTTGGCTAGGTCATCACTCCATCTCTTTAATGGCCAGCATATCGCTATTTCACTTTTAATATATGCCTGGCAACATCTTTAGTTTTGGTTTTGCGATATATAATAAGAATGAATATTTAATAATAATTCGTTTATGAATAAGACCGAAAGTATTTAAAATAATCTTAAATTAAAATTCATATCCACAAAATCGAACGTGCGATACTGTCCTCTTCACAATACCACTTCAACCTATCGGGCATTTGAAAAAAATGTTAAAATCGCCCCTCAGCCCGCAGAGACTCGTAAACTACCGCGGGTTCGTCCGCGCCAATTAAATATGGATGTGCTCGACCACTCTTATTACTACGTGAATTTTTAGTCCGACAACCCTCGAGTTTTATACCGCCTTTGTCGATTGACTGGTTATTGAATTATTGATGTGCTATGATGCTCTATTGATGGCTTTCATTAGTGATGTAATACATTATTGGTGTGTTTTTTGCCTCTTTTAATTACCTTCTAAAGCTCAATATTTCGAGTTGTGCTACTACGACTATAATTCTTCCACATACAAGCATTGTATGGAAATGAAGCCATACAACTAATTGACGAATTTTTACGGGCTAGTTGGCGCGTTTGGACACCTACCTTGCGCTCCGATGCATCGCGAGTTCGAATTCTGCCGGGCCGACATGTTTATAATTTTCAATTTTCTGTAAGCATGTCCCAAGTGGGACAGATGGGAGGAATATCTAAATTCCGAATGGGTAACGAACCATCGTTCAAAGATGGTTAAATCGTTTATTGCACATTGCGAGTTTCGGTCTCAAGTCTATGAATTTCCGGATGCTCGAAGTAAAAAGTAGGTTTACAGCGCATCATTGACTGATGTTCTGAGGCAGGGTTATCTTTTTAAATATTTTTTCCCCGGGTTTCGAACCGAGGAACTCCGGTGCTAAACGCATTTTGCTTACCACTGAGCCACGGAGGCGGTCAATAGTCATTGATTCAATATACTTTTGATTTTAAATTGACAGCTATTGCGCGCTTTTTTGGATCACAGTAGCATTTTTAATGTTTGAATGATTATACTAGGTCAAAACCATGTTCGTATGTTTCATGTTTGTTTAAACCGGTTTTAAATAATTTTTACAATGTTTTCCGTAATTCCACTAAATAATTATAAAGTTCCTTCCATTTATGGATATTTTCCTTATTTATATTAATCTAATTCATACAAAAAATTGTTGAAACCCCATCACAGTGCCACCGACACATTCTAATTCACCAAATTCGGTCTAGCGGTTTAGAAGGAATTTAAAGTGGACGCACGTAAATAAATATAATATATACATACATATCATATGCGGAGCTTAAATAAAGACGTTTGTTTGTTTTGTTGTGTACAGAATAATTAATTATATATATAAAAATTAGATATCGGAAATTGGATTTAGACAGCAGACACGTGTGACACAAGTGTTTTTGTAAACAAACGTATCGAACATGTAAAAAAAAACTTCTAAAGAAACCCTTGACTATAACTACCATTAATTAATACGTCGAACACTGAATGGTCTCCACTGAAGCATCTTAACAATCCAAAACCTGTCGCCCTCAAACTTACTATGGCACTTATTCTTACCATCTATATAACCACTTGCAACGATACGTCACCATTTTCACAAAATCCGCTCTACCTTATTCCGTTCCAATAAGGTTCAGTTTCTCGTGTATCTGAATTATGTAGATGCTTTTGAACGGTGGTCGAGCTGTATAAGGGGTGTGATAATTGCAGTGTGAGACAAAGTCACCTCAGAGGCATTGTGGGTGTTTTAATTCACACACTCTTAAACATTTGAGTGAAGGTGTTTGTCGTGCAGTAATTATGCGATGTCACCAATGATATACGAACCTACAATGAGCTGAAATTAATGAGGTCTCTTTGTGACAGTTGTTTGATTGTCTCCATTATATCTTTTGTCGCCATTCAGGTAAAACGTGTAACTGAGAAACAGTTAATTATTTAATTAGATGGTTGTGTATTGAAGGGCTCGTTGGCCCGTTCGGGAGAACACCTGCCGTGCGCATCGATGGGTCGCGGGTTCGAATCCCACCGGGAGCACATGTTTTTAATTTTCTGTAAACATGTTTTCCCCACGTTTGGTAACTTCGGGCATTGATCGGGTGGGAGGAATATCGAAATTCCGACCGGGTAACGAACCACCGTTCATAGATGGAAAAACCGTGAAGTGCATATTGCGCGTTTCGGTTTCTGTCCATGGATTTCCGAATGCTCGAAGTAAAAATTAGGTCGACAGCGCATCATTGACGTATATTCTGTGGCTGAGATAACACCTACAATCAAGTGAACCTCATCCTTGTCTGTCGATATCTGACATAAAAAATAATAATACTCTGTGTAATGCAATACATAGATATAATAGTAATTTTGTATTCACAATAAAATAGTGGTTAGTAAATATTTTATTTATATTCATCAAATAATTACTAATTACTGATATATATTGGTCTTGACTAACGTAATGTCATTTTTTTAATTTTTACTTTTACATCTGAAAAGTTCTGACGATATATAGGGGTCGAAGACCTAATATTGTCTTTTTTAACGTAAGAGTAAGTTATATAAATTTTACCGGTTGTAAGCGCGATGCGTTTGTCATTTGTTTGTGTTCCTGGATAAGAATCCTGGGGAAATAACATCTTACAAGAAATCGGTCAAGCAGGGCTGATCATCTACTTGCCTGTGAAGTAATATGATCAGTGTAAGAGACACAGCAATCTGTATGCACCATGCCCAAATACTCGGGAATTCACTTTAGGTATATAATTAAATAGCAGCACGCCCCGACTTCACACGGGTGAAGCCCGACTTCACAATATAGTAAACACAAAATACTCGCTGATAATGTAACCTTCTATTGGTGAAAGAATTTTTAAAATCGCTCCAGTAGTTATAGAGTTTATACATAACGTACAAAAATACAAATCTTTCCTTTTTATAATATAAGTAATAAGTATAGAAGTATAGATTAAATATATTTTTATTGTTGTTGTATTTGTTGAATTTCAATTAGAATAAAATATACTTTGTTTTGAGATTGTTTATTGTAGTCACAGGAAGCAGAGGGGAGAGAAAGTTTAGATGACAAATGTCTAATTTGACATATAAGCTGATGATCTTCAAATTCTGATCTTCATAAATTATAGGAAAGAATCATCTCGATCACATCAGCATTCAAACTATAGAAACCGAATCAAAATCAACCTATTCGTTTGGGAGTCACGAT
Organism: Anthocharis cardamines; assembly: GCA_905404175.1. Taxonomy (NCBI): domain Eukaryota; kingdom Metazoa; phylum Arthropoda; class Insecta; order Lepidoptera; family Pieridae; genus Anthocharis; species Anthocharis cardamines. Next base: position 4,722,533 of record FR989971.1, on the reverse strand, counting down.
GCCATAGACAGACACGCAGACACATTTAAAGAAACAGGCAATGATACTATAATTTAAAATGATAGTATAATAAATCAGTATCGCTTGTAAATACTGAACAATTGTTAGTGGTAGCGCCAAATATAAATTAATTTAATTACAATAATATATATATATCGTATTCTCTTCGATCCTACAACTCCATCTTTTCTTAAAAAACGTTTTATCTTTCTGGGCGCCTCTCACGAACTAGACTTACGCTCAATTGATAACTTACTCCTTTTTATGCCTCTTCACAACACCAAAATGTATTCTTCTTCGTTCTCTATATATTCGATTAAGTTGTGGAATAATTTACCTCTTCACATTAGGAAAGCTCAGACTCAATTACAGTTTAAAAGCTTGCTCAAGGTGCATTTCCTTCAGTCTCTGAAGTAGTCTTACTTTTATGGAGTATTGTGTATATATGTATGTTGTGTGTACACACACACATGTGAATATATATATATATATATACATATTTTTCATTGTTGTGGGTTATTATTATTATTTGTTAAAACATATTGTTATGATTTTTCGGAAAACATTATTATTATTATTATTATCATTCTTTTAGTTCACTTATTATGACTTGTTTCTTATCTCTTGTACTTTATCTCTTTTCTTATTTGTATGTTTTCTTTTTAGAGCACTACCCTAATCTATGTTATGTTTATTTAATATTTTAATTTCTCTGGTTGCCTGGAAGAGATCGCTTCTCAGCGATAAGGCCGCCTTTTGTATGCTACTAACTTTGACTTTTTGTATATTTTTATTATTTTTACGTGTGGTGTTCAATAAAGTGTTTTTGATTTGATTTGATTTGATTTGATAATATAATTCCTATTTCCAACCCAATAATTTTTATACCTTGCAACAATGCAACCGCCGCTGTAGCAACACTGAAGACTACGGCGCCATCTTGTTGTTCCTGTTCGAATCACCGCACGAGCAACACTACGTGTTCTCTAAAATCTAATGAAAGCCCGACAATTAAGTCGTTTATAATCTCAAACAAAGGGCGCGCGCCCCCGCGAGTGTGGAAAACAAGAGAAAGTGATATTGCAAGGACTGAGTGCTGCAGGAGAAGAGTTGCAGGTATTGTTTCCCTTCTTCCTATCCGTCCCAGTCAGATCCTATCCTTCTTCCTTTATCCGCCCTTGTCTCCACACACCCCGCATACAGTCTACTTATTTCATTTGAAGATTATTATAACATACTTGGCGCGTCCAGTTAGTATATTTTAGTATAATTAGTTAAATAATTGAAATGAATTATAGTCCGTGCCTAATAATAAAGGTAGGAATAATGAATCTACAACGAATTAAGAATAGATCTCAATACAAGTTATATTAAAACGATTGTCAAAGTGGGCATTCACAATAATCTTTTAAAATGAATTATACGTTCGATGCGTGACTTTTTCGAAATATTTCTTCTTTCATATTTCATAGCATGTTATGATTAATTTAACGTGTATTTTGTCATTTTAATGAGGTACTGTTATGAATAGGTTTTGTGTTCCTTTTTTTAAGAAAATATTTTATAACTGCATTTTTGTATGTGCCCGCGACTAGCCCACAATCAGTAGGTACCTACTGGAGTTCTATGACCAAAATGGAACGCAGTTTCGGAGCGAAACAAAAGAACAACCAACTTCGTATTTTAACTTATAGAGAAAACATTTTCAATTCTATTTTTGATTATAATTACGATCATAGTAATGATGTCAAACCAACGACATAATGTGTTATTTCGAACGACGGATTGATCATCGGGTTCCAAAAAATTTCGCGGTTTTGGTAGTTCGGTAGGTCAGGAGGCCGTTCTGTGGACAAATATAAAAATATAGTGAGATTCCACAAATTGATTTTTTATAATAATATAGGTGACTTGGTTTCCGACCTTTTTTACCAATGGAAATATAATATCTAATACTTACTGGGGGTATCTAAAGCTATGAACTCAAGTGAAACTTACTCATAAATTATAGGTAAGTTCTTATAAGGAACAAAGCACACGCCGTTTCCATAAAAACCGAACAATTTACAACTATAAATCGTAAATAACAACTCCCTTAGCTAATAAAGATCATGAAGACAGATCGAGGAATTCTCCGTGACCGTCGGTCCATGCGACCTCCTTGTAATTAATAGTCCTGGACGTTGTCTGAATAGATAGTTTAGTATTTAGGGTTAAGTGACTAGCGGTGACGGATCTGAGGCTCTACTATCTATCTATCAACAGTACTTTGACGGGCTCGTTGGCGCGTTCGGTAGAACACCTGCCGTGCGCATTGATGGGGCGTGGGTTCGGATCCCACCGGGACAACATGTTTATAGTTTTCTGTAAGCATATTTTCCTCATGTCTGGTAACTTCAGGTATTGATCGGGTGGAAGGAATATCGAAATTCCGACCGGGTAACGGACCACCGTTCATAGATGGAAAAACCGTGAAGTTGCACATTGCGCGTTTCGGTTTCAGTCTATGGATTTCCATACAAGCATGAGGTTCACTTCATGGTAGGTGATACCTCAGCCACAGAACATCAGTCAATGATGCGCTGTCGACCTAATTTTTACTTCGAGCATTCGGAAATACATAGACTGAAACCGAAACGCGCAATGTGCACTTCACGGATTTTCCATCTATGAATTACTTCCGGGTCGGAATTTCGATATTCCTCCTGATTGTGTGTATTGCGTTCCATTTTGCTACTTACAAACGGTATAACAAGACGTCAGAACAAACAATTGACAAATAATTGTTCCAAGCTAACGCTTAATGCTTAAACAATCAATCTCCAACAAAACAATTGCACCAACCATTTGCCAAAAGCATGCGTCATGCAGTCGCAATCACTTGTCTCGGTGAATCGCATAAATTTCGCGGCACTAAGCGCGTCTAATTAACCCTTAAAAGACGTCGTGGGCCGAAGCGACCGGCACGTAAATCTCGCTCGAACAAGAATGCCTTGTTTAATTGAAGCACCGTATAAAACAATGCGCTTACTTTTATTTGCGGGCTTAATTGGTTTAAATTTAGAATGATATGACAATTGTCGTGTTGTTTCATGTGGATTATACGATAGTCCTTTTTAATAATAATTTTAACGATGTTTTTTTTATGGCTTTATTTTTGTGGTTTGGATAAAATTTATGTTTTCTTTATTTGTGTGTTTTTTTTATTGCGCGAGTAATAGATTGAAATTTTGTGTACAAAAGTTTGTTGATGAAAAATTTAATTAATTTAATTCGAACTATACTATCTCCTCTGGCATGCACTGCTCATACGACTAGCGTTATCAGTTGCGTTAAACACCGGAAATCTTGGATTCGAATTCCGGGGGTTTCTCCGGGATTCTAGCACTTCAATTTCTTCACTTCACTTCAGATTCAACTGAACTCCATGCATTGAAATGCTACGTAAAGTAAAAAAATATTTTTTTTGGGCTAGGAAACTAGGCATGGGTGCAGAACAACTTACCAAAGTTTCAACATAGTTGGATGAATAGTTTAGAAGTGCATAGAGGATAAACAAACATTGAAACACATTTACTTAATGTAACAAAATTACATATAATTAATTAGTAAATGTCAATGACTGTATTCTCTAATAGTCTCTGTACTTTTCGTCGCATAGTTTTAGGCACTCTGCGCCAGTTAGCAGAGTCTTAGTTTAGGAGATATTTTTATTTCTTAGAGTATTTTAATTTTTGCATATTTTTGTTAGTATCACGTCATCATAAAGGTATCCATGTAATTGACGTATATGTTTATCATGATTTACCTTAAGTATTGTGAGTTTGTAAAGTTTAATACATGTATGTTGTTTGGATATCAATAAATAAATAAATATGCTAATGTTGTCCACGACATGCTTATAATTTTCTGTAAGCATGTTATGCCCACGTCTGGTAATTTCGGGCATTGATCAGGTGGAAATATCGAAATCCGTGAAGTGCACCTTGCGCGCTTCAGTTTCAGTCTATGGATTTCCGAATGCTCGAAGTAAAAAACACTTAACATCATTGACTGATGTTTTGTGACTGAGGTATCACCTAACATCAAGTGAACCTCATGCTTGTCTGTCGATATCTAACATAAAAAAGTCAACTGTCAGTTGTATGAGAAATCATTTGAAATTTCATAAAAATTACAGTTTGACGATACGAATACTTTTTCGGTAGTTGTTCGTGCTAGCCCCTCTAAGGGCCTAGCACGAACGACTATCGAAAAAGTATTCGAATCATCCATCTGTCGTATGAAATATCATTTGAAATATCATACATGAGAGATCGACGATACGAATACTTTTTCGCTAGTTGTTCGTGCTAGAACCTCAGTTTTAACTACATTCTTGCAAATAATGATTATGAATTTGAATTCCATTTGACATGCCCATAAACCCGTTACGTTAACTAATAATAATTTGCTCATTTCCAAGTAAAAGTATCATCGAAGGAGTTCAAAAGGATGTTATGTTTTGAGCGGACAAATTTGTGGCTGGAAATGTCTTCGTGAATCTTTATTGTTATAATAAAGTCGCTCACGGCAAAATTATTTGGCGCTTGTTTGGTCTGATTTATCGTCGCGTGCTAATCTTGGACGCTCGTTTATCGTCCATTTTAAAGGGTTAACATTGTCTCAGTTGCGGTTATTATTTTATAGGTATTTTCATATTTTGTTGGGGAGTAAAATAATATTATGCTGAGATATGGCAGCGGTATGGGAATAAAACGAACTTTGAATCACTTCGGAGTTCGGAGGTGTGCAATAAAGTGGTCTTTATGGACTTAACATTTTAGTTATATAATTACTTCGATTTGTTAACAAAAATAAGGAGGGCTGGATTTAGGGCCCAGGGCCTCCACATAAAAGGGGCCCCACAATTCGGAAAAAAAAATAGTAAACACTAGTAAACAACTTTTCCTATTTTAACACTAGTAAAAATCTTTCTGTCTCCCGCGACCACGGTTGCTGAAAAGCATCCGAAACGTCGGGATAAATAATTACAATATAAAAAATAAATCGCGTTTTAATCCGGTATACAGTATTTTATTTAAATGTGTGATACTCGCGTTAATAAAAGACAACTTTTCCTCTGATATACTTTTTCCTGTTTTACCTTTACCTACTGCAGGTTTTACAAACGGGATTATATTGTTTTTAAATATTTTTGGGCTTGAGCCTGAACTCCTTTTTTGCCCCAAGACCTCACCCCTAAATCCGACACTGATAATATATATGTCTATCAACAAAATACTGGCAACATTACCGCGTTGTTGCTAACAGGATAATCGAGAATTTCGGATAAACCAAAATGAAAGAGATTTTGGTTTTTCGGAAGTGCCAAATAATCGGACTTATAGTTACTAACGATCTGCCCCGGCTTCGCACGGGTGCATTGTAGATGTATTATACACAAAAAATAATAAAATAAATAGCCTATGTTACTCGCTTTCTTTCTATTGGTGAAAGAATTTTTAAAATCGGTCCAGGAGTTTTTGAGTAAAATCATAACATAGTAAACAAATCTTTCCTCTTTATAATATATGTATAGATCAGAGAGATATTTTTTAATTAAGGAAATACTTGCAACAAGTACCTACCTTTGAATCTATTTAAAGTGAACTACATAGAACAAAGACAGCCAGCAATAATTCATCTTTGAAAAGGGCAAAGGATAATTATTAATTAGGAATGTCCAAATTAACCTTTAAAGCTCCTTTATGATTTTCGCACAGTCATACCTCATTACAATTGCCTTTGCAAACTTATAGACTAAGAGCTAATATTCATTGTTTTCTAAATAAAAATAACAAGTTTATCGCATCTTTAGTTGCCAAAATTACTTTTTTTCATAGAATGGCCTAGACACTGTCCTTATAAAGTTTAGTAATTTTTGTATTTAGACAGTTATTAAAACCTTATTTTAATAGTTAGCTTCGCTTCAGCGGAATGCGAAATATGTATGTTTAGAAAAAAAGGAAATAAAAAGTATTGTCAGCTCTTTGATTATTTAACTCGGTATTCAGAACTCTTTACCAAGATATAAGAATTTTCAAATAAGGCTTATGTAGTTTTTAAAAGAATGCAGATGCACCATATCTGAGCACACGTAAAAAACAAGAGGTAAGATGGATCGTGATTTCTTTTAGCTTAAACGTAAGTCATGGGTTCGGTTCCCATTGAAATTAAATCAAATATGTCAGATAGCAGAACTAAACGGAACTGCTACGTGTTCAATATTAACACTTATATGTAAAACCTACAATATTTTATAGTTATGAGATAAAAAAATAAAAGAATACCGTTGTAAAAGAAGGCCGCTCACTTTACATTGCGTCGCAGAATGAATGAATGAATGAATAAGCTTTATTATTCACATACACATTGCTTCTATTAATAATTTTTGGATTTATTAATGAGGTTACCTCCTTTAATATCTGGGGGGTGAGCACGAACAAGTATCGAAAGAGTATTCGTATCGACTAACTGTCATTTGTATGAAATTTTTCATACAACTGACAGTTTGACGATTCGAATACTTTGTCGATAGTCGTTCGTGCTAGGCCCCCTGAAGTACTCATACGTTTACTTTATTAGATAATAATCAATAGATATTGATATACATTTTTTAGTCATTTTCTTTTTATTTCATTAATCATATAACTATATTTCTTTTAAAATACAACAAAACTTTTTACACGGTAATAAATTACTTCGTAAGTATGTTAAAAATCAGAAATCTCTTTTTTAACGGTACCAAATCAAACATAATCGATTTTCACATTCAATATTATTAATAAGGATAGACGAAATAAATGCAACGCTAAAAATACAGAACCGAATCTAATCATCTTATAAGAGCGAATTAAAACAACTTATTGAATACAATAAACAACATGGCCGCTTCGTAGCTCAGTGACTTCTTTTATCTTGAAACTTTCCAACTTAACCGATTAACAATACGTCTTGACAGCTACCGTTCGCAATAATTGCAAATCACGCCATCTAATTAACAATCTGTTCCAAAAACTTTTGTTGCAAACAAATAAACCAACGACCTCCATTATTCGGTCATCAAGGCTTTGACTTTTCGAATGCTATACTTATAAAAACTCCAATAAAAAGTATTACATTGTTAAAAGGTTTTTTATGAAATCCTTTGTCTTCTGAGACAAAAATAGGTAAAAAATATATTAATGTATTGATTGACCTTTGTATTAATGATTAGGTATTGAATTTCTTATGTTATATTGTGATCAAAAGTATACAATCATGCTGCGAATTATTTTTATTGGCTTATGCGTTTATAATTGCGAATATTATCGACTTTTACTATGCGGATTTAACAAAGACAGATTCTTACTATAAAATGAATCTCATGCTTGTCTGTTGATATTTTGAAAAAAGAAAAAGCTTTTTAAAACTTAAAATTCCTACTTCCGGAAGTCCAACACTGCGCGATTCCTAAGACACTTCATGTCTCGCAGAACTACTCTGTGGATCCAGCTGTCGCCGGCGGTTTTTCTGAACCGATACGACTTGTGAACCTTCAAGAAACAAGCCTTCACTTTCCTTAAAGGCCGGCAACGAATTCTCAATACATCTGGTGTTGCGGATGTTCATGTGAACTGTTTGTCCGTTTGCCTCCTTACGTTCACTCGTAAAGCAAGACGGAAATAAAACTGCTCTTAAAGATCGTGGTACAGCTAATGAGAGGTTGTTTTGTTATGTTAAATATCGACAGACAAATTCGAGGTTCAATTGATGGTAGGTGATACCTCAGCTGAACTGAACAGCGCCGGCAGTCACTTACGTGACCCGCTTGTCTGTTTGCATCCTCACGTTTACTCGAAAAGCAAGACGGAAATAAAACTGCTCTTAAAGATCGTGGTACAGCTAATGAGAGGTTGTTTTTTTACCTATATTAAAATATCGACAGACGAGCTCGAGGTTCACTTGATGGTAGGTGATACCTCAGCCACTGAACATCTGCTGTCGACCTAATTTTTACTTCGTGCATTTGGAAAAATTCGGTTATGGTAAAGATTTATAGAAATCATCTGTTACCTAAAATAAAATAGTAGTTAACCCTACATAAATATTGGCTGAAAATAAATAAATACAATACAAATGAAGGTAAAAGAAGCGACTAATTTAAACAACGCAAGAGAACGACTTTATTAATAGTCCGAAACATTGTTATTTATGGTTGGAAATTAAATTTTCGTTTTGTATTCCATAGACTAAAATAGCAGCCCACCCATACAGGTTTATAGCAAGCTTACTGTTATAAATGATTCTTGGTTTTTAGTATTATTTAAAGGAATTAACTTAAGTGCAAGGAGTTTTAAATACAGTTGTAAATCGTGTTGACATTTTTTATATATTTTTATAGATGTTTTTTTAAATATTTGCTCACATCCGTGAGGTGAATAGGCCACAGCTGAAAAACAGCGTGGTGAGTTAAAAAAAACCTCACCACAAAATGCTGAGTCCAGTGACCTTTTCATCAAATGTTTAGTTATTTACTGTTACTTCTGATGAATAAACGTATTCTATTCTATAAATTTCTTATTGTTGGGAAGGAACTGGTCTCCTTAACACAGGAACTCCCTAGCTAGGAGGCCAGAGCCACACTTAATTAAGATGAATTGTATACAAAAAAGTGGTGAAATAAATAAATTATTATTATTATAAATTAAAAAATAAACTTTAAAGGAAAATTATCAGTGAAACAGACATAGAAATGTGTGTTCCCTGCTCCACAGGATATAATACGGTGTACTGTTAGATAGAATGTTAGATATTTATGATAATTGTATTAATGCATCAGTTAACTAGTTACTAGTGCATTAGATAATAAATAATAGACCTGCCGTGCCACTTCTAAAGTGTTCACTAAATAATGTAATGCAAAATTTAATCCAAATATATGTCACTGGATATTTATTAATGAAGTTAATTAGTGCTGAATACACTTCTTCCATTCATATCAGATTCATAAGTCTTTTTCATTTCCCTACTTTCAACCGAGATATCGCTCTTTGGCGCGTTTGGTTGAACACCTGCCGTACGCTCCGATGGGTCGTGGGTTCGAATCCCATCGGGACATAATTTTCTGTAAGCATGTCTTCCCCACGTCTGCTAACTTCGGGCATTAAACGGATGGGAGGAATATCAAAACTCCGACTGGATAACGAACGGACACCTCATGCTCGTCTGTCAATATCTAAATTTAAAAAAAATAAGTTTTTTAAAGTGAGTAAAAACAGTTATTGATTTAAATAAAATACTGTATACCGGATTAAAACGCGATTTATTGTTTAAATTATTTATCCCGACGTTTCGGATGCGTTCAGTCTCCCGCGACCACGGTTGCTGAAAAGCATCCGAAACGTCGGGATAATTAAACAATAAATCGCGTTTTAATCCGGTATACAGTATTTTATTTAAATGTGTGATACTCGCGTTAATAAAAGAAGATATTGATTTTCAGCCCATAATCAGAGTATAAGATAAAAAGCAATGATTAAGCTTAAATAAAACCATAAAGAAACAGCTGTTGATAATTGTTGCAACAAAAATAAACATATTTCCATAGTTGCGTATTGTGTCCAATTAGTAGGGCAAGCCAACGCTCCTTCTAAAAATACATAAAAACACTCTGTTACCATTTGTCACGGCACGCCGTTTATTTATCAAGATACCACCGATACAGGCTGTTTCTAATTTATAATTATAGTCGTTTAGTGCTAGCTAGATGAAGAAACATATTATGTTAGCCATTTGTGAATAGGTACGTCTAACCTATGATACCCAAGGTGGTCTTTATCGAACCTGAAGTCTTCAAAACTAAACTACAGTTAGAAATATAAATAATAATTCTGAGTGAGTAGCACTATAATAGCTGTTTAATATATAATTGATATTGATGAATTTGCTTAAAAGTGAAATACTGGGAAGCACGGGAAACAAGTCTGGGGTTCTTTAGGACAGAATCTTAAGAGTTACAGTAGCCAAGAAGGGGTATGCTATCCAATAGGTTGAAAGCGTTGAGTCAATTGGCAGAATTGTCTTTCAACCTTTTACCGAACCACCAAGCACCAAAATGGGAGTTTATTTTCCACTTAGAGACACTACATTGTGTAAAATGCAATCACTACTAATAGGATTTTGATTTCTTAGGATTTTGGTGTTTTTTCGGACACCGATAGAACTTAAACTTTTTGAAAATAGAAGGTTATTTTATCTTTCACATTGTATGGGAATTTAAAAAGAAACCCCTTGACTGGTTCAGTTGTTACTCTTGTAACTACAGCCTGGCTACAATTTCGATATTTTCTTAATTAACTAAAGTGCTAATAACGAACACCCTGTACCTTCGGTAGCGGTAGAAACACAGCTAGTATTACAATAAACAAGATTGTCGCGTTTGAACCGCGCGAGATATGATGACGGGAGTACTATTAGTGACGCTGTGTGAATACCGTAATAGGGAGAGAACATGCTGACTATCACAAAAAAATCACAATAATAAATATATAAACTAATTACCTAAAATTGAAAAAAAAATAATCTTTTAGCTTATTTTTGGCACTGCTAGAAATAAAGCAAAGCCTTAAAATAAGGGTTATATATTATCAAAGTTACCTAACTTATAGATGATAAAAGGGTAAGGGCGATAATACAAGCAAGCAAACTTTCATGTTGAAGATGACCACGAATGCTGGTGGTCACCATCTAGTTAGCACCTGTCAACGGGCATGTTGAGAGGTACACTCTTCAATAACGTAAAACGAATTAGCTTAAACGCAACTTCCGTTGATATTCAAATGCAAAGAAAAATCTAAATTTAAATTTTTAATGTTTATTTTTTATGACTTGGTCTATGGTTAGTTTTTATTTTTTTAAATTACGAACTTCACATCGAACTTCCTACCAGAATTAGCCTACTCGTTCTTGACTGATTGTAAAATATTATAATGAAGACAGGCAAAGTCTGATACTTGATAGTAAGCGCCATCTGCCAGTTAATTGTCACCCAGAGGTATTGCAAGTTTTGAGTGGGACAGTTCTTATGACTTAATTACACAGTAATAACTCAATAATTACACTACTTAGTTATACACGGATACTTCCCATACGAGCCGGCATGGCGGTCTTACTTCTAGTTAAAAAGTTACTTTATAATTGCAAGAAATAATTACAAGTCCGATTTTTTTATATCTGTGTGCCTACTTAGCCATATATTATGCATATGGTCAATAGATATCGATAGATTTTCTAATTTCAAAGGCTAATTCGGTGGTAAACAAATATAGGTAAATTACGTTTATATAAAATAGCGATCGCATGGGTGCAATGTATATGTAACACAATACGCCTATGTTACTCGCTGATAATGTAGCTTTCTATTGGTGAAGGAAAATCGGTCGAGTAGTTTTTGAGTTAAATCGTAACAAACAAACAAATCCTCTTTATAATATTAGTATAGATTACGTTAATTATCCAGGGGAACCGAAATCACGACTCTTGAAACATAAGGCAAGTCATCATTAATATTTAGATAGACTCACATCAATATCTGAGTATTGAATTATTTTTCATTTGTTTTTAATCCCTTTCACATTGACAAATTACACCAGACGTAGGGCAATCATGGGGTTGCCAGTATCCAGTCTTAAAATTACCATCTCTAAAATGTACCTAAACTTACGGTTGAGTAAAACCTGCATAAACTACATTTTAATACCTACTTTACAATTTAAAGTCACTTCTAATGATTTTTACATCTGTTTTTCATGTATCATGTTACTTGAGTCGTCAAACAGTTATTTTTTAGTTATAATGACATCTCCGTCTCGTTAGTACTGACGTTGTTTTTTTAAGTGATGGCAAAGCTTGCCACTTTCTGACATTTCATATTACATAATCACTTCTGTTACTAGTTCATTATATTATATACTAGCAACGCGCCCGGGCTTCACACGGGTGCAACATCAATGTGCTATATAAAAAAATATTTAAAATCGGTCCAGTAGTTTTTGAGTTTACTCATAACATACAAAAATACAAAAAATTAAAAATACAAATCTTTCCTCTTTATAATATTAATATCAACTAGCTGCCCGATCCGGCTACCCACGGCTATACTAATGAAGAAAATGAGACCAAATAAAAAAATTGACATAAAACATCTGAATAGGGACACCCTAATTACCTAGCGGTATAAAATATGACCTATTCTCATAGCTATCAAATAAACATAAAAATCGGTCGAGCCGTCTCAGAGCAGCGCCACCACAAACATCGAGACACGAGATTTTTATATATGTACAATGTACATATATAATATATTACCAATTGCAATATTTTATAGTACCCGTAAATATAGAATTACACACAACATATACAATATACATATTATAGGCATATCATATTATGTCTATACTCTTCCTAAACTGAACATTTTTTTTGGAACTCACTACCTGGGTCTGTCTTTCCCGATTCTTACAATCTTGACGTCTTCAAAGCCAGAGTGAATAGACTTCTTCTAAGTAAGCATGCTCCCATTTAGATCGCATCCGCGCTTACCATCAGGCAGGATTGCGGTCAAATGTTTACTTATTCTTCATAAAATAAAAAAAAAATTAACCTCACGAGATTCGAACCTAGGAACATCGGTGCTAAAGTCTCCACTGAATCATGACGGAAATGCCAGAATTGTTGTCTTTTGAGAGTAAATCTTCGACTGACGTCTTGATATAAACAAACTAGTCACGTTTACGAATGTCAAACAAAAATCCAAGTGAGAATCCGTTTGAAATTATAATCCCTCGCGCCAGCTCAGAGAACATACAATTTTTAACAAAGAAAATAAAGATTCTTAGAAATATTCTCATGAAATTCAGTGAACTGTCCCGTGATATGAAAATAAAGTGAAAAATCGAATGAATTGGAACAATGGCCGTAAATAATAATTTTGAATGTCGCAATAATTCATGCGCGATTTGAGAATTATGCGTAGTAGATAAGATTTGCATTTTTGTATGTTTGTAACGAATAAACTCAAAAACTACTAGACCAATTTCAAAAAATCTTTCTCTATTAGAATGTTACATTATCTCTGAGTAACAGGCTATTTTTGTGTACATCTACACTGCACCTATGCGAAGCCGGGGCGAGTTGCTAGTATGAAAATAAAGTGTGGCCGTAAATAATAGATACACGATTTGAGAATTATACGTGACTAGGTTAAGATTACAGTTTTTTTAAACGAACTCAAATAATAAATTCAAAAGCCATCAAAATATATTTTTGACGGGATTGTTGCGCGTTTGGTAGAACACCTACTTTGCCACCGATGGGTTGCGGGTTTGAATACCGACGGGACGAAATGTGTTTATTTGCTACAAGCATGACTTCCCCACGTCTGGTCACTTCGGGTACTAAACGGGTGGGAAGAATATCGAAATTCCGATCGGGTAACCTACCACCGTTCATAAATGGAAAAACTGTGAAGTGCGCATTGCGCGTTTCTGTTTCGGTCTATGGATTTTAGCCATGCGATGTCGACGTAAGTTTTACTTCGGGCATTTGGAAACTATAGTCTGAGACCGAAACGCGCAATGTGTACGGTTTTACTGTATAAGTTGAGAAATAGTTTTGTAAATAAAAGCGACTAGATTTTTAAGAAATATTCATTCTGTTGAAGACAATATTGAGGATGCAGCTATTAGGAGGCAATTTGTCAATCAGTGACGAACTCATCCGCAACTGATATTTAAAGATGATAGTCCTGTTCAAGCTTTAAGCTATAATTTTTTAACTTCATAGAAATGCAACTCAAACAATTGATGGCTCGTAAAATCAAGACGATGTTAGGGTGGCAACCATATTATATAATTGAAAATGTAATTTTTTTTCCACATATTATGTACATAATAAGTAGTATATAGTATAAATATCTATATTATTTAATTAAATAAAGTTTCTTGGCTACTATTGATGTGTAACTAGTGATGGTAACTGGTGATGATAATGTCTAAATAAAGTGAAAGTAACATTTAAATTTTGTCGCTATAAAATAACTCATAAACTGCGTGTATCTAAGATTACAAAAAAGGAGATAACACATACTACAACAGGTATCACCTACAGTCAAACCAGTTTGCTCATCTAACAAGAGCGTATTATTATCTTATATCTTTACATGGATCTCAAACCTCAGTCTCTAACGAGCGATGACCTGTCAACACTCGCTACCTATTGTCACCACTACAATACTCAAATTATATTTTAGCTAGCGAAAATAATTCTATTTTTAAATATCACAAAAATAATATTGAAACTTTATTTCGAACAATAGCATCCAAATAAGTGACAGGTGTTGATCACCAGATTGACAAATGACAAGCATTGACCAGCTAAGTGACACTTGACTTATCGAATACCGAAATGTCAAAACAAATGACTTCAGCCGCCATTGTTATATCTTCAACGAACCGCTAATTTTCCCGCAAATATTTACGTGTTGTTTATGCGAATTCCATAGATGTTACACGCTCGTAAATTATCGAGTGTGGACATTTTCGTACAATACAATTTGAATTTTTTCTATTCTAATATTTTAAACGAGTTATAGTTAACAACAATTTTGTATGGAAATAGTTTTATCTGATAAATTATTGTGGCTTTTTCGAACATAATGATTTACCTGTAGTAAGGAAGGTGTTTTACATACAAATAAAGTTATTTAATAGGTGAAAATTGTTGAGGTGATCTATCACCAATTAAGTAATTGTGATGCGCTAGCAATCAAACACTTTATAACAGAAGACTTTTATAATTCTTTATAATGGATATTAGGTACATACATGCTGTGCCGCGTGCGTTCCCGCGTCTCGCGTCTAATGACAATTAACTATAGATTATACCATAAGCAATGTTGACATAGATAATATCATAACAAAAATGTATGTTGATTGACTTGCCTGTAAAGAAAAATTATCGGTGAAACAGACACAGAAATGGGTATGCTCCCCACTAGGGGACCCGGTGATTCACTTTTTTCTGCATATCTACGTGAGGCTTCTGGCCCAAAAAAAACAACACTTAATTACTTTATGTGGCAACGCATGCCGAGTATAGATCACGCCAAACTTTTAGTACGCTCTGAAGTTATGCGCTGATAGTTTACAGTCAGACACAAAGTATTTAAGTATATTTCATATTATTTTTATCGCTTTAAAACCGACTTAATGATGTGATATTCAATACTTACTCATAAATTATGTATAAATAATCAAAAACACCTATATTTTGCTACTGCGACGCGACTCGTGCCAAGTTCAGAGCGTACTTGAAATTTGGCGCGATTTATACAACTAGTCTGTTATAAAATGAAAAGGTGCGATATATTATTACGCATCACAAATGAATAAAATTATAAATAGAATGAATGCTGTGAAGAACATTCTCTAAAAAATCAAATGCTCTAACTGCATTCCGTGGTATAGTTACAACGCCATTCATAATCATTAAAATGTCGCATTCGTAAAAATATCTAGTTATTGTTAAGACAAACAATGCCGTGGCGACAGTAAAAATGCTATTGAATAGCCCACGAAATGTCAGATTACCATAGATTATTTGAAAGACTCGTCATAAATTTTCGAAAAATTATTACAAGGATTATTATGCGTTTTATCATATTTTTTTATTAGAAAGTTACATCGTTGATAGTTTAATGTGACAAGTAATGGTAAGGACTATAGCGCCACTACATAATAATTATTTTCTACCCTCTTCTTGTCCGTTGAAAATCGCGTGTTTTTGAAAATGTAACAGTGCTTTATTCAAAGTTTTATTAATAAAACATAACTTTTAATAACACAAGATATAAAACAAAAGAAACATACGCTTAAAAAAATAAGAAGTTCGCGAAAAACATCGAGCCCAAAATATGCAAAAAGTTTGTCGAAAGAATGTCGAAAACACTAATTTCCAACACTATAGTAGAGTTCATTGAAGACCTAAAACAGCTGTTAAAATAAATGATAATATTATCATCAATATATCTAGTGCTTAACCAAATAAATAAAACATAAAAAAGCATTCCTTCAATTTATAATATACATAGATGCATCAATTTAAAAACATGCATTATTATTAATTAGCATTTTATAAAAACCTTTTAACAAACTTGATTCTACGTTATAAATCCAAACAGATATTAATAAAATTAGAAAACACTATGCATTCTTTAAAAATATTCTTTGGCAGCGAGACTCGGGCCAAGAATAAACGCTGAAAAATATTGAAGATTGTTGAAAAATAGATGTCAAACATAATAACAGAATAATAAGACGTGACGAAAAGATAATGTTATTTGGGACAATGTTTGAAGCTTAATATATAAGGTCCGTAACTTATATAGAGGTTTATGTGAAACCGGAAGTAAAATGATTATTAATTAAGGGCATTGTTTCTTTTTATAAATCGAACATACTAAGAATAAAAAAAAATCTATTCCATTTTCAAAATAAAAATATTGACGTCAAACATAATAAGCTATTAGGAAAATAATAGAGATAGTTTTATGTAAACACGTAATTAATCGTTTGACAGAGATAGTTAATTATAGGAGAGATGTTATATATTTGAGCACGATGACGTCACATAAATACTTGGCATTTTATACTGTCTCCAGTGATAACTCTTTTATAATGTGATTTTATTTAAGGGTTGTTTTGATTTGTCTTATTGGCATTGCAAAAAAAAGAAAAAAATCACAAAGCGCAATTTTGTTAATTAAAAAAAATGTAGTCCTAAAAACAGTGACTCTTAATTCAAACTGTGTCTAGAAACTCTTCCTGCCCTGTTCCTTTTTTTTTTATTTGAGGTCGGCGCAGTATGTTCTCTTTTTCCATTCTCTCCTTTCACTCGCTATTTCATCAGTCACACCTTTCAAACACATATCTTTCTTCACACAATCAATCCATGTCTTTTTTGACCTCTCACTTCCCCTTT
This sequence comes from Anthocharis cardamines, assembly GCA_905404175.1. Lineage (NCBI taxonomy): Eukaryota > Metazoa > Arthropoda > Insecta > Lepidoptera > Pieridae > Anthocharis > Anthocharis cardamines. The sequence goes on along the minus strand of FR989971.1, from coordinate 4,705,472 downwards.
TTTTAGAACTCCATCTCTCTTCATATCATGCCCATAACATAATTATTTATATATAATTTTAAATAAAATAAGCGAGATATTTACTTTAATTATTGGACATTCGTTAAAATATTTATAATATTTACTATAGGTCTCAAAAATTCGATCTCACAACTGCAAGAATTAATTTGATAAAATTAACGAGCCTCTCCTTAAATATCACAATAATAGTTATGTTTAACATAATAATAAATCACATATCTAGGTTACAAAACCGCAATTTTAAGATACCATCTAGAGGTGTTATTCTCATGACGGATACTATAATATAGATTCACAGTGACAGAATATAACATACCTGTGATTTCTACATTCGTTATTTTTCTTCAATGTTGATCTATCGGAAAGTCCAAAGCTTAGATATGCTTTTTGTGATGTCCGATATGTACTTAAGTAAAATATGACATATTATTGTGTAGATTAACTCTTCCATAATCCAGAATTATATAGTTCAATCGACAAATCGAACCCTAGATATTACATTTTCCCACTCAAATTAATATTGAAGGATTTCAACATACACAGAAATACATCAAGCCTCTCTCCCATTGGGATAGGCAGAGATCACGGAATTCCATATGTTCCGATCCTTGCCTACAACTTTCGCTTCTTTCACTTTCATCAATGCTTCTGCTTTAAGATTTCTATGTAGATTATATATAATGTTGTCACTTGTACTGAATAAATACATAGTTAAATAGCGTCCTGTAATATGAGTCTCATACTTTTGAACGAGTTCTTTCAGTTCTTTTCAGTGATGTTAAAAGCTAATATTTGATTTACTAGAAGAAATACTAGCTAGTATTTTGTAACAGATACTCAGTCCAATATCAAATTAGTTTTGGGCCACCTCTATCGCATTTTATCAAAGCTTACGCTATTTTCTACATTCTTTATTATAATTTACTTCACATCTGTGGCTAATAGTCCGATTTATTATAATTGCCGTTTAAATATTACTATTTAGGAGGATATAAGTGATTCTGAATCTGTAGATAATACAGTATTTTGGTTGTTTACAAAACAGATGTTATAAACTTTATTTATGATCTTGGAAATAGTGATTATATTTTTCAATTCTACATGTAAATAATATTATGTATAGGTAATATTATATTAAAAGGGAAAGGAAGAAAATATAGATTGACTGTCTGAATACCTAACCATAAGGATCAGAAAGGATATGAATGTTTAAAAATAGGTCAAAATATGTCATTTGAAGTGATTTACTTTCATCTTCAGTGACCCCAGTCACCAAAACAGCTTATTTTCCATACATGTGTTCTTTATTTGTTCATACTGTTTTTTTTTTTAATATTATCATACATTCCAAAGAATACATTTCCGGATTCCTGCAAAGGCTTCCTACCACTAGTAACGTACGGTATTTTTCTACTGTTACTTTTTGTATGCACTGAAGACTGAAGAGTTCATTCATTCATTCACTTCCCAAAAGGGATCAGTGAACAGCTGATCGCGGATTGTTGTGTAATTTGATCCCTCGTCTAGTTTTCGTTTGTTTAATCCAACCCCGAATTAAATGTTAACCCGCAAATTATTTAGTTGCGTCACACGTCAAAACAGTTGATGGATCGGGGTAATAATTGCCTCATGCTTCACGCTCCCGAGAAAATAGGGGTTTTAACGTTATTGATGGGTTTGCCAAATTATGTGATGTTTTGTTTTATTGCGGTTGAGGGTTATTAGCGCTCGAGTTTGGCGAGTATATTATACATATTGAAGAGTTCTTTGTGAATTTCGTTATTTTAAAAGGCCGATAACGCATCTAAGACGTTTCAGTCACAGATGTTATTGGGCGGTGGTGTTTACAAAGCTGGGTTGATTGTCTGTAATAAAAAAACATTTTGACTGTTATAAAAACAATAGATAATTTATTAATGCCGTTAAAACATAACATAATTTATACTAATATTATAAAGAGGAAAGATTTGTTAGTTTGTTACGATTTAACTCAAAAACTACTGGACCGATTTTAAAATTATTTCACCAATAGAAAGATACATTATCAGCGAGTATGATAATCCGTGCGAAGCCAGGGTGATCGCTTGTTCATTATAAACGAATCTTGGTTATTGAATTGATGTTTAATAGTACATTCAAGAAACGTTATTACGAAAGGACTAAAATTATCCTAATGGTTGAACCATAATTATATGTCTCGTTATGATTATTTTTTATTGGCAACTGCAAATGTGGCTTTGTACTATCGCTGAGGTATCAAATACTACCATTATTCTCGGTATCTGGGATAAAAAAGTATTATATGAAAAATTCTTATAAAAATGAGTTTTTTATTATGTATCGAAATATAAATGATTTTTTATCATGATGGCCCGTGGTATGCTGCAAGATATTTTGCAACGTCAGCAGAATGTTTTCATTTGAAAACAAACACTTATCATAATAATCATTTGGGAACATATCATGGAAATCGTCATAATTTCACGAAAGTATCCAATTTGTACGTTCCAAATTAGCACCCGGTTTTGCGGCACATAAACATGTGCAATTTTGCACAATTTATTCGTTTGCTTTATCATGATTGTTCACTGAACAAGGTGTCTCATTATATCCCTTACACTAGCTATGTGCCGTGTTTTCGACTGAATACAATAACTGACATGACTTTTACTAGCATGATGTACACGAGCCTGTGAATCGTTGAAGACCAAGGACAAATTGCGATTTCTTTCTGTTAGATGTTGACAGATGAGCATGAGGTTCATTTCATGGTAGGTGATACTTCAGCCACAGAACATAAGTCAATAGTGCGCTGGCGACCTACTGTTTACTTCAAGCATTCAGAAATTTATAGACTGAGAACGAAACGCGCAATGTGCACTTCATAGTTTTTCCATCTATGAACGGTGACTAGACGTGGGGTACCCCGTCTAGTCACCGTCCCGACTAAACTTGTCCCGGCGAGATTCGAACTCGCGATCCATCGAAGCGCAAGGTATTCTACCAAATGCGCCAACGCCTGTCAGAATACCTAGGTATCGTGAATTAGTTGTATGGCATCATTTGAAATTCCATACAAATGACAGATTGGTTATACTAGCTGTAGCTGATTCCATTCGACTCTTGTATGTGAAAGAATATGTTATTATGTAGGTACGTTGTAAAGCGAACTGTAAGACTTCCAGCCATAGACGTAATATCGGTAGATTACATGTAATGAAAATATTTTTAACATTAATTTTTGTATCGTGTTTAATTGATTACTCTACATTAATTTTGGTGTATGTTGAATATTTTTTTATTATTATAAATGTAGGGACACACTTCAAAATTACAATGCACGCGATTTTGAATTAATATTTGTAAATAAATTGTCTGAGTGTCAATTATTTCACAATAATTATTTAATTCCTAGACTATTTTTGACGGGCTCGTTGGCGCGTTCGGTAGAACACCTGCCGTGCGCATCGATGGGTCGTGGGTTCGAATCCCACCGGGACCACATGTTTATAATTTTCTGTAAGTATGTTTTCCCCACGTCTGGTAGCATTGATCGGGTAGGAGGAATATCGAAATTCCGACCGGGTAACGAACCACCGTTCATAGATGGAAAAACCGTGAAGTGCATTGCGCGTTTCGGTTTCAGTCTATGGATTTCCGAATGCTCGAAGTAAAAAGTAGGTCGACAGTGCATCATTGACTGATGTTCTGTGGCTGAGGTATCACCTACCATCAAGTGAACCTCATACTCGTCTGTCGACATCTAACATAAAAAAAAACTATATACCCGTCTATATACTACATACTTTAAAAACACCAAGACTATTTCCTTAATCCTCTTAATGAGAAACCATCTTTAAAGTATCATGAATAAACTCTTACACAAATCCGAATAGGTAATATTACAAACTTCAATATGAAACCCGACGAAAAACAAATTACACCCTACATTCCAGTGTACAATAGGCTTTTCCTAATAAAGGCACGAACAAAGCGCCCCTAGCGGCGGGACGCGTAATCTCTATTCAGTTTCGAAGCAATCTGTCAAGAGATGGCGCTACAATAGAGGATTAGCGGTTGTTATTACGTCACCTTTGTGGTTGGTTCATGTTATGATCGAGAGTCCCAGAATATTAGGGATTATGACGGCTCCCCTTTCTTTGCTCGGTATTAGCGCAAAACGAAGTATGGTGCAATTTCGTGTCGCTTTTATTGTATTTTTAAGACCTCTTGCAATTTAAAATATACTGTTGTATGCATAATATATTATACGTATGTTGTAAGTACTATTTTATGGTTTGTTATTAGAGTTTTTTGAGATGTTTCCTTTGAAAAAAACATGAGATTCGTATTATGAATTTGTACGTTGAAAATTTTGACGGTCTTGTTGGCACGAAATTAGGTGCTCCTTGGTTTTGGTATCTTTTAAAAAAACAATAAATGTTACTATATATAGATACTTATATCTAATGATGGAAACAAGAGTACGCATATATTAGTAATATAAGTAATAATTGTTTCTGAAAAAAAGACAAATTATGTAATGTTTACACTTTACTGTTTCATTTTATAGGGAGAGTGACGAGGGGATTTTATTATTGCTTTCGCAATATTCAATGGAGACTTACAAAAGGGGTAAATTAGAACTTATTATAAAAGCTTGCGAGGTGTGTGAGACATAGTCGAATCAAGAAATAAAGAAGTGTTATCGCAAAAATACAAACCTTTTTCAATTACTACGAAACACTGCATAATTAGACAAAAATTGTCAGAGATGCACCAGACTTAACAACTTAGGACTAAAATAAACTTTAAAGAGATTAAGCCGTTCACTACTGTTCCTGTCACACTTATATCCAAAACATCGATTATATAACTCAAGGAGGACAAATAATTTCGTTTACAACGTCCATAAAAAATATTTATCACTTAGAAAGCATAACAATCGTATACATATCAATAAAACGTGTCAGCAAACGGATAATTGGAGCGGGAAATTATTATAATATTATAAATAGTTAACTGGATATAATTTTATTCATGTCATATGCGAGCAGGCCACGGTCATAACTCATAATTCTATATACAACAGTAGCTTGATACTTTATATTGATGTTTTTGACGTTGCTTAGAATTACTAGTAGGTTTCTGCGGGTTTCTGGACGCAGAAAATGATATTAATACATTAGGAAGTTAAAACAAGAATAATAATAATTAATTAACTTAAAAAAAATTTTGAAGTGAAACTTCTTTATTTTTTCTCGTCACGTTTTTCGGTTACGCGCCATGTTGCTTTTTTTATCAAAGTTTAGTATAGTGACGTAAAGAATATAATGTAATATTTTATAATAATAACAACAATATATTAGTTTTGAAGTTTCGTTTGAAATAAGAATAACAAAATATATTTATTTGAAAGTGATAAAATCTTTTTTCTTAAGGCTTAAGCCTTATCTACCCCATTTTCGTGAAGTTGCAAATAGTACAAAAATGATATGTCGTAAAAAAGTTACCTTACCTGTGCACTCTGGTACACACACACAATTTTTTTTTTATCTCGACGTGTCGTGTGCTTTAAAGCAGGTTTTTTTCGTTCTTATTGCGTGATCATGGGCAGATTGAAAAGTGACAGTTGTCAGAATTATATGTTATTTGTTATTATACTCTGTGGAGTTCGTCCTAGTTACAATTCTTTGAGTTATGTCAATAATGATTAACCGCTTCTTAGTTAATTTTTTTGGTGTAAAAGAATAATAATTTTAAATACACTGAAGTCACTTTCTTACAACATTTCATGGATCAAAGTTTGTGTATTAAATGAAGTATTTTTTAAGAAATTAAACAAAATTACGAACTCTTTTAAGAATTTTATGGCCGCGTGGAAGATGAGAGATTCGTACAACTATCAAAACCTTTACATCACAGTACATGTACAAAGATTTTATTGTGGTGCATAATAAAATAATTCATAAATACAAGCTTTAATTTATTTCATTCAGTCTGAATCTGCGCGTCTATCCGCGATAATTTTATAGTTTTATCGGCATTTCTCTGGAGAACATATCAAGAAGGCTACCGTTGCGATTTATTGTACATTTTTATTTTTTGTTTCCGTTGATAATAAATTCACATCTCTGTCATCTTGGATTTTGATTTCTTTTGATGTGAGTGTTATAATTTCCTCTTCACATTGTTTATATGTTGTATGGCATGTTTAATTGGTTTTACAATTGGTAGCGACGCCACCCACAGACTATAAATAAGTTTAAAAATATCTGTTTATTATTAAATCAAATGTAATTTGGCGCTCTAGTCATACTTGAGCTATCGTATCCTAATTGTCTTATTAAATTTATAAATCTTGAACCCTACATAAGACTGTCTACAAAATATAGTATAAGTGTATTTACTTCCGTTTTGAAAATGTCTTTTATATCTATAATTTGCCATCGACAACTGAAATTCCGTGGAGTATAGAGTATTATAATCTGTGATATTACTATATAGTTTAGCTGTGGGTTTTGTGTATTCCATTTTCAAAAATACCACCATGTCTTACGAATTGATTTTTTTCTAGCTAAGCTACGCTTCGATTCGTAAAACAATAATTCCAATAAGCTATATCAAGCTTACAGTTGCTTAGAAATACTCGGTCATTTGTCTCATCTCTAATCCCGTCCTTCAGAGAAAGGCGATCTAATCAAACTTGTTCAGCGCTGGTAAGTTTTTATGTCATGGATTACCGTTATTGTCTAGTACGGGAGCTAGTTCCGAAGAGATTACCGCTGATGACATTGGGTTTAGAAGATTATGGTAATGCAGACGTTTATTGTTAGAAGGAATTGATGACTTAATTGGGATGGAGTCATATTTTGTGGTTTAGCGTTTTATATTAGTTTTAGGGCCGAATTAAAAAAAAATATTTTGAATTTATGACTGCAACATTATAATCTGTGAAATGTAAATTCATGTTGAACGTGACGATTGAAAATGTTCCTATTATCAGGTAAAGTTACCAATTTTGTTGAGGGATACTAGACTAAGATAAATAAAAATATTACTTACGGTATATTTAGTGATTCATGATACTTTTATTAAATTTTATAACCCGTTTAGTTTTTAATTGGAGAACTCCGAAATACAGATTGATACGAAACCGGAGAATATCCACTTCCCGAATTTTCTATTTTTGAAACGAAACAACTTTGCATATTTCATCAACTCGATTTAATTTTAAACACGGTAAAAACTTAAACCGTCAGTACTAAATCGTCAGAATAAGACAACTCTAAACATTTCAAAATAGCGGAATACCTCCCTCGAGATTAACCCCTTCCAAAGCCATAAATATAATAAAGTTCATAAAATTCAAATTAGCATCGAACCCCTAGTCTTCAGGGGCCATTTAAATTCATAAATAAGTCCTTCAGGAGTTAAAAAAAGGCCCGAACAATTAACGAATTGCGGTTAGGGTTAATTTTAACCGTTTCCTTTGAGTTTTTAAATAAGTAGTAACTTGATTCGGTTTTGAAACAATAAATAGTGGGTGACAAACGAAGGTGAGCTAAAACAGTTTAGAGTTCTTCACACGGAATTTAGACGTTGCTTTTTATGAATTAAAGAAAGTATGTATTAAATTATTTTTTTTATAAATAAAAACTGAGTGCTTTAAAGCATGATCTATTTTTAAATATATTATATTATTAATATTGTCTTTTATTAACGCGAGTATCACACATTTAAATAAAATACTGTATACAGTCTCCCGCGACCACGGTTGCTGAAAAGCATCCGAAACGTCGGGATAAATAATTTAAACAATATAAATAATAAATCGCGTTTTAATCCGGTATACAGTATTTTATTTAAATATTATATTATTTCTATTTTATCTTCCTTGCCTTGTTTTGCAGCGCTTTCTGTACCTACACATATCAAACGCTGTTTATTTTATTTTCAAGTTCTTTTGTCTTCAATAACGCATCTGCAAGTCCTCTGGTGTTGCGGTTGTTCACGGGGGTTGGTGTTCACTTTCCAACAGGTAAGACGCAAACTCCCTATAGTATAAAAAAGTATTTACTCACTTATCTATCTTTCATTTTACTTATAAATATTTATAACAGGGACAGCAATACTTTTAACTACAAATCAGTGTTGATTAGCGTTTGAGTATTCATCCATTCGTGACATGGTACAATAATTTAAGACTAATAATCTACCAAGCACTACGCCCGTATGTACAGTCATACATTATCATCATCGTCATCGTACATTAGTCATTACTACAGATTTTTAAAGCTTTTTACTAAAAATAGTTTTATTGATTAACTTTCTCTGTTTATGGTAATTTTAAACAACATATTTATTGAGAATTAAGGTTGAATAAGTTTTTCACACATTATTCTATTGAAAAAAGAACGCTTAAATAACGCGTGACAAACATCTCGTGTGAAAGCACTTTATGTTACCCGAGCCTAACTTTTTTACAAACTAACATCTGTTTGTTATTCTATCTATTTTCATACATCCGAAATAAAGATAAAACCCTTCCCCTGTCATTGTGGCTCAATTAAGGAGCCGCGTTTTACGACTATCATTATACACTGACGTGCAATTACTTAAGGTCGGTCGATGGACACGTAAAAATCTTGATATTTTTCATTTGGTCTGTTCTTTAGTCAGTTAGCAGTAGCACAACTTCCGTTAGTAAACAATGACGTATATAAGGGTTTCATATTTCTTAATACTTTTGGCAAAATTGTGGCAATGCTTGTAATATTTCTATGTATATAAATTAATTTAATAAAAATATTTTCAAAGTGGATAGACACATAATTTCCGAAAAATTCACAAAAATAAATATAAGGATTACCGTCTCAAATTCATTGCTCGCGAGTTTAATTCAACTTTATCGGTGTTTATGCGAAGTTTTTGTCCTCTAATTACGTTATTTATTGCTTTATAACGTTTATAGCTAAGGTAACGTTACATAAAAACTTCTCGAACTGATTTGATAAATGATGAAGAAATAAACTAGTTTTTATTATACGAATCTATGTTTTAGTTTCTTTATAATGAACCTGTTACGATGGATAATGTACCCTTTGGATACAGGTTAGATAGATAATTCGTTTTACTGCCGGCACTATGCTAGTCACCCTGAAATATATACAAGTAACATTGATGACACGAATACATTTAAAAATATATATTTTACTGGATTGAAAAGCGATTTAACCGACTTAAGGAAAGCATCGCGGATATCTAACACAAGTAGAAGAAGTATCTTATAGTTACAAGCCAAACTACTACATAGGCTTCGACCAATCGAAAATTTTCCAGATTGGTAGAGAAGATGCTTTGAGACTTTCTAAAATCTTGGAACCAGTAATTAAAAATCTAGAACTCCAGGTCAAACATACTGAAAAACAAGAGGACACTGTTATTCAATATTGTCATAATACCTATAGAAAATTTGAGCAAATATCGATTCCGTTGGAATAGAAATATAGAATAGTTAATATGGAAACTGTGAAAATTCAAATCAGACAGCCTTTCAGTCTGACCCGTGATCACGTTTGCTAGAAAGCATCCTAAGCGTCGGGATATATATTATAAATAATAAATCGTGTTTTAATTCGATCAAAGTTATTTTAGTTAAATAATTTTATTATGATTTACAGTTAACGAGTTGATTAAATGGAATTAATCGACTTGTGTACTAAACGACTCATATACAGGAAGGAATAGAAATAGTTTTCAGAGTTAAAGAGTGTTTCAATAATTTCGATATATCAAAAAGCTTTTTATTTATTAGGTAGTTGAATACAAGTCTATCTTCATTTCGAGAAGCCTTCCAATATTCGCAAGCCGACCTACTTCTTAAGCTTGGATTACGGCTCTGCATTCAATATGAATACTTGCATTTATTACTGTGCTTCAAATGACGCTCTTTATAAAGAAAGGAATTATGTTCAAAAATTCATATCGTATTATGTAGCTGTTGATGTAGATGAATAATTAATCGTGGATTTTTATGAAAGGTGTTTTATCACACTTTAAGACCATCGCGATTCATCTATTTTCGCCGTTTTACATTTGAAAAACAAAAAAAAATTAAAATGTTGTTTAAATTTATTTTATAATTCCTTTTAGTTAATTCTAATAACGTTTCGGGAGGTATCACTCATAAGATTAGGCAAACTATGTGATCGTTTACCTTTTTTTTCCTTAGTTTGCGCTACTATAATAGTAATTTTATCATTTTCTTTTTAAATAATAATTATTGGTATAGGTATGTATATCAATTATTTTTGAAATATTAAATCATTAATAAAATAATTAATCTTCGTTAAATGGTTTTGTTTTTATTTTTTGGGAAATATATAATTAAATATATACTTTTTTGGAGAAAAAACACATTTATTTACTGTAACAAATGCTTTTGAAAACAGGTAATAATGAGACATAAAATCTATTTAATAAGAGTGACAGTAACAAGGCATAATGTGGTAAATTCTATAAAGTATAATCACCATATTTTTTTGGTTTCTATAGCTGTAAGGGTTGCTTAACAATAAGTTATTAATACAAATCAAATCCTATCTACAACATAGGTGACATATGAGTCGTATAGAATCAAAGGCTCTGACATTTTTGGTCCGGCAATCTACCAAAATAAAATAAGTTCTTGTCGTTAAGACTGTTATGTTTTTTTATATATTTGGTTTTATATTTAATTGTTAATATACATAGATACCTTAAACATACTGATACCTAATACAAAACTAAAGGAGAAAAACGTTTTCTTTTTTAAATTGCTCACAATCAGCCATAAGTCACATAGCCGCCTTTGATTCTATACGACTCATATTATAACATAAAATACAATGAAATCTCTATTTTAAAAGACACTTTTATGTAAATATGTAAAACCTCTGTTAGTTATCAGACGAATTTATCAAGCATATATTTTGTAAGGTTGATCACAATCGGTAACCTTATCAGGAAGTCGTAAAACAGGCAATTAGTGGTATAAGAGAAACGTAAAAATGCAATTAACCCGTCACATACATAATATAGAAGATAGGTCCAAGAATAAACCTTGTGACACTCCACTTCAGCGATGTCAAAGGAGCAAATAGAAGGCGCGGTTATTGTCATATTATGTTTTATGACAGCGACTAGAGACACGTTTTAATAACGGCTGGAAATAGACGCGGCTAGATTGTAGTTCTGGTTATAACATCATGACAACTCGGATGACAGAAGAAATTGTGTGTGGAAGTGTGAATAATATGATCATATTGGATCGTATGGTTAGACAGTTAAATCTAATGCTATTCTGTTATTGACTATATTATAATAATTGACATCGAGTTTTTTCAGAAATCGATTTTATTAAAGGCAAGGCTGATGAGCTCATTCTGCTTTACGAAAATCGTTTTTCATATATATCAAACTATTACAACTTTTCAACGTAATTCTAGTATTGCGTGAGCATAACTATTGAATACGTATATATACAGGGTGGAAAGAACCATAGGGCCCTGGAGGAAAACTACTTTAAATCCTTAAGAAACAATTTATTTATTTTTAAAAAATAAATAAATTTATAAATAAATATATATATTTATTTTTAAAAAGAAACAAAACTACATTCAAAGATTTTCTAAAATTATCTTGTCTCACCCGGAAATCGAACCAGCAAAAAATTACCGCTATTTTATTCCACTAATCGATAAAATCAATGTTTAGGATAAAATCTCTCTAATAAACATTTGGTATAAGAAATAAAAAAAAGATTTTATAATTTTATATTTTTAGAAAATCTTTGAATGCAATTGTGTTTCTTTTTAAAAATAAAGGAATGTTTCCTTTAAGTAAAAATCTCTATGTTGGATTTAAAGTGGTTTCCCTCCAGGGCCCATTGATTTTTTCCACCCTGTATATGTAACGCGTTGCGGTGTCGAATTGAAGCTTGTGTTGTTTATAGAAAAGCAATATGCACCTCTAGATCCCCTTAGGATCTGAAAGATATCTTGCTTTTTCGAGTTTCATAATTTCTAAAAATAATAGAATTAACTTACCACTCCCTGACAGGGATTTTCAAATTTCGATTCCTTAGTGTAGGTACAATATAAAAGTCATAGCAACCTAGTATGGGTAGTAACTTACCTAAAGAAATCTGTAAACGCGATATCAATTCTTCAAGTTTTTAAGCCGCTAAATATAAACAGTTTCGCTTTTGATATAGCGTGTAGTATTTGATTTACAACTTTCATCATACGATGTACATACTTAAATTTGAAGAGTACCTGAAAATAATAAAAAATAAAAATTATTTAATTTATTCACTTTTACGTTCTGACGACATGAATATAGATTTATTTTTTTAAAATACAACATGGAAATAGATGTGAAGGACATACTTAAGGACACCATATCTAACTCTATAATACATTCCCTCTTCCTACAATAAATAAGAATATAAAACCGGATTATAAATTTATATTTATTTATTAAGTTATGACTGAACAACAACAAATCATGCGATTTTTAGTCAGTATGACTCCTCTCGGGTATTGTCTTCCAACTTCCGCCATTTTTCGGTCTTCTTCCTCTTCTCAGCTACCTCTTCTCATTTTATACAAGATTGTTATAAATCAATAAATTTTCTCTTTATATTAAACTCATTAAATATTCATTCAACTCTTTCATTGATGAAAACGAACACCAGCACTAGATAGCTTCATTAATTTACTCATCGTATAAGAAATAGATCGAATATGCAGGTCTGAATTACGTATAAGATGACGCGGTGCGATGTGCGCTAGACCCCCGGCGCGCGCGCATCTCGATCCAGCTAACGAAGGACAATGTCTCTATTAGCTTATTCTGGACTATAAGAATCGAATAGCAAGATGTGAAGAGACTTCCTTCGATTTTAGAAGACGTAAAATTCTGTTTTTTAATGCTTCAAATAGCTACAGTTTTATAAAGCATGAAACAGATCTTATGTTATATTTTATGAGAATTATTTACTACGGATTTGTAGACAAATTGGAAGACATTATTTTGTCGCTCTCCTATCTCCTTTACTCTCTTTTGTAAATTAAAACTTTTAAAAGAAAAAGTAATTAATAAACTCAATATAGGTATATTAATTTAAGGTTTATCTAGTAGATACATCATTGTACTTACTACTTAACTTAATATTAATACCTACTTATAACTACATACATACATACATATATATCACGCCTCTTTCCTATAACTACATAACCAACTTAATATAGTTAGGCATAAAATTACTTATTCTAAAGCTTATTATTCTCAAGAAAAATATAATATACCTTACTTAAAAATATTCTGATTAAATAATTAAATATATATATAAAGAGATTTATTATTTTATTAAATGACATGTAAGAAATTGGTAGCTACTGAATTGAATTGAAAATGTATGAATTGAATTATTTGATTTATTTAATTGTTTTGAACCCTTAGAAATTAAATTACGTATAATTATTATATGTAGTTTAAAATTACACTTTTTTATAGTTCTTATAAGTTTTATCATCTAAGCCACTCTATACCACGCGCTGTCCAGTCGTTCTCGAAGCACCATACCCCATGCAAATAAAGTTGGTAGCAAAAACAAAGCGAAACATGGTAATTACACTTGGTGGAAAATTAACTGACATAGATACCGCGGACATGCCACTGTCCATGAACGGGCTGCCGTAATGAGTGTAGATATCGTTGTGCACGGTAGTGTAGTTAAGGATACTTTGCTCGTTTTGTATGGTGTGTGGGACCTCTACTATTAGGGGCTAGTGACTATATTATTTTATATACTCTAGATAGTATGTAAAAAAGACGCGAGGCCGTTAATTTCCATATTTCTTATAAAGTTCACTATTCATTTTAATGCGGTTTTCACTATCATTTAGGCTTAAGTGCATCTTTGTATAGGTTAATCTATGGTATAAATCATAATACATTTTAAATATTATTTTTTCCCTTTCGATCATGAATCTTGATGGTTGGTTACTTCAACCACAGGTACAGTGAAGTGCTGTAGAACTATTATTTAACGGGATCGTTGGCGCACCGATTGGTCGCGGGTTTGAATCCCGCCGGTATGACACATATTATATGACATTCATTATTTTCTGTAAGCATGTCTTCCCCACGGCTAGTCACTTCGGGCAATAAACGGGTGGGTAGTGAACCAACCGGCTCGATGGAAAAACCGTGAAAATTGCATGTTTTGGTTTCAGTCTGTGGATTTCAGATGTTCAAAGTTAAACAATTGGTCTACAGCATAAAGTAAAGAAAAATAATATTTACTTTACTTTATCTGTATCATCTTCAATCTGTAGTATACAACTGTTATATGGTCCACTTAAAAAACGACCAATCTATTTTCGTGGCAATTTATAAAATAAAGAAACCCGATCGTTTCTGCATGGGAGGGTTAGCCATACAGAACATAAATCTGTACTCAAAGGGTTGTAAATTTTCAACCCTCCATGTGATCTACAACCACCAGCAAACTTGACCTACCATTCCCGTCTGTAGTAACAAATCTACAGCAAATCGACGTTACGTTATGAAAACGGAGAGGTCATTGGGTACTGGTTACAATTTTATAAATAGGAATGAAAATTTTAAGACGTCTGTAAGATATGTTTTGACCGAACTCTTTAGTGTATTTTGTAAATGGCTACCGTTATTTTTGTATTCAATGTAAAAATTTAATATCGTAAACGTTTTGTAAGTGTATTGAATTTTATAAAAAACTAGCAACGCGATCCGACTTCACACGGGTGCATTTAGATGTACTACATAAACAAAAAATGTGTTATGTTACTCTCTCTAAATTCTTTCACCAATAGAAATCTACAAACATAAGCTGTCCATAAAAATGTTAAGATTGGAAATGGACTTTTTGTCGAACCGCTCCATTCGTTACCCCCCTAGGGCACAATCTTCTCCCCCAGACCGAACCAAAACGCCCAAGGTTTGTTCTCTCTCTCCTCTTCTATTTTCTCTTCTCCCGCTCTCTTGTCCCCAAACGTACATTTCTCCCTTTTTGCCGATGAAACCAAACAACTACCTACCAATTCCAGCTGACTAAAAAAGTATTCGTAAAAATGAAAGGCCCCAAAAAAATGTCTATGTATTTCATTGCGGTTCACTATTTTCCGCTGAAACACGGCGAGCCATTAAGGTATTGACACTGACGCGGCTTCCGCAATAATTCACAAAGAAAGCCCACCGTTACTATGGCCATAGACTATTAAAAATAAAATAGACTGTGCTAAAGTGTAGGTAATGTATGTATGTATAATTAAAAGGTAAATTTTGTTTCTTTTATTTAACGTATTTTTAATAAAACGAGATCGTAGTGGATAAAAGAGACAATTACAGAATCTTGGTGTCTAATTTTATATCTTGTCTATTTTTTTTAATTACAATTGTAGGTATTATAATGTTTACTATTGCATTGGGTTTAGTACACTAAAAACATGTTTCCGTTACTGTAAAAATCTTAAATTGCGACCGGGCAACGAACCAATGTTCGTTCCATTGGGAAAGGAAAGTTTTATGGCTGAGGTATTAGGTTCTAAGCCATCGATCCACATCGGTCCGTCATCACATCAGATTTTAGTAACTATAGAATTTAATAAGAAGTTGAAATGAATAAAGCATATAATATTGTCTTTTATTAACGCGAGTATCACACATTTAAATAAAATACTGTATACCGGATTAAAACGCGATTTATTGTTTAAATTATTTATCCCGACGTTTCGGATGCTTTTCAGCAACCGTGTCTCCCGCGACCACGGTTGCTGAAAAGCATCCGAAACGTCGGGATAAATAATTTAAACAATAAATCGCGTTTTAATCCGGTATACAGTATTTTATTTAAATAAAGCATATATTATATTTTGTATTTGCATGAAATATCAAAGAGAACAAAAATATTTTAAAACTAGCTGATGGCGCGACTTCGTTCGCGTGGACTTCATAAATGATGATAACTTTTCTTTTCGATAACCGATTTCGATGAAACGAAGCCTATATGTTGGGAGCTCTTTAATTTTCCGGAATGATTAATATCTAACATGTTGACCGGGGATATAAGGTACCACCATGCAAAATTTCATGTAAATTAGTCTACCAGTTTCGGAGATTAGCCCGTACAAACAAAAAAGTAGACAGAGAAAAACATATTGAAAAAAAAATCGGGATTCGTTCCATTTCTCACAGTTTTATTAGATGTATAGATTATTTCTGTTTGAATTCGTGAGAAAGAAAAAAGAAAATAAGTGTCATATCTGTGTACATTAATCTATGAACCTTCAAACACCGCATTCACATAATTTAAGGAGGATACAATATAGTGATCGCAGTTTTATTGATGTCGGGGGAGAGGCCGCTTTTACATTTTTAATGAAATATTTATTTAGCTGATAGCCCAGAATATACTGCTTAAAGATAGAGAGGGCGTTAAAAAGGAAGTTAGTAGCTAAAGTAGCCAGTTTATATTACCATTATTCTCTATGAAAGTAGGAAAACGAAAAAGTTTCATGAATCTGTTGTGAGTAAAAGATTTGGGAGTGGTCGACCAAGGCATACCTTGATCAGATCAGGGACGATCTTTAGTGAGGTCAGATCAAAAGTACTCGAAAACGACGAGCGTGTATGAAAACGTTGATGAAAGTGGAAGAAGCGAAAGTGGTATGGAAGGATCGGAGCATATGGAATTCCGTGATCTCTGCCTACCCCAATGGGAAAGAGGCGTGAAGTATACTTAAGTATTTTTTTAGGATTCAAAGGAGAAACTGACTGATTGAACACAGACAGTTTAAACTGCTGGGGTCTAGAAACTTATTTTTGCTCTCTTCAAGAAAAGTATTGAAACAACTTGTATAACAGATCAAGAATGTTACTTTTTCTTTAGACCATTCAAGTCATTTATTGCTTCAATTTGATTGTATGCAACACAGTCAACATGCATTGTGTAAATGGAGCAAATAATGCCAATCTGTCACTTGTAAGTAATGTCAACTACTTTTTTATTTACATATATGTATTGTATAAAATTATTTAAAAAAAAAATATATGTTTGTGTGTGTATCAAATAAAATATTACTATCACTAAAATGACGTGTGTGCGATAGAATGTTATTGCATCATGTCTAATAATATAATATTAAAATAAAATTTAAATTATAAATTAATTAACGTCACTATGCTGATTTGTGACAGAATAATAATGAGCCTTATTACAATTTTATTGAACTCTATAAGCTTTATACTAATTATACATAGTGTGGCATTTATTGAAATCAGTTATATATTTTTTATAGTAGATGCTCAGTGGTAAGCGCGGTGCTACTGGGTTCAAATTCCGGGGACGCAAGTCAAAAAATGCCTGAGAAGTAAAATTATCGTTGAAATACAGACAGAAATGGGTCTTCTCTTTGCCTTGGGAATTCACACTTCTATGCCGTATAAGTAAATGTTTTTGATAAATATACGAAACAGCGAATCATAGACATACATACAATCTTCGGAAATTATATATTATATACATTACTCTATGCATATAAATGATCTTGGTATTTCATTAGCTTTCAGTCTCTTTTAAGAACATCCTGTACAAATATTCTGTTGAATTCTGTCTTAATTGTTATTTTATGAAGTTGTTTATTTATTGTCAAAATTTGCAGTCTTTTTCGTAAAATTACGTTTTTCTCTCTTTAAAGTATGTTCTAATGTAATTTCCTTAAGCGTACAGAAAAGTTAATTTCCGAGTGCCCTAGTGGGGGATGGGGCAAACACATTTCAGTGTCTGTTTTAATGATCATTTCAAAAGCAAACGGGGATTAGTAATATTATTCTTATATTGTTTCGACTGAACCATGGAGACGACCCGAATCGATCTACTATTTTTTTATTTCTTCGAATGAGTCAAATCATTATGTCGTTATTTATTATCAAATGGTGAAAAATGATTTATTGTTAAACATTGTTTTTTAAATACACTGTCCCGTAGTCAGACATCCTTTTAAATATTGTATTTACCTGTGCCAGGATATCCCGCTCTTCCGTAGGCAATCAGCAGACACAATAGCAAACCCTAAATTTTATAGAGTTGTACCGAATTCTACAATAATTTACTGTTAAATATCTTTGTAATGCAATAAATGTGAAACATTCATTCGCTTGCGTCGTAAAAAAATAAAATAAGATATATTTCTCATTTCAATTATCACTCCTACAATAAATCACTTGGTAACTATAAAGAAAAATACGGTCTACTATTCTATCACTTCCAAGAACTAAGAATACTCCAAATTCAAAACATTGTCATTACATTCTAGATTATATTCAAATGATTCCAAATTCAAATTACTTATCTATGGAGATTTCTAAAATATGTGGCCAGCATCACCGCGAGTCCACACGGTCGCTTAAAAACTTAAAACACGATTATGCTAATGTAACACAAAGTGTTCGATATTTTTCGTTCTCACGGCTGGCGACACCGGGTCTAGCGGAGTCGTTGACCTCGGGGAAATTACAAAAATTAGAAGCTATATCATATTTATTTCGGGAGTGAATTTACAACATCTTAATTTGAATTTCGAAAGTGCATAGTTCGTTAGACGAAAATTAAGTTTTTAATTGCACCACTAGATGGCGTCTGAGAAGAGGTTGTAAATACTCTTTAGCTGTATAACATATTAACATCTTCCTAAAAGTTTCATATATTTTGAATTTATTTAAATAGTTTAAGGTATATTCTGATTTAATTACCTAGGTAATATGAATGATTGAATATAATATAATATACCTAGGTGTAGTCTATCAGAAATTCGATCGTTGTATGTATTACTACACATTATTAAAAAAATGTAAAGTTATCATCATGAATTTAAACATAAAATTATAATTTATTCACATCTTAAGAGGCGAAACTGAACTGCGTTACCAAAGCGCTGAAAATCAGTGCTGTGACACTGATTGTCTTAATCCTGAGTCACCTATTTCCTGAACTGCACAGGAACTATTTAGATAATATTTCCTGTGCTTGTATCTCTTTTCTTCTCTTTATGTCTGAAAACAAAATGTGTTGTTGTCTAGAATTTTTAGTACTGAGAATGATGATAAAAAAAGTTACCATATGGGAATATATATTTGTATATTATGTAAGTAACTGTTTACAAGCGGATATTATGAGCTCTTTACCTTAAGAAAGGTATTGAAACAAATTTTGTATAACAGATCAATAATGTTACATGTTATTCAGTCCATGCCTCTCATTCATTTATTTCTTCGATTTAATTGTACGCAACAGGTCAGAAACTTGCATTGTGTAAATAGGCCTTAAGTGTTAGGCTAGAAGTATTTCTAGTGCTCTCGTAGTAAGGGCTAAGTTATATATTATAAAAAACATCTAAAATTAATATTAGAATAAGTATCGGAGCAAGCCGTGAGCGCGAACTCAACACGAAACCACAGATCAGCGAAATCCATACAAACTGATTCAGGTAACATTCGAAAAAGTTTTCACCACAAAGGTTGGATGTGGTATCGGTCGTAATTAGCAAATGGCAAAGATCGTCGATACGGAGCCGATAGCTTTCACGTTTCTTTTAGTTTTTCGGTTAGACTTTACTTTGGTACATTTCAAAGAGTAAAATCAAGGTTTGGTTCTTCTTTGTGTAGTGTTTTGTTTTTATAGACTAATGATATGAATTATGAATTATATAATGGTATTCGTATTTTGAAAAATGTTATGAAAATTAAAACAAGCTATTAAGTATAACTTAAATGCGTTATACATAATGGAGTTTCCGAAACGCGAATTACGATACTTCGATTAATCTAAAGCAGGGATGCACAGACTTATTAAGACTAGGGGCCACTCGGGCAAATTATGAACTGATGGCGGGCCGCCAGAAGTATAGGTAATTAAAGACAATAAAGAATTGATAATAATGTATTAAAATTGAAAAAATATTTCTTAATTTGAAGCCTCTTCCCTTTAGATTCTAAAGGGACTAACCAGTTACTTCTCTGTTTTATATAAAAGTTTCTTTTATTGAAACGGGTAGGTGCCTTACGTGATGGTAAGTGATCACCGCCATAGACAACCATAGCACCAGAAGGCCTGAAGACTAAAATAATAAAATTTCAAGCCCTCTAGTGGGCATGGGGTTTGGGGTCTCCGTGTCACTGATTTTCATTTATTTTACAGGAAAGTCTTCTATGCTCTTACCGACTGAAATCTTTTTTTTTTATTTTGAACCTTCGAACCTGGGACTTCCTGTGATAAACGCAATGCACATACCACACATGGGCGGAGGAAGCTGAGGCGATATCAGCTTTAAAAGAGCTTTAACCAAGTTTGTTTTATGTTGGATTCCATTTTGGAATTCGTAAAAAAATAACTTTACTAAGGATGATTGAAATTATCTAGACTTCACTAGAATATCAAATCTAGTGACTTTACTTACATTTTTACTAGCTTAGTAGTCTATTATATCGTTTATTTTATCTTTTTTATAAGAGTAAAGTTTCAATATCTTGAAAGTTTACATTTACCTAAGTACTTGTTTCCTTGTAACAATGTAATTTTTTTACATTGTCACTACCGTTGTCATATCGTTGGTTCAAAAGTAAAACTCACTAAGTAACATTTTGAATAAAAATATATTTTGCTACTATTACTCATTTTATCAGTAAACCTGCGGTTAGAATGAAGAACTAATTACGTATTCTGGTCCATAACTAAACTATGAAACGCAATACACTTTTATCGTAAACTAGTGGACCCCGCAGACGTTGTTCTGCCACAATGTTTGCTTCGAAATTATACAATTATTCTTAGATTTGAATATGCCCATTTGCCCACTTTTTTATACGAATATAGTGTCTAATATGTCACTGATTTGCAGTGGACATCTGTTATTCTAAAAAAGCTAAGCATGCATGACGTGAGCTGTCAAGATGGCGGAGTTCCGAACCTAATTTATTTTAAAATTAATTTTTGCATATATTTTTTCTTGAATTTTTCCGATATTTTAATAGCTATTCTTTTATTCGGGACATATAGGAATCCAACGAATAAGATATCGTTAAAATCGGTGCAGCCGTTCTTGAGTTATAAATAGTGTAACTAACACAGCTTTCTTTTATATATATAGAATATAGATGTACGCTTAAATAAGGAATAGTAGCAACGTTTATTTTTATTCAAAATTACACTTTAAGTTTTGCCTTTGAACCAACGATATACAGTAGGAAGCTATATAGTTCCCAGGTATATAACATTACTAGCCGTCCCCGCCCGCCCGCTTCCCTAGGCGAATTGTAAAGGATAGACGAATATGAACTATCCACATAAATTTGAAAAAAAAATGGTAAAGGGTTGATGGAATTCAAAAAATGAATAGCCTAAAACCTTCTACAATTAATTCCGCGTCGAATGGTCATGGTATCATGCCGATCGGTCCAGTAGTTTTCAAGTTTATCGATAACAAAGAAAAAAAAATAACATTATATGAATACAATTAAGCATTAGCATTGAAAAATACAATAAATATCTTATTAAAACATAAAAATTATGCTATGAACCATCAAAGTCGCTGTCGAATGATAATAAACCCGTAATTTCTTTAAACTAACACTGGATACAGATCATAAATAACTGGATTCTATATTGTACTAGAAAAATTAAGTCCCACAATAAAACCACAGACTAATAAGCAATCACAGGCTAATCAAATAACCTTGTTGTTTTTAGTTTTAATTCTATGGATAACGTTAAAAACGGTATGGGGTAACGTTATAAAATGTAACGATACCTAATTGTCGCTTCTTACGTACATATTTGTAATATTAGATTAGTAATTTGACATTAATTTTATTAAAAAAATACTATTATTTTTATAATGTCTAATAAATAAGAGTTTTTGTGTATACGTAAGCGTTCATATAAAAAGACTTATATTTTTGTTTAAATATATTTATTAATAATTTCAATTAAATATTCAATTTGCCTCTTATTAGCTTTTTTGTTTTGTTTCAGTTTATTGTTTTAATATTAAATCGTTTGCTAGTTTAGATTTAGAAATATTTCTCATTATTTAATTAATAAGTAATACAATTTTTAACTGCATAGTTATTACAAAGATAGTCTTTATGAGAAAATAAATATCTTGAACCATATAACAATTTTCGTCCCCACAGGAGCATTAAAACGTAGGCCTTTTAGTAGTGCCGGATTTACACATTTCCAAAGTGTAGGCTATTACCTAACTCCCCCCTCACCCTGTCTACAATTGTCTATTCAGAAATAATTATAATATACAGAGTCCGATTACTAGTTCGGGGCGGCCAACTGGGTATTTTTGTATAGGTTATACACGTTTGATATTTCGTTGAATGACATCATAAAAACGTTCTACAGAATTCTTTTTGATTTCCATAACACATGTTAAAATAAAATTGGTCCCCAAATTTTGGCCTACTCAGCTTGTTGGTAAATCCGCCACTGCCTTTTTGTCATATTAAAAAAGAACTGACTTTAATAAGTTTTTCTATATCAAAGCTCACAAGACAAAGAGATAACGCGCTAACCACCGTATATAGCAAACAAAAACGTTCAATCACTCAGATATGCTTTGAGTTCCACCGTAAATTACAGCGTTCGCAACCGCGATCGATTCTTGAAGGATAATTTTATTAAAAAAAGATTGAACAAAGGAAGCCGCCTCTGTGGTGAAATTTGCAGATTATCCTGGCATTCGATAAGCCAATGCTGGCTGGAGGAATTGCGATGACGTCATTATATTGTTTTCAAAGAATACCTAATTTAAACGCGGACTGTTTAATCAATGATTATTTATTCTTCACATTTATTACAGCTAATTCCCGAGATGTATGTTTGTGTCTATTTCACTGATCATTTTTCTTTAATCAGTTAATTTATATTGAATATTTAAAAAAATAGCCTATGCCTACTCGCTGATAATGTAGCTTTAAGGTGAAAAAATGATGAGAGTGAAATTTTAAGATGCGCGCGCATCTGTGACACAAAATTAACATGATGAAGTTGGCTACAGATGACCTGCGCGCGCACGATTTCCCAAAAAAACGACATGATGAAGTTGGCTACAGAATAGAATTTGATTGATTTTAACATTTTGCTTCGATATTTACTGCAGTTTTGTTTTTTAAAATTTTTCTTCAGACGCCAAAGAAGTATAACTTCTAACGCGTATACATAAGTATACACATACCTTTTTAAAATCGGATCAGTCGATCCAGAGTGTACCCCCTACAACCAAACAAACTACCTCTTTATAATGTTAGTATAGATATTGCCCCAGGTATTTTAGCATTATTTCTCCGAGAATTGGACTTCCGGCGGTAAATGAATACGTACCACTTCTAGTATAATATAATTTTTTTAATTATATTATTTTATTTAACAACGATCTCGCGTAGAGTTACTAGTATACTCGTATAAATCAAAATTTATATCGGCCTCATTATATATGGCATTGTTCGTAATAGCTATGCCTGCCAATAATATGTATGCTTTGCGCCAAACTATGTATATGCAAATAGACCTCAAACGGAAGTTGTTAGAAGGCAGAGCATTCCACAAGAATTAATCAATAGTTTAGATCAGGCGGCTAACACCCGAAATTCATTCGATTTTGTTTTTTTTTTAACTCAATCTGGATAATGACAACGTCTTCGAATGCTTTGACGTTAATTTTGAATCTACAACTTACACTAAATCGAGTAGTAAGAACATCTTGATCGTTTTCCAGAAAATTGATAGACCATTTTGAGCCACGACTCGATTGGGCGCTTTCTCGTACTCGAATCTGTCGGGAGTAAGCTGGTAATACTGTTTATTTGAAAATAGAATAAAATTTTAATTACTCTTACATTTGCAAGTTGAAAGATTTAATGCACTTCTACGTATATTTTACAAAATAAACATTAAATAATAAACCAAATCACTTTTTTATTTATTTACAGTAAGGTCATAGACAATTTCTAATTTATGAAAACCATTAAAAATTCATAAAATATGTCGGAAAATCTCAAATTTCATAACGACATAATAACTCCAGCTCGGAGCACTAGAATAGTGGAAGGAAACAAAAAAATCGAGAACATTACTCGCAATTTTCTTTGATGGAAAATCCAAAAAGCAGTATCAAAGCCTACGTTGACATAGAAAGCTAAAGTTTCCGCCTACCGGCGATGAAAGAAAGCTCAAAATTACTGCATTCTGTTCAAAACGGTGGCCTTTTGAAATAAGTTCAAGTATTAAAAATAGAGAATCAACTATTATACTGTTTCATGCGTTTTAGAATTTCTTATACTACGTGAATAAAATAGCAGATGTATTCGGTTCTGTGAATTATGTTTTGTATATTTTTTTAGTTCTCTGTATGATGTTGTGTAAAATTTCTAAAGATACCCGCTTCTCTTTTATTTGAGGGAAATTAATGAGCGGTTTTCAATAACATACAGCGTCGCAAAAACGTCTCAAAACGAAATGTTATTTTTTCTTACATGGCAACGTTCTTTTGCAAACATAAACTACCTACTAAAGTATCAAAAATATGTCAGTCAACTGTACTTAATTATTTATTTTCCTAACAAATTAAGTGAGTTATTTCTAAACGTTGTAATTTCTAAGCAATATTTTTAAAGTTACAACTTCAAACTAACCTTAAAATATACCATAAGTTTTACATGTAGGTGAGTAGGTATAAAAATTCTATCTCACGAAGTCCGTTTGGCTATAAATATGCGTTATGCTATGTTGTATGTATGTACCGAGGTCCTGGGTTCGAATTCCGTAAAACAGGATAAAAATATGCAGGGTATAAAAAATTATCACTAAGTTGTTGCCTGTATAAAATACATACACATAAGCACACGCAGAAGGCTTTTAAGCGTCTTTAGGCATTTGGTCTCAACTAGCCAAACAAACTCACTCAAAATCTATGTATTTAATTTGGTAATATACAAAAATTTGTTAAAGAAACTTCAGCCATAATTTGAGAGAATAAACAGTAACTAAATTCAAAAAAACGTCCAACTATGTTAGGAACAACAATTCGTATTCAAGTGAATTATCAAATCATTTTAATTGCAACTATTAAAGCGACTTAAGGGCTGAACCGAGATCAAGCGACGTCACTATAAAAGACAAAGTGTCAAGATGAAAGGCACCGCCGCCGATTGTCGCGGCATTGTATCGTCACTCGTTAGCCCGCCATTATCGTACTAAGATTTATTTTAACGATTAATTGTGCGGCTTAAGTTAGAAGCGGGAGCGGTTGAAGATTATTTTTTTATTGAAGTGAAAAGTTCTCTAGGCACTTTGAGCGTTTTTAGTGAGGAAAAGCTTATAGATTCGCGTCACCGACATGCTAATTCTAACAGTATACATATAGCTATGAGTAGTGAAGTGAAATATTCTCTAGGCGCTTTGAGCGTTTTTAGAGGGGAAAAACTTATAGATTCGCGTCACCGACATGTTAATGCTAACAGTATATCTATAGCACAGGAAGTACTATGTTTGTATCCCGGGCAAACAAAATTAAAAAAAAAGTTATTATCACGGTCGGGCAGGGCTCAGAAAGCCGATAATCTATTTGTCTTGAATCATTCCTCAATGATCAGTGAAACAGACACAGAAATGGGTCTGCCCCATGCCCCACTAGGGGACTCGGGAATTCACTTTTAATACTTTTGAATATATATCAGTTTTTATTTGGACCACAAAGGTTTTAACGATTATCGTCCAAGAGTGGATACTTCCAGCCTACATTTGGACCGGATGGCGGATATGCAGTTTCATTTTTGGAATACAACCTTTATTGTTTCATTTAAACAATAATAAACAATGAACAAAATAGGCCTTAGGAATGCGCCTTGTGTAGACCTATGTATTATTGGCAATTATTCCTACTTTAAAAATACTTTTATTATTATTAAACATATATTTTATTTATTTATTTATAATTTACTGCACACAGAAGTATTACAACTATGAAAGTACATTTACAAAAATATAAGGTATAATAGGTGAACTTATTGCAAGAGTAGCAATCTCTTCCAAACTACCTTTGGGTGACAGAAATAACTTAAAGGAAATGGGGACGGTGCAAGAAATACATGAAAAGGGGATGGGAGTGTAGTATCATCATAATATATTACATAAAATATATAAGAAGCAATTAATCCAGACTATATTGACTAATTACGAAAATTAGACGATACAGAACGATAATGCTCCTTTACCAATACAGTCACAGATAAAAAATATTCACTAATTAAAAATGAAGGTTATGATTTCTCCTAGACAGTGTTCATGTTCTTGAATCCAATCAATTTGGAAATGTATTGAAGTGTGTCCGTTTTCATTCCATTTTTCAATATTAGGAGTAAACTTTGATCAACAATTTCGTGTGGCTCTTAAAATAAAATTTTCATTCATTCATTAATTTCATTCATTCATTCAGTTCATCATTGATGTTAACTGAGACGCCTATAGTGCCTCACGCACCTCTGTAAATTTTAAAATAAAAATATTTTTTTCATAAAGCGATGACGACTTTTATAGTGTTAATAAACATCGAAATGAGTGTCAACAGGGGCGAACTACCGTATCAGCCGTATCAAAGATACGGGGCCCCCTAGCTACAGGGGCCCCAAACCCTTGTAAATTTACCTTTCATTAGGGCTTAGCCTCAGTTAGCACTAGAAAGCCTGAAATTTCGCGCAATATAGGTATACCAAATACATATCGGATATACAGAGTGGAGGAAGTTGAATTAAACTGTTAATGTACCTACATTATTCATATCTATCTAATATATAAAATTCTCGTGTCACAGTTTTCGTTGCCATACTCCTCCGAAACGGCTTGACCGATTTTGATGAAATTTTTTGTGCTTATCCGGTATCTATGAGAATCGGAAACATCTATTTTTCATCCCCCTAATTTTTTTTTTTAATTTTTGGACAATAAATACATACAACCCCTGCTTTTTATTTTCAAAAAATCTTGACCCGTGCGAAGCCGGGGCGGGTCGCTAGTACTATATAAAAATAAGTCGGGTTTTCCTTCCTGACGCTATAACTCCAGAACGCACGAACCGATTTCCACGGTTTTGCATTCGTTGGAAAGGTCTCGGGCAGGTTTATAGCAAAGAAAATTCAGGAAAATTTTCAACAGAAAAGCGGGAAAATCTTTTTTCTTTAAGAATAATTATATAATTTCGAAGCCAAAATTGTGGCAGAACAACGTCTGCGGGGTCCACGAGTGGTGTATATAAAGTCAAATACAAACTAGCAAAAAAACAGCTAATAAATTGTATCACAATAAATATGGAAACTTTTTTATTTCAACGAAATTGAAAAGCAGTCAAAATGACTTCTTTGGAATCTAGTGTTAGGAAGAAGGGCTCTAAAGTATGATGCAGGGCCCATCAAAGTTAAGCTACGTACCTAAGTGTCAATGAGGTTTTTATATGTTTTTGTTCTAAATATGGAATTGTAAGAAGTAGGTTACACAACTAGCGAGTGTCAATAAGGCTAGTTATTCATGTATTCACAATGTTGCCATAAACGAAACAATACTAATATTACTCATTGAATTTACAATAGATATTAAATTATATGAAACATTTTAATCTTGAATGCAACTAGGAAGCAACAATTCCTGTCTTTGTCGTGTTAGTATGGTCTTGTTGAAACAATATAGGTTAATAGGGACTTATGGACACTGTGTTTACAATTAATATTATTAATTAAAGATATTTAGCCTTTATATGTCGTATTAACTGTATACTATATTCTTAAAAATATCGTGTCACAATGATTGTGGTCACACTCCTTCGAAACGGCTCGACCGATTTTTATGAAAATTTGTATGTATATTTGGTAGGTATGAGAATAGATCGTAAAGGTTTCATACCGCTAGGTGATTAGGGTAGGGTAAGTATAACCCCAAATTTTCACTTTGTCCAGCGAAGTGGGCTTACTAGTATATTATATTATCGGTTTCGATAAACGTAAAAACGTAAACAAAATATTAAAAAAATATATTTCTGGAGTACTAGTAGGTACAGCGTCAACTACTGGATCCAATTGTGAATACAAACCATCCAGGAATGTGAATTAACACACACAATTTAATCAAAATCAGTTCAGCGGTTTGGAAGGATTTCAGTGAGATACATACAGAAGAATTACTAATTATTTGAATACTAACATAGAATAAGTTGTTTTGCTGTGTAACACTTACTTTACAGTAATAAAACGCTTTTCATAAATTTATTTTTCTTATTATTTTTAAAATTATCACATATCTACCTATATAATATATTATATTAACACGTTTTGTACTGTACGCAATCATAGAATGAAAACAAGTTTTTGTACGCATCAAAACTTTGAAAAATCTATCTCCTGTCTGGACGCGTTTCCGGGCCATTTCCGGCTATTTTGAAATCTCATTATATTTCAATTCACTGCAATTGTTTTACTTAGGGGATCTATTCATAGAATTATATACTACTAGCTGATGCCAATTTCGTTTGCATATCCTTTTAGTATACGCAAACTATCGAAAGAGTAAAGAAAAATGGGAAAAATACGTAATAAAAATAATGCGGTGACCACTTCAATCTCGATTGTTATTTCTTATTACTATTGTAACCGAGTCTTTGTAAGCTAAACCATTGTTGAAAAGAGTGTCCATGGAGTTTCTTGCCGGTTCTTCTCCATGAGACCCACTTTTTGGAACCGTGCAACTAGACGTTTCATAAGAGCCTGCAAAGGCCTATTTGAAATAAAAAACTTTTGATTTTGATTGTAATTCAACAGATATGCTATGAACTAGATATAGCTAGAGTGAGAAAACGCTTCGCACGGGTGCAATGTACAAAAAAAATAACATATTATGTTACTCGCTGATTTATAAAATCGGTCGAGTAGGTACTTTTTGAGTAAAATCGTAACAAACAATCAAATATTTCCTGAAATTGTAGGAATTTGTGATATTTCAAAGCTGTCACCTTTCAGTCTGCTGAAAACGTCGGGATAAATGAGGTAAATAATAAATCGCGTTTTAATCCGTTTGACGGGCTCGTTGGCGCGTTCGGTAGAACACCTGCCGTGCGCATCGATGGGTCGTGGGTTCGAATCCCACCGGGACCACATGTTTATAATTCTCTTTAAGCATGTTTTCCCCACGTCTGGTAACTTCGGGCATTGATCGGGTGGGAGGAATATAAAAAAATTCCAACCGGGTAACGAACCACCGTTCATAGATGGAAAAACGGTGAAGTGCATATTGCGCGTTTCGGTTTCAATCTATGGATTTCCGAATGCTCGAAGTAAAAATTAGGTTGACAGTGCATCATTGACTGATGTTATGTGGCTGAGGTATCACCTACCATCAAGTGAACCTCATGCTCGTCTGTCGATATCTGACATAAAAAAAAAAAAGAACCGGTATAAAGTATTTTTTTAAACATGTTTAGTTTTAGTCCTCTCGAGCGATTGATTTCGCTTCAACCTCGATACAAATTCTTTAGCCTTGTTTATATATTAACATAATTTAGGCATATTTAAATATAGCTTGAAACAAAAATAAGATTTAAATTAGTATGACCTAACAGGTGTCTTCTTTTAAATACGTCCATAATTTGAATAATAGATTTTTTACAATCATGGATTGTGAAATATGCCGTCAGAGTCACATTAACATATTTTATGAAAAAAGGTGTTAGAATCAAAATTACTATCTGTTTACATATTAAATATATTCTTAAACTTCGACCTTTTCGTCCATTATATAGTTAATTTATGCGTTTTGACGTGTGTCTACGATATATTGTTCTATCGTATTAAAAATGGGTTTCGATAGCGTCGTAAAAATTGACGAGGTCGTATGTGCGATGGGTACCTTACGTTCTGGTGGGTCGCAGATTCGAATCCCGATGGGATGATATGTTTATGCATTAGATAGGTGATATCCTGCTTAGTTTAGGCATTAGATTTATTATTATTATTATTATTAGATTAGACCTTGGACTGCTGATTTCTGATGATCTTAGTTGGGTGGCCCAAGTGAACGAGATGCGTAAGCGTATGTTTGGAGCAATGCATGGCCTGAAGCGTTATCAAAATTTTATTCCTCAAACAACAAGAATTACTTTGGTAAATTCAATGTTGCTCCCTATCCTAGATTATGCAGATGTAGTTTACCCTGACCTGACTGAAGATCTCTTAAATAAACTCGACCGTCTGCTCAACTTGTGCATACGTTATATTTTCGGATTACGTAAATTCGACCATATCACCCAATTTCGCATCAAATTGAAATGGCTAGACATTCGCTTCCGCCGCAACCTTCACATACTTACCTCTCTATATGGCATTCTTCACAATCCTTCTGCTCCCTCTTACCTCAAACAACGTTTTGTGTACTTGAGTGCACACAGCGGTACCCTGCGCTCAATGAGTAATAAAACTCTCTCCTTTCCAGTCCATAAGTCTTCTCACTATTCGGATTCTTTTACGGTCACCGCCATATCTCTATGGAATAATTTACCACGAAACATTCACGACGCACCGTCTATAAACGTCTTCAGAAAGAGGGTCGAAGAGTACTATATTAAATTATTAACCTGCTAATTTTTCCATCTTTCACAATTTTCTTATTTGTTTCTGTTTTTTTACTTAAAAAAAAAATAGTTTTTAATTTTTTTCCATTTTCTTCTTTTATTTACTATTGCACTGCCTACACACCTCTCCACAAAGCCAAGGTTAACTGGCAGAAAATGCCTTTAGGCATTAAGTTCGCCTTTTGTACACTACTTTTTTTTGTGCAATAAAGAGTTTAAATAAAATAAATAAATAGATAGGTGAGCGGAATATCGAAATACCGACTGAGTAAAAAAACCACCGTCTATAGATGGAAAATCCGTAAAAAGCACACTGCGCTTTTCGGTGTCAGTCTATGAATTTTCGAATGCTGGAGTTTTAAAATAGGTCGACAGCGCATCACTGATTGATATTCTGTTGCTGAGGTCTCACCTACCACCAAGTGAATCTCATGTTTGTCTGTCGATATTTGATATGAAAAAAAACCGTTTTTTTAGTCAGTGTCTTAAATAATTCGTAGCTCGTAAAGTAATATATCAGATGTTTAGATACAGTACCTAATATAACCTATTTTATACATATGTAAATAGTATACATCACGCCTCTTTCTCATTGGGGTAGGCAGAGACCACGGAATTCCATACGCTCTGATCCTTGCATACCACTTTCGCTTCTTCCACTTTCATCAATGCTTTCTAGTACTTTTCAAACTGGCCCTTTTGAAGAACGTCCCCGATCTGATCGAGGTACTTTCGCCTAGGTCAACTTCTACACTTCCACTTACACCAGATTCATAAATCTTTTTCATCCATCCTATCTACATGTCCAAACCAACTCATCACAACCTTACCTTATTCGTTTATATTTTACCTAAAACTACGAGTATAATCGTTTTAACGTTTAAATTAAGAACGTAATTCCGTAATATAAAAATAATTCACGAAGATTACTAAAAATTAAAAAAAATATATTGTATGATTTATTACTTAGACATTAGATATAATGTTTATAAAACAAAAACTATAATAGCTATAAACATTTTATATATTTAAATCAAAACTAAAATAAGAACTCTTTTCGCTTAAAGTTTGAATTAAGAATGTAATCGGTTTTTTTCCGAAATAATATCTCTTCTCATTCAGACTTTAATCAAAAATCGTTAAAAAATTGATGTATCACTTTGAGTTAATAAAACAGGAAATTTAAATAAAATACTGTATACCGGAATAAATCGCTATTTATTATATTTATATTGTTTAAATTATTTATCCCGACGTTTCGGATGCTTTTCAGTAACCATCATCTTTCTGTCTGCCCGTGATCACTGTTGCTGAAAATATCCGAAACGTCGGGATAAATAATTTAAACAATATAAATAATAGATCGCGTTTTAATCTGATATATACTTTAATTAAATTATTTAATACATTTATGTGATTCCTATAATTTATTTTATCAACTGAACAGGTTCATATAAGACCTTATCCTTTTAAAAGATTCGGCAGTCCAAGATTTTTTTTTTTTTTTATGACAGATATCGACAGACGAGCATGAGGTTCACTTGATGGTAGGTGACACCCCAGCCACACAACATCAGTCAATGATGCGCTGTCGACCCAATTTTTACTTCGAGCATTCGGAAATCTATAGACTGAAACCGAAACGCGCATTATGCACTTCACGGCTTTTCCATCTATGAACGGTGGTTCGTTACCCGGTCGGAATTTAGATATTCCTCCCACCCGATCAATGCCCGAAGTTACCAGATGTGGGGAAAACATGCTTACAGAAAATTATAAGCATGGTGGGATTCGAACCCACGACCTATCGATGCGCACGGCCGGTGTTCTACCGAACGCGCCAACGAGCCCGTCAAGATATAGCAATAGCATATAGCAACTGAAACCGGTTATTTTGATTCGGTTAATTTTTGGAAATATCTTAAATATTCCATAGTCCAAGATTTGTGGTCTTATCATATTGAATAGTACAGTGTATATGAAAAACTATGACGGTTATAATATTAAATATACTCTATTGTGAAGACGATACGGTTTATTTTTCATTACTTGTGCTTTTTAACAGAGTTATGGGCAGACAGGCGGGCGCGGAATGACTTTGTGAATATTTTAAACGCAATCTCGAGTCGTTGGCCACTAAAGCTCCTATTGTTTGCAAAAAAACTAATGAAGAAAATGCTCTACTTCAATTTTTAAGATATTTGGACCTAATCCATTAAAATATTATGCAATTTAGAGATTTTTGGACCAAATCCATTAAAATAAATTACTGCAATTTTTAGATTTATTTTTTCTATTAAAATTTTTAATTTGCGGATTTGACATGTTTATAATTTTCTGTAAACACATTTTTCATCATGTTTTATCATGTGGTAGGAAAATCGAAATCCCGAACGGGTAGAGAACTACCGTTCATACGGAAAAATCTTGAATTGTTTTCGGGGATGCTAGAAGTGAAAATTGGGTTGA
This sequence comes from Anthocharis cardamines, assembly GCA_905404175.1. Lineage (NCBI taxonomy): Eukaryota > Metazoa > Arthropoda > Insecta > Lepidoptera > Pieridae > Anthocharis > Anthocharis cardamines. The sequence continues at coordinate 4,672,221 of FR989971.1, read as the reverse complement.
TGGCGTACAGTTGTTGGATATCCTATGGCTAAGGTATCATATTATCATTAAGTGATTCTAACGCCAAAAAGCATAAAATGTTTGACATACTACAAGATTTGTACTGTTTGTTTATCCATCTATCGCGGCAAAATAAAGAGACGAATCGACATGATTTTTGCAAATAAATCTGGAGAGAAGGTTTTTTTGTCTAAATATCACGATTTTTCTATGCAGCGACGAGAATTATACGTTTAGTTAAATAATAAGTAGAGCAACATATGACTCGTGCCACGTACGACAACTTGTCACTATGTTGCGGTTCGCTAAAACAACAATAGACCTCTCTCCATACAATATCCTTTGTCAAGCGGTTTATCAAACACGGAACAAGGAAATATATAGAGTCGTTTATTGTTACTAATTTTATTAAATTGTGATTTCTTACTTTTTTAAGTTGAACTGAGTTAACTGATAGACAGGCGTTAAGTGCACTTGATGGCAGATGATGATGATTATATTATGATGATTTATGGAATATCCATTTGTAATAATGTGCTGTTCTATATATATATACGGTTCTATATATATATACGGATCTATTTTATTATTATTTTATATAAGTGATTTGCTTAGTTCCCTAGTGGGGCATGGGGCAGATATATTTCTGTGTCTGTTTCACTGATCATTTTTCTTTACAGTCAAGTGGGTGAGCCTTCTTTGGCCTATACGGCCGAAACAATTGTTTTTTTTAAATTTTGTTTCCCCGGGATTCGAACTCAGGACCTCCGGTGCTAAACGCATCGCGCTAACCACTGAGCCATGGAGGCGGTCATTTTTACTTTAAAGGGGAATTTATTTATTTTCCATACGGATACCGATACTGAGACACATACCCGCAGCACCAGAATAAACATAGTGAAATGGCTATAATTTCTGATAAAAATATCAATTCATAGGAAAAAAATCAGTTGCGGTAGACTCTTTGTCTAGTTTTCTTTCTTTTAATATCGTATATACATATATAGTACCTACTTATTATTGTGTGTGTAATAAATTATTTAATATTTAATTGTTCATTTGTGAATATATTTTTTAAAAGAATGAGTTTCTTGTCGGCTCTTAATTTTTTTTTATGTAAGATATCGTCAGACGAGCATGAGGTTCACTTGATGGTAGGTGATACCTCAGCCACAGAACATCAGTCAATGATGCGCCGTCGACCTACTTTTTACTTCGAGCATTCGGAAATCAATAGACTGAATCCGAAATGCTTCACTTCACGGTTTTTCCATCTATGAACGGTGGTTCATTACCCGGTCGGAATTTCGATATTCCTCCCACCCCTTCAAATGTGGGGAAAACATGCTTACAGAAAATTATAAACATGTTGTCCCGGTGGGATTCGAACCCACGACCCATCGATACGCGCGGCAGGTGTTCTACCTAACTTTGCCACCTGCTCCCATGCTTCGCTGCTTTCCTGCCCCCTATATAAGTATCGATGCCCTAAGATTACTGCAATAACGTTATAACGAAATCACGTCCACAATTACTATTGTACTGAATAGGCCCAGTTAATTGCTCTAAGTATTGTGAGCCATTCTAATTAATATGGAATTCTAATACAAAGGGCAGGCATTCTAAATAGAATGTAGAGTCTACCATCCTATTTGTATGCATTGTTAATCAAAACCTTGGCTTATGAAAATCTAATAGATCTGCATAGAATCTCTGTATACCTTGCATTATATAAACTTCTCAGCCGATTATTACTATTGTAACCGAGTCTTTGTAAGCTAAACCATTGTTGAAAAGAGTGTCCATGGAGTTTCTTGCCGGTTCTTCTCGATGAGACCCACTTTTTGGAACCGTGCAACTAGACGTTTCATAAGAGCCTGCAAAGGCCTATTTGAAAATAAAAACTTTTGATTTTGATTTTGATAATATTGTCTTTTATTAACGCGAGTATCACACATTTAAATAAAATACTGTATACCGGATTAAAACGCGATTTATTATTTATATTATCTATCTGATCAGCAGTATGTGAACACACTCTGGATAAACCAAACCACTACATACGTTTCGACCAACCGAAAATCCTTGCAAAAGAAAGTAGATTCTTTCCCAGACTAGTACGTGAGTCTATTGAAATTAATCCTAACTTCAATAGAGAAGATGGTTTGAGACTTTCCAACACCTGGGATCCAGTAATTAAAAATCTAAACCCCAAATGAAACATACTAAAAAACAAGAGGACATCGTTAGTCAATATTGTCATAATTTAAAATTACAGTAAATATCAACTCCGTAGGGATAGATGGCGTTAATATGGCAACTTTGTGATATTTCAAAAATCAGATAACTGTCATCTTTCTGTCTGCCCGTGACCACGGTTGCTGATAAGCATCCGAAACGTCGGGATAAATAATTAAAACAATATAAATAATAAATCGCGTTTTAATCCGGTATACAGTATTTTATTTAAATTATGAAAATCTATTCCAATTAAGTAAACTTTGACAAGTATATTTGAATCATATTTTTTTCATTTTAAAAACCGTGAAGTGCCACATGCGCGTTTCGGTCTCAGTCTATGGATTCCCGAATGCTTGAAGTAAAAAGTAGGTCGACAGCGCATTATTGACGATGTTCTGTGGCTGGGGTATCACTTAACATCAAGTGAACCTCATGCTCATCCGTCGATATATAAAAAAAATATCTTGACCCAAATAATTTTTACCTCCCTTTTCCCCGATTAAGACCTGGGATATCAGACTCAAACAACTTTTAAATCTTGTTTCCCATCGAACCCGCGATCTCTGATGCTGACCACATTACACACTGAGCCATAGAGGCGAAGAAAATCAGATTAAATCTAATTAGATTAATTTATTCAATCTCAACCGCTTGCGCAGTAATTCATTATTTGGAACAACGGTAATATTTGTGACAAGGCGTTGGCGGACCTTAACACCTTACAAGTTACCAACGGTTTATAAGACATGGACATTTAGTTCTGCCTTGTCCTAGCAAGTGAAACGGTTAGAACCAGAGACTGAAACCGGTTAATTTTTATTTTCCAAAATACAGACTGAGATCCCATGATATTAGTTTTACAGAGTAATACACAATAAACTTACCACAGTAATTCTTTTCAGTAAATATGAATAAAAACGAAAGAATATTAACGAAAACTTTTATTATACTGGAATAACTCCCATAGTAAATTAACAGTCCCTGGTTAGAACTGATACTCATTAAAACAGAAAAATTACCGCCTCCGTGGCTCAGTGTTAATCACCATTATCACCGGAGGTCCTAGCTTCGAATCCAGAGGAAATAAAATTAAAAAAATATTTGGCCGGGTAGGGCATAGAAGGCTGATACCTACTTGCATGTAAAGAAAAATTATCAATGGAACAGACACAGAAATTGGTCTGTCCCATGCCCAACTAGGGGACTAGGGAATTCACTTTTTTAAAACAGAAACATGCAAAAATAGAGCAATAAATGTCAATTTTTGTATCAGTTTTTGTATGATACGTGACAGAAACAATTATAAGCAATTGATATCCATTAAAACAAACAAAAAAACATGGCAAAAAGAGACATAAATGTCGATCAGTTTTCATGTAAAACACAATGAAAAAAGTATATAAATATGTTTATTTCGGGCTTCTTTTCATGGGAAAATTTATATAGGTATATTTCCGGAATAGTTACATTAGGATTTTAAAAAATATATCGTCAAATTCTGCAACAGTGTTTCTTGAAATTTAATTCAAAAGCTTATGTTAATTTTTATTTATTTTAGATAGATAGATATGAATTTTATTTGGCACCTTACACATATAAAACAAAGAAACAAAATTTGTATTTCTGCTGCGTGCAGAAGGTTGTTAAAAAATATAAAGTTTTGTTTTATCAATTTATTGTAACATTGCAAGGTCCCATAATCATAGAAAAGTACGTCAGAACGTCGAATCTGTATCCGTATATCGAATATATAGCAACGATTGCGATCATTTAAACAATAATAATTCCAACAAAAAACAGTTAGGGTATTGCAAAACAAATTACTAATATATCTAATAACAGTATTGTATAGACCTCATATATTTTAGTGCCAAGGCCGTTACATGCGTTGGAGAGTGGGCACCTGGATATATCCAAGAGTGACCATTGTATTTGCATAATCATTATTTAATTGTTTGCATACCAGCTCCGAGATTTCAAAACTTGAATACCACCTGTTATAACTGGTTCGATAGCTAACAGTTTTCACCTGATATATTCGTATTGGGATTGTATAAAACTAGATTTACGGATTTTGAGTATTGATAAACCACAACTTTATATTTACTGGTAATAATAGTTATAAATTATTTTGATATTTGAAGCCAAGACCGTTTAAGCAGCAAGTAACATATCAAGCAGTATTTTTGTAACTTTACCAGACCTCCCCATCGGTGGTCTCGAATCTACCGATTTTTTACCGATTCGGCGCAATTTTTATTTAGTGATGTGCCGGATATCCGTACCTATATCGGATCGAGAAGAAAGATTCGTATCCGTATCCGTTATTTTTTGGCGGATCTTTTACGGATATTTTATACATATATGTATTTCTATATATAGGTGATTAGTTAGAACTGAAAAAACTATTAAATTCCATTCGGATTATTGTTTATTTCTTAAATTCAAATATATTAGGCACCTTAACCAAACCAAATAAATCAATATATTCAAGGTCACGTGCCGATTACCACTAGGTCACCGATTGAGTAAGAAAGTTAAGATCCGTGTCCGCGGATCTTGATCCAAAATATCCGTATTCGGATCCGTATCCGCGGATATATATTTTAACGAACCGGCACATCACTAGTTTTAATATCATAAGTGAGTAAAATAACATGCCTAATTTAAAATAAAGAGATTTGATTAAATTTATTATCTTTTTCAATTTCAGACTTTTGGTCCAAATATTCCGATTTTACTTAATTTTGCATTTTGATTTTCGAGACCACTTTTCGACCACGACCATGCCCCATGTAATGAAAGATAAGTAAAGATTCAGTACTTTTAATGGTTACGTAAAACTCGAATGACCCCTAAATACTTTAGTACCTAGTGATAAAAAAAATCGAAAAAGATATCTCAAAGCTTTACAAGATAAACATAAGAATACAGCTAGCATCAATAGTAGTGACATCGATTAATTATCGATAGCTGTCAATTCGAGTGAGACTCGAACGATCTATCAAATTCACGAGAAGGTGCCGAAAAGATATATTGTCTGACGTTTGAATTAATTATAAAGTAATTATTGTTTAGCCGCAAAAGGGACTCGAACAATATCTTAAACTCACCTTGTTCCGCTCATCAATTAACAAAAAAAAAAAATGAGATGATTTCTTAGTCTCTTTCGTAGTTTAAATATATAAAGTGTACTTGGCTCAAAATCACCAAGGTGGTAAATCCACTTCGGCAGCAAATAAATGCCTCAAATCTGTTTTTATTATTACATTTTAGCATTAGTAAACACTTAACTGTGTTTACTTTAACCACACATCACACAAAATAATTAAAAAGTCTTATCTATTACATTTTATATGGACAAATAAGTACAAAAAATCATTTGGAGAACGCGTCCTAAGTAGCAATTCTTACAAGCTAACACCAGAAATAGTCATAAAATAAAACATTTTTAACGGTTATTAATACCCATTCACCTTCAAATGTATCTAATATTAAATTATTGCAAGCATTACTAAAGGAGAAAAACGAATTTTAAAAATGTAAGTCAAAATATAATGTCCGCCAATGTAAGCATCATTTTAGTGAACGCAGCTTTGATTGCGCGAAAAAAAAACATTTCGAATGCATCCCTCTTTAGTCTATGGAACAGCTGTAGAGAGAGTTGTAAACAAAGTGGCTGTGAAGAAAGTAGTTCGCCAAAAGAAATTAAAATAAGTGGTAAGTGTCTTTCAATTCATTATTTACAGAGCGTACATCAATAGGTCGTCAAATGGGGAACGCGTTATTCAATCAAAATGTTGCAATTATAGCTTTTATAGTGTTGTATAACAAATGTTAACCTCAAATATTTTACATTAAGGAAGCGAGAATTGCTATCAAATATGGCTGCCGTTTAAAAAAGGCGCGGTTATTTGAAAATATCATTTGGTGAACGGTCATTTGGGGAACGTTCTCCGATTTGATGGACCGTTCTCTAAATGATGTTGTTGTTCCCCAAATGACTATTTAGTTACTTAGTGGTACTTTCTATTACTAACTGTCAATTTTGTATATGTCGTGCTTATAAAGTTATCAATAAGTATACTTATTTTATTTTTACAGCAATATGGAGTCTCACAAAGCTGAAAAAAATAAAAACCGTTCGAAAAAGCAAATAAAGAAAAACAGTACAGCTTACTTGCGCCAAAGAGAAAAAGCTAATGCCAGGAAAAGAAAATTTTTAGATAAGATGACAGAGGAAGAGAAGGAGATTAAAAGGGCTAAGGGCAGAGAATACTATTATAAAAAAAAAACAAGAAAAGAAAGTGAAGAACATAGCTGAGATGACTGAACGAGAAAAGCGAAAGCAAAGAAAAATGTGGAAAGAAGCTTCAAAAAAATACAGAGAAAAGAAGAAGGCATTATCTGGCATATTACACAATACACCGCCACATTCAGATGATGATTTAGCTGCATCAGCTTCAGTGAGAAAAACAGTAGGTAGTAGAAAAACTAAAATTAAACGTAAATATTACACTTTAAAGAAAAGATTAAGAAGACAAGTAAAAAGAAAAGAAATGGAGTCTCAGAACCCTACAACTCCCGACAGCAAAGTTAACGCATTATTAGAAAACGTTGACGTACCTCCTGAAGTGCGCAAGAATCTTTTATTTAAAGAAGTATTGACTGCCCAATTACAAGATAAAGCCAATACTTTGAGAAAAAATGATTATTATGACTCTTCATCATCTGATGAGGACGATTTAATGACGATTTCTGATCGTCAACGTACTGCGTGAAAACTTACTGTTGAAGTCAAAGCCAGTACATCTTACAGTCAAGACAAGGAAAACATACATCCTAATTTAATATCCCCTGGAACATTTTTATTAATTAAAGTACCTACACAAAAAAATGTCAATTACAGATATGTTGCCACCTGTCAGACAGGTGTGGATATCGATGACGGAGAAATTTTAGTAACTTTTTGAGTTCGGTACGTAATAATGCCAAAAAATTTAAATTAGAGCCACAAGATGTATCTCACGTTGAATTTGAGCAAATAATTTCTATTCTTTCAATGCCATTACTGAAGAAAGAAAACAATCGAGAGTACTATTACTTTGACACTGATATCGATGTTTTCGAAAAATTCTAATTATTTCGTTTTTTAAGTCAATTGTTTTTTTTATAAGAAGGTATTGCTACCTAAATTAATAATGATTAAGAAAGATTGTTTTTGTTTAAAAGTTTAAATAGGATTTTACTAAATAACTATATTTATTTGTTTAGATGGTTTGATCATCTCCAGCAATACCCAAAGTTTAATATGATTGTTAAGAGTTTTACTTGGCTGTGTGTCAGTAATTAAAAGACTAAAAAAGTGATTTAATTTAGTAAAAATTAAGTTTTTGTTAAGAATAAACCTTATAGCAAATAAATAAATAACAATTATTTCCTATAATTTGGCTTATTATTCAATTTAACTGTGAATTTAACCCTAATTGTCTGCATATCGTCATTTGGAGAACACACGCATCATTTGATGAACGCCCTCATCATTTCGGGGAACACCACTAAAATCAAAGAAATGCCATTATAACATAAGTTATTTAGGAATAAAGCCTGATAATATTAGAAACAGGCGGAATCCCTATAGCTACCGCAGATTTGTTTATATGCAAGTGAGCGATATTCACTTATTTAGTTAATTTAAGAAGTTGAAATAGTCATATAGCTTAATTTACAGAGACATTGTCCTTAAAAACATTTTAATTCCAAATTTTGTCAAAGTTTTTTAATTTCGTACTATTGGCTACATATCTCCGATATCGTTAAGGGTTAAAATGAAATATATAAGTATTTTTTTTATTTAGTTATAAACCTCCGAATAACGTTCCCCGAATGATTAATTTTAGTGATAGCACACTTAAAAATTGAAATTTCAAGAAAAGTACTTAATTCTATGCTCTGCCAAGGTAAATATAGTTTAAACACAAGTTTAGTTATGATTTAGAGTAATTATCAATATTTTAGCTTCTACTCTATAGCATCATAAAACAGAATTCAGAATTTCCCACCTTGGTGATTTTGAGCCACTTATTTTTATTATATGTATGTAGTATAGGGGAGCATATGAACATCCACAACACCAGCGGATTTGCAGATGTGTTGCCGGCTTTTATTATAACATTTTAAACCAATGAAAAATAATCGATTTTAAATTAAAGAAGACATATTATTTTTTTATGTTATCAGTAGACGAGCATGAGGTACGCTGGATTGTAATCACTTCAAACACAGCATATCAGTCAATGATGCGTTGTTGACCTTAGTTTTACTTCGAGTATTCCATAGATTGATTCCTAAACGCGTAATATGCAGTTCATGGTTTTTTCATCTATAAACGGCTTCATTACCCGGTCGGAACATCGATATAATTATCTTCCAAGTGATATTTGCCGTGTGATGTAAGGAAAACGTTCAAATCAAACAAATTATTATAAATGTCGTGCAGGATCGGAATGCATGATAAGTGTACTACACCTAACTATTTTGATGTCTGGATATGATAAGGTAACTTTTCTTGTTAGTGTCAAAGGGAATAATTATAATAATTAGCAACTACAATGGTTTCATTTTGAAACTTTGGATTTCTACATGCACCTACATGAATTACGCCATGGAATAAGAACCCCCTTTTATGGAATGAAAACATTTAAATATTAAACGCTCTGTTTAAACCTCCGTTGCTCAGTGGTAAGCGCGAAGTGCACCGGAGGTCTTGTCTTGTTTTTTGTCGGCTGGGCAACCCGCAGTAGGCTGATCCCCTATTTGCCTCTAAAGAAAAATGATCAGCAAAACAGACACAGAAATGGGTCTGACCCATACTCCACTAAGGAACTTGCGAATTCACTCAGTTAAAAACAGTAGTTACGACATACCACAGTTAACATTTCTATCTATCATTAGTTAATGTTGCCGGTCGCCAATAAAATTCAATGTAATTGTATTACACAATTGATAACTGCTACTGTCGATTCTCATAATAAATTATTTGAAGTGGAGCGACTTGTACTTCTAAACGAGGATACGGGTTGTTACAAAAATACTTAAAACATTTAGGTCAATTTACATACAAATAATAGTATTTCTGTTATATTTGTGTGTTCATCTATACTAATATTATAAAGAGGAAAGATTTCTATTTTTGTATGTTATGAATAAACTCAAAAACTACTGGACCAATTTTGAAAATTATTTCACCAATAGAAGCTATCAGCATTATCAGCGAGTAACATACGAGGGTGAATCAAAAAATTCTTGGAATCAATATTAAAAAATGCAAAGATTTAAATAATAATATTTTATTTTTCTACATAATCTCCCTCCAATGCAATGCATTTAGAATAACGCGTTTCTAACTTCCTTATTCCTTGTAAAAAAAAAATATTTTCTTGACTCTCGAAAAAGTCCTCTACGGCAGCTATAACCGCGTCATTATCGTGAAATTTTGTTCCACGAATTTCCTCTTTTAATTTTGGAAATAAGTGAAAATCACTTGGGGCTAAGTCCGGAGAATATGGTGGGTGGTCAAGGAGATTGAAGCCAGCACAGCGGATTGCGTTGAGCGCAACTTCCGATCGATGAGCAGGAGCGTTATCTTGAAGGAACAACACGCCCAACGACAGTTTTCCACGACGTTTTTCTTTAATCGCTTCACGCACTTTCGGGATTAAATTTGCATAATAGGGTCCAGTAATCGTCTGGCCTTTTGGCATGTAATCAATAAAAAGGATTCCTTCACTATCCCAGAACACAGAGGCCATAACTTTGCCAGCGGTAGGAGCAACTCGAAATTTCTTGATGGATGGAGAGGATGGTCGTTTCCAAGACATGCTTTGTCTTTTAGTTTCAGGATCAAAATGGTGGACCCACGTTTCATCCATGGTGACAAGACGACGGCAAAAATTATCCGAATCACGCTGGAACATTTCGAGATTACGCTTGGAAATTTCCAAACGTCGCTTTTTGTTTTCGTCGGTTAACATTCGTGGCACCCATCTTGCAGACACTTTTTTGAACCCCAGTGAATCAATTAAAATGGATTGAACGCTACCAAAAGATATCTTTAGGATCTCAGCTATATGTTTTATAGTCGTTCTTCTGTCTTCCAAAACCAGATTCTCAACCTTTTTGACATTTTCTTCTGTAACGGAGGTTGAAGGCCGCCCAGAACGCGGGTCATCTTTACAGCTTGATCTACCTCTTTTAAATTCAGCCACCCAGTACGCAACCGTAGAATAGGGTACAGCATCACCCCCTAATGTCTGCTGAATGTCCAAAAAAATTTCCTTCGTAGACATTTTTTTCAAACTGAGATATTTTATCACCGCACGTAACTCACTTTTATCCATAATTTTGACTTTTTAGCAACTCGTTGCACAAAAAAATTTATTACATGCGAACGAACTGACAAAAACAAGTGACAGTCTGCATAAATATAGTGTGATTGACACTCTTTAATTTGAATATCGAACTTGATCCAAAAAGGTTTCATATATATGCACTTCTAAGAACTTTTTGATTCACCCTGGTAGGTTATGTTTTGTGTATAGTACATCTACATTGCACCCGTGTGAAGTCAGGGCGCGTTGCTAGTTATGTATAAATAAATAAATAAATGTTTGCCCTAGTTGTATTAATGGACAAACTATACATTATTTTTAATTCTGTTTTATGTGACATTAGATACGGCCAATAGCGCGCATAGATTTTGATTTAAATATTTTTTTCTGTATGTTAGAATAAATTAATTTAATATATACTGGACACAGACGGTTTGATTGTGTGAAGATTTGTGTGTTTGAGGAGTGTGAAAGATAATGAAACGAGTGAAACAAGATAATGAAAAAACAAACAACATACCTACTGCACCGACCCCAAATAAATTTAATGAAAAAAGGAAGGGAAGAAAAGAAGATGATTACTGGACACATACTATTCTAATATATATCTGTATATTTTATTACCCATTTCAATTAACAAAAAATAAATCGATATTAATAACGCTTGGTTTACAAAAAAATAAGATTCGGTGAAAAATATTCTTAAAAACATATCTTAGGTCGCTAAAAATAACTTTGTAAGCCTCCTACTAGTTTTTTGATGCAACTTTTGAAATGAGTCACAAGTTAGCAATTAAAATCTAGAGTATTCGAACTATAAATATTATTCGCAATCGCCGGAAACTGGCAACGTCACTCGCCTTGAATGGAATCCAGTTGAGCTTGGTCACAATGTATATTAAATATTTAAATACAAAAGCTTGTTGACTCTCAAAATCTTATATTACGATGTTTCAACGAACAAAACGCTATTTTCTTCGCTTTTTTTCTTCATAATGGAAAAAATCAAATGATATTTAATAGGTACAAATAAAAAAAGATTTAACATTTCACGTATACATTTTTCGTTGTGGTTATTGTTATCAATATATATTTTTGGAGTTTCATCTTAATTTGAGCGGAGTGTGAGCAGATCTCAGTAACCGCTTAGCTGATTTGAACATTTTTCAGTCTAAATAATTTTTAGCAAAACACTGATGTTTTCTCCGAATTTTCATTTTTACCCAACAGTTTATTTTTTAATGCCGAAATATAATATGCCGCTGCGAAATGATATTTATACATATATATGTAAATGAAAATACATATATTATAATAGCACTGCGTCCAACTAGGTACCTAGTAGTATATATGTATGTTTGTGTGTATTAATGTGCATGTGTGTTTTCATGTTCAATAATATAAAATAATTGTTGCTTAGTAAGTTAAATTAAATTATACGGCTGTTTTAAAATTAAACTCTTATAGTGGGTTGCAAACAATATTAATTAAAATTTTAAAGCAAGTTTTCAAATTTTACTATATATTTTTTATATATTTTTTTGAACATGCTGTATATGTCCAGTAGAATCGCCCACTATTCACTCGATCAGGCATCGTTTGTTACACAATCTAAACAATCGTCCACCTGCCGGTTTAACTTTCCATAGACTAACGTAATTTATAGTTGATAATAGGAATTCACCGCGGTTTCACTCGAATGGAAAACGCATAAAAATTAAAAGTGAGCTTTGTCTATACAAAATCCATCATAATGGGTTGTGTAGTTTGGACTTGAAAACATGACAGATTTACATACTTCGATGCGTTAGAGGTGTTTGCCAGATTAAGTATTTTTGTTTTTTTTTACAGTTATTTTATAAGTATGTAATAGTTAATCTAATTTTGCTCCGAAATTTAATAATAACCTTTTTGCACACGTAACAGCAAGTATTAAGGTACAATAAAAGTACAATTTTTTTGGAGCCATCGCCAATCTTCTAATTTTTCACTATTTTGTACTATATCTTCTTGCAATATGTATTATTAATCAATAAATATTATAACCCGTTTTCAAAGAAACATATAAAAAATCTAATTGTACCTAACCGCTTCATTTATTATATTTTTCTACACATTAAGAATGACTTGTTTGTATGTATTAAAAAATATCTAAAACAAACTGTATACGGGTTCAATTCCTAACAGGTGATTGACAGCTGATGTTTCTATCCGGCTTGAATCGAACCCGATCGTTTATCATAGCCTAATGTATTATCGCTGTTAAAATATTGCTTACAAATTGTAATAGGTCTCATGATTTATTACAAATCAAACTGTTTAATCATTTTATATTACTATTGTTTTCCATGAGAATAATTTATAAATAGATTCTTAAGGGAAGAACAATTAAAAAATGAGTATGTATAATATAAAATAATATACAATATAAAAATTAATGACTAAAGACTATCGAAATATACGCCTTACAAAATACATAACAAATAGTGTATTCAATGAAAGTCAGAGGTTGTCAATCTTTGGATCGTTTAATTTATTTATGGTAAAATTTATTAAACAAAATTTATTTTATTAAAACTTTATTATTATGACTTGCAAACGAAATAGGTTTGACACAGATATCTTTTTAATCCTATTTAACAATATAGTAGTTCTTTTTATATAAGAGGAGGCATACGGACAGGCGGGTCATCTCATGGTAAGACAGTACCACTGCCCATGGACATCCCAAACACCAGAGCTGTGAGGTGTGAGGTGAGGATGTGTTGCCCGCAGTTTTGGAGAAAAAAAATCATTGTATTGTTTATTTCGATGCTTTAAACTTTAAAGCATTCGTAGTTACGAGCAGACTGAAAAGCTGGGCTTGAAAACAGGTTAATTTACTATTGGAGCTTAACAGAAATAATAAAGGTTTTTAGGTTAATATTCAAGTTTTTGGGTATATTTACTGGATTTTTTTTTGTATTAACTCTTTAAAAATAATATCATGGTATCTCAATCAGACTCGTATTTTGGAAAATAAAAATTAAACGATTTAAATCTGTTTAAAAGTGATAACTTCCAAATTCAAATTTCCCAAACCGACACTAACGCCATCTATATAAACGTACATAAAAGAGACTATTACACAAGTACACTACACCTGACACAAGTACTAAATCGCTGTTAACAATCTAGGACAACGTCGTGTAGTGTTGGTTCTTAACACTGGCACTTAAATCGAAATCCCTTGTTATAACCGTACTACAATAGCCGAAAAGGTTGTTGAGGTGATATTTCACAATCAGTAACTAATGCTAGTTTAGCTTCGCATTAATTCCTCTTAGTAATTAATTAAATAATAACTAGAAATGGACCGAATGTTGGTTTGAACCGAATACGAAACTCGGTGAAAATTCAAAATTCGGCCGAAATTCGGTTCGAAAATTTCACAGCGCCTTCTCGAGTGTTTGTCACTAAAAGATAAGCTAGATAGAGAAACGCCGAAATTTGGTTAAACCGAATGTGAAACGGATTTCGGCCCATCTCTAATTATTATTTAATTAATTATATTTATTAGTAAAATAGGAAAACATTTTAACATAAAACAATGCCCCCTGAAGCTGAGTACAGCTATGGTTCAGGAGTCAATGCCCTCTTTTATCAATGATTAATTTGTTTTTGCCGATGAATAAAAATCATAGAACTAAATAAAAATAAAGAAAATAATTACTATTAGTACCAGAAGTATAGTATTCATTCTACGTTTATTATATGGGAAGATTCACTAAACTTGTCAACCATTATGAGTGTAGCAATCAAAAAATATATTTTTTTAAGTTAATAAAGCTAAGGTAGGCTAAATTACAAGTTAGTCTACAGAATTTATAAAAAAAAAAATATTAAAGCGAATTTCTCGTATATTAAATAGCAACTGTTCCTATTATTCTGTGGTATCGGTAACGATTTCGTATGATTTCACTTCGGCAAATGTAAATAGTACAGAATAGTTCTACACTGTGAAGAGCTCTCTACGTCATATTTACGAAGTAATAAGTGACAATGCAAAAAGGTGAGTGATGAGTTTCGTCTCGTTTCTCGTTGTTACCTGAAATAGAAAATGTACGAATTAGCGAATAGTTCTTTAGGTTCATGGCTCAGTGGTAAGCGCGTAGCACCGGAGGTTGTGAGTTCGAATCCCGGGAAAACAATCGAAAAATGTTTTGGTTGGGTAGGACAGATAAGGCTGGTCTTTCCTATGCCCCCTTTTTTATTTACAATAAAACTCCAGGACAGGACTCCGAGGATCCGTCTGGATAAGGTTTCGTAATCTAAAAAATATATTTTTGAATGAGAATTAAAATTTCGAATAAAAAATGAAAATCAGAACTAAACTTAAAAGTATTACTTTCACTTTCGTTAACATTTAAATATATATTATATATGAGAGATAGCACTATTTTAAATTGTTCTCAACTTTGACGTATAATTATTTTGCGGATTGAAAGACAAGCAGGAGGCCTCAGATCATGGCTCTCCTATTTTCTTCTAAAATTCAATTTAGTGTCATCGTGACTATATAAATAAATATTCTAAATGAATAAATACTTTATTATGTAATTTCTTGAGACAATAAATTAATTATTTAACCCTCAAAAACCTTCGGAACATTTTTTTAAAAACCTTTCAAGACTAAATCTATTTTATATTCTTTACTTGTTCTTACTTTTAATAATTAAATAATTTCCTAATATAACTATTGTCATTGCATAACAAAAATCCCGTAAACACTAATTGCCACGACATAAAATATCGAAAACAAATGACAACTCCATAAAACCTGTCGAATACCTTTCGCGTCCACTAGTTAATTGTGAAAGTGCATATACAAAGACTACGCGGTGGTCTAACAATGGCCACACCATTGTTTGGCCCACACGGTACTGTTTACTCAATACTATTTGATTTGAACATGCATATTTATGAGACGTGTGATGTATCACTTTATGCATCACTCAAGCATCACTCAAGCATCACTTGGCATTACCTTATTACTCGCGGAAATTCATTTTACGAATTTAACTGTATCGTGCCCGCGTAGCATGATTATCAAGAGATATCTCGCGGACGAGTGAAGACACACTAAGATATACGATATCTCAATCGACAAATTATTCTACATTTGATATAAAAATCGCGTTTTAAGTGTCATGTTAGACCCGGAAGACATTAAGAGATATCGATTAAAACACGAGAAAACGGTAGACAAAATTTTGTGGTGGTTGTCATGATAGGCCGGCTGTTTGATTTTTTTTGATAGATATCGCCAGACGAGTGTAAAGCTCACTGGATGGTAAGTCGGGTGTTCTTTCGTTTAGAACATTGTACCTCCGATCGATCTGAATTTTGGTATATATCCATGTATTTTGACGCGCTTATCAAGACTATGGAATTAAAAATACCTGCAAATTTTATTTCCAAGGTCAAATCGACAAAAAATATGATTTTTCGAACATTTTTCACGTTTATTTAGAAAAATATTGATTTTTAAGAAAAATTGTTTCAATCAAAAATAGTCCACTAAACCACTATTTTATGTTTAATATCTATTTTTTTAAGATCAGTATTTTCTGAGAAAATGCGATAGTGAGAAAAAATTAAAAAAGGTTAGGTTAGGAACTAAACGTGAAAAATGTTTGAAAAATCATATTTTTTGTCGATTTGACCTGGAAAATCAAATTTGCGGGTATTTTGAGTATGACAGTCGTGATCAGCGCATCATAATACATAAGTATACCAAACTGAAGATCCATTGGAGGTATGTTCTAAACGAAAGTTTATCCCAGCCACAATACATTAGTCAATGATGCGCTGTCGACATAATTTTTACTTCAGCAATAAACATACATATATATAATTCAATATTGACTCAGATACTCTATCTATATACCACCCACGAATACAAATCACAAACACTAAACACGGACGATAAATAAAACAGTACTGACAGTGAAATTACGCGTTAACATTTTTTTGCGGCTAAACTCAATACAAAGCTCGATCACAATCAACAATTAAACACCGTTAATAGTTGGACGTGAGATCGTGCTCATGTTAGTAGTAACGTCATAGTAGTATGACGTCTGGCAGATACCCCGGGTCAGCGGCTGGCGGGGGGTCTGACCGTCAGTTACAAGAACAGCAACGAAAGTATGGTACTTTTATGCGGTATACGTCATAAAAGTACCATCAAAGTTAAAAATACAGTCAGCAACGAAATTATTTTGTACTAGCCGTCCCCGCCCGCCCGCTTCGCTAGGCGAATTGTAAAGGATAGACGAATATGAACTATCCACATAAATTTGAAAAAAAATGGTAAAGGGTTGATGGAATTCAAAAAATGAAGAGCCTAAAACCTTCTACAATTAATTCCGCGTCGAATGGTCATGGTATCATGCCGATCGGTCCAGTAGTTTTCAAGTTTATCGATAACAAAGAAAAAAATCGGCTTCACACGGGTGCAATGTACTATACACACACTTTGTTACTCACTGATAATAATGTAGCTTTCAATTGGCGAAAAAAAATTAAAATCGGTCCAGTAGTTTTTGTGTTCATAACAAAAATACAAATCTTTCCTCTTTATAATATTAAGATTAGTATAGATGTAGTGGCGTTAAAAAAGCACCACCACTTTTTCTCACAACCACTTTGAATCAATACGATTTGGGAATCTTCAAGAAACGAGCCTATACTTCCGTTACAGATGGCAGCCTTCTTGTGTTGCAGATTTCTATGGCAGCGGGGATCACTTCGCAACATAAGCCGGGCTCGTTGGCGCGTTCAGTAGAACACCTGCCGTGCGCATCGAAGGGTCGTGGGTTCGAATCCCACCGGGAGCACATGCTTATAATTTTCTGTAAGCATGTTTTCCCCACGTCTGGTAACTTCGGGCATTGATCGGGTGGGAGGAATATCTAAATTCCGACCGAGTAACGAACCACCGTTCACAGATGGAAAAGCCGTGAAGTGCATATTACGCGTTTCGGTTTCAGTCTATGGATTTCCGAATGCTCGAAGTAAAAATTAGGTCGACAGCGCATCATTGACTGATGTTCTGTGGCTGAGGTATCACCTACCATCAAGTGAACCTCATGCTCGTCTGTCGATATCTGACATAAAAAAAAACCCATTTAACCCCATCTATACGAATGTTATAAAGTGGAAAGAATTCAAAAATTATTATTTCTCCAACAGAAAGCTTTATCATAGGCTTTTTGTGTATAGTACAGTACTCGTGCAAAGCCAGGGCGTGTTACTAGTTCTATATATAAAATATAGACCAAAACCAAATTACAACCCCGTAAACAGACGTTTTAAGCTAAAGTGTCACACAGAACTTTGCAATAAAACATTTGGATGCGATTGCATCTAGCGAATAAGTTGCTTAGTCGAAAGAACTGTTTGCTCTCACACTTCAGTCCGGTTTAAACTCAGGTGAAACTTTAAAAGTGATGTCAGAGGTTAAGTATTATCTTATGTTAATGCATTGTGCGTTAATCAATTATATTTCTTGACCCGTTGGGGTCGCGGGTTCGATGCCGTTACGTAACCGAATGCGAAAATGCCCGCAGCTCGGATTTGGTAAGCTATTGTATTTATTTCGTGGGTTTAAATATCTAATGTTGGGTTTTAAATGTCAAGGTTTGATTTAGTTGATGTAAGACAATAGCTGCAGAGGTTTTAATAGTGTGCTATTAAAGACGTGGGAGTTATATTTATTACAAAGTTTGTCCGCGATTTTGCATAGAAAAAATAGTAAACCAAATAAAAAAGCGAGTATGGATGCGTGACGAAAGGAGAGGGATATGGGACGAATTTCCCCCTACCCTTGGTAATCAAAATAGATTCATTTGTTCTTGAATGCAATTATTGAAGCGCTATAACTGATATTCAAGAATTGTAAGCAACTGTTTACACTCTGATATTAAGTGCTCTTTACACCAAGAATATTTAAACATAACTTGTATGAGAGATTAAGAATATAAAAGGTTGTTTAAACCATGCAAGTCATTTATTGCCGCAAGAAACTTTCATGGTGTAAGAAAGAAACTTACTACATACTACTTGGAAACAACATTGGCAACTTAAGACACGTGAAATATATTACAAAATCATTTAACATACATATATCAGAAGCTTCCGAATAAATTTTCGTATTTATGTAACAATTTTCCTAATCGCCATGACACAGCGAGTTATTCTCTCTAATCTAATTGTGAGCTGTATTCTGATTTGATGATTGTGTACTGGCTAAGTACCGACAGCAAAAAAATGTGAATAAAATGTTAACTTTTTTATTTTTAGAAATCTATTCAATAAGGTCGCCTCTTGTATAAATAAAAGTATCTACGTTAAGTTTATTACTTTATAAATATATATTTTGTACAATAATTGTTTCGTTCAATCATTTATAATGTCGGCAGAATACACTGCATCAATCAAGATTTTTTTCATATATTCTAGGGTTTGGAGATATTTTGGTTTTCCGTCGGGGTTTTTGGCAGCATACTTTGCGATCCCAGAAACCTCATATCGGCGGACCTGAGGGTCAAGAGGGGTTTAGTGGGTATTACTCACCCGGCTTTCGGGTTTGGAGATAGATAGATAGATAGATAGATAGATATCAACTTTATTTGCCACCTTAAACCCATAAAACAAACAAAACTAACAAAAGATACAATTAGATTATCAATTATGTAGACAATAATAAAAGTGATGGCAAATAGGACCCCTCATCAGCAAAGCAGCGACTAATGTCGCTACACTGATTTTCAGAGGAGACCCTGCGGCTGTGAGGACTTACGGACTTGTAAATAAAAGTTATATTATGTTAATGTAATAATGTAAAAGTAAATACTAATAATAAAGAATCAAAAATAAATAAGGAATAATAATTATTATAATATAATAGTGTAAGAACATAACAACAAGAATTAAGTTTTTAGTGAGTAATGCGCTCTGACATAAGAAAAGTAGGCTGTACTCTAGCGGCTCGTGGTAACTGCTTTTGGTGGTTTATTAAAAATAATTTAAGGTTTTTTTTAAAAGCTTGAACCGATTTTAAGTCACGAAGAGGTGGTGGCAAATTGTTCCAACACTTAGAAGCAGCATAGTGAAAACTACCACGGAACGCCGAAGAAAAATGTCTTGCTGTTGCTAGATTGCTGCCTATAGCTAGTCTTGTATTGTAGACATTGCTAACCCATTCGAGCTTCTTATGTAGATATGATGGTTGTCCAGATTTGATTATCCCGAAGAGAAGCACACTTAAATGTAATTCCCGACGAAATACCATGTACAATGAGTTAGCTTTGTCTAAATAAGGGGAGATGTGCGTGCGTGGTGGAATATTATAGCAGAAACGCGCACAGGCATTATGAACTCTTTGAATAATGCGTTCCGTACGCGCCAATAAACGAGGTCCATATAGAGTATCCGCATAGTTCAACCTGGATAAAATTAATGCATCACAAAGCTTAACTCGTAAGTCAGTACTCAAAAGGTCTCGCACACGATATAAAATTTTGAGCCTGTAAAAACAATTACGCGCAATTTCATTAATGTGCTCTTCAAAACGCATATCACTTGATAGAAGGACCCCCAAATTGCGTACAAGGTTAACCCTTTCAATATCATTCGATCCCATATGAATTCCAGTATTATGCGAAATAATGTTTTTTACTTGAACTTTAGTACCCATTACCATGAACTTCGACTTAAGGGGATTTAAAACTAAAGAATTTGCTCTCGCCCACATTGAAACTCTATTTAAGTCATCATTTATGTTATTTACGGCTGACTGAGTTTCACTGGGATTAAATGAAAGATACATTTGAATGTCATCAGCGTACATGTGGTATCTGCAGTGCTGAATAGACTTAACAATATCGGCGCTATAAAGTACAAATAAGATTGGTCCTAGGATTGAACCCTGTGGTACTCCGCGCATCACTTCCACGGGTGCCGAAGTAATCTTATTACCATCTGCAGTTTTAACTTCCACAAGTTGAGCTCGCTCTGATAAATAACTTTCGAACCATTGTATAGCCGCAGGGTCGAATCCGTAATAAGTCAGCTTTGATAACAACATTTTAATATTAATTGTGTCAAAAGCACGAGAAAAATCTAAAAGTACTAAAATGGAAGCCTCCCCTAAATCCTGTGCAGATATGATGTTATCAATAACGTCAATAAGAGCAGTAACAGTACTGTGGGATTTCCTAAATCCTGACTGAAAAGTAGGTAATATATCATTATGTTGAATATAGGACGTGATTTGTATACTAACAACCTTCTCTAATATCTTAGAGAGACAGGGCAGAATGCTAATCGGTCTTAAATCTTTGACGCTAGTAGGATTCGAATTTTTTGGAATTGGTCGAATTATAGCCGTTTTCCAAATTTTGGGGACCGTAACGGTGTTCACGAAAACGTCATGCGTGAACGGGCCAGAGAGGGGCAGGCGGCGCGGGCGGCGCGGCCAGGGCGAGGAGGACACGACACCGAAGAAGACTCTCGACTGGTCGACAATCAAAGCCACACGCTCTCTATTAAAAATGTAATATTGTTCTAACAATACATAAGTTTCTATATAAACTTGTTTTAATTTAATTTAAAAGTATCCATCTAATATGGAACATTTGGCGACCGTGACATATTTTTGGTCATTTGGCGACCGTGAAATATAAACCAATCTGCGATCATCGGATATGAAGGACAAAGAGGACACGTGAAGGACAAAGAGACTGCTAACTGCTAAAGAATAACGGACATCTGGAAACGATTTCAGGGAAGTTGGCCTCATCCTTTCACTATTTTTTCCTACAAATATTCATTTTGTGTTTATAGCTTGCTGCTCCGAAAGTGTTAAGATAGCCTTTTCGTTTATACGTACTATCTTTCTTTGTTCACTTCGGCTATTGCGATTAGCAAAGTTACAAATCTACCTTCATTATTCGATTCGTAAATATTTCTTTGTTACATTTATTTTACGTTATATATGCTTATTTTCAATCAATTAGATATTTAAATCCTATTAATTAGTCATTCCCAATTACTTAATTGTTTTTTTGTATCTAAAAAGATTAATTTAAGTAATCTATAGTTGGTTACCTACGTAACATAAAAATAAAAATCTTGTAAAGGCATATTATTTAAACGTTGTGAACGTTGATTTCAGATGATCCAGACTTTATCGGCTTAACGACTTCATTTTGAAAAGTTTCTCCAGTGCTTGGCGCGTAAGGCGTTATCAATTGCTGAGACGACTACAGCTGATGGTTGGATCGAACTACAAGTTTTATAATCGATTGAATGGTTTGATACATTAACTTATTTTTACTTAATTCATTGCTGATTTTATAACTATTTTATTTTTTGTTGTTTTTTCTTTTATATTTTATTTTAACTTTTATTATGGAGGGAAAAGAGATGTCTAAAGAAATAAGAGAATCTAAAGATATTTTGAAGGAGTTATTTAAAAAACGCAGTATTATAAAGGGCAGACTAACGAAATTTAAAGATTATTTAAATCGTTTTAGTCAAATATCTTCAAATGAATTAACTAGTTTGCAAAGTAAGGAGTTATCATTACGACTTGATAAATATCAAGAATTGCTAAAAGATTTTGATAATATTCAGACAGATATAGAATTAATATGTACAAATGAAGATGAACAGTTAGCGGAAAGGGATGCTATAGAGTCTCAATTTTATTCTCTTATTTCCACGACTCAAGAATTAATAGAATGTGCTAATTCAGATAAAAAATCAGTTTGTAATGAAAGTACATCGAGTCATTGTACACATTCTATAAATTCTATCAGATTGCCTACCATAGATTTGCCAAAATTTGATGGTAACTATTTAAAGTGGCTAGAGTACAGGGACACCTTCGATTCCCTGGTAAATACGAACGATTCAATACCATTAATTAATAAATTTCACTACTTAAGATCTAGTTTAGAGAGTAGTGCCGCTGTCGTACTTAGGTCGATTGAGTTTACCTCTGATAATTACAGAAATGCATGGCAAACTTTATGTGATCGATATGATAATAAAAACATTTTAATTAATAATCATCTTAAGGCTTTATTGAGTATAGATCCAATCGTGAGAGAATCGTTTAAGGCATTGCGATATTTAATAGATCATGTTTCAAAAAACTTGAGATCTCTGCACACACTAGGTCTTCCTATCGCTCAGTGGGATGTGTTATTAATATTTATAATTTCAGCTAAGTTAGATTCAATCACAAGTAGAAAGTGGGAGGAATATAGGAATAATTTAGATCAATTACCAACGTTAGAACAATTTTATTCGTTTTTACGAAAACGGGCTGATATTTTGGAAACTACACATTATAATAGATCTGATAAGCATGATCATAAACCAATTATACAAAATAATAATAATAATAAACCACTTCGGTCTTTCTTAATTGCATCTAAATCTCAAATGAGAAAAAATCTTTGCGGAATTTGTAAACAAAGTCATTTCGTTCATGAATGTTCTAAGTTTAAGGGAATGTGTTTCGATGATAGGATGCGTGAAGTGGAGTCTTTGAGACTATGTACTAAATGTTTACGTAGTGGTCATACTATTTATCAGTGTCGTTTGAAAGGTTCATGTCAAATATGTAAAGGGAAGCATAACACTTTACTACATAGTTATCAAAACAGTGCAGCGTCCGCGGACATGTCGGGGCAGAGTGCGCCGAGCACCTCAACTGACCCGAAGCCTGCGTTTTCGCCGCCGCCTAGCGTTACCTTATCCACTATGACTATGAATCATACGCTACTGTGCACCGCTCAAGTCGAGATATTTAATAATAATAAAAGTGTTAAGGTAAAGGCGCTATTAGATTCGGGGAGTCAATCGTCTTTCTTGACTGACAATATTAAAAATAAATTAGGATTAAGTAGTTCAAGTGATAGTTTTGAGGTTTGTGGCCTTAATAATATTAAAACAAACATTTTGGGAAGTTGTAATATAAAATTAAAATCGTGCTCAACTTCATTTAATACAAATGTTAACTGTTTAGTAGTGCCTAAGATAACAAGTATTTTACCTAGTATAGAAATTGATATCCACAGGTTAGGTATTCCGAAAGGAATTGAATTAGCTGACCCATTATTTTTCCAGCCTTCTTCTATAGATGTTTTATTAGGGGCTGACGTCTTTTGGAATATAATAGGTACAAATCAAATCAAGTTAGGGCCTAATATGCCCACGTTACAAGAATCACAGTTAGGGTGGTTAATTGCTGGTCCAGTAGGTATTTGTCCATTTAAAGGTTAATTTGTTATTTTAATCAAGTGTCAAATATGGATAATATTCTTAAGCGTTTTGGGAGACTGAAAAACTCCCTTCGGAAACAAAAACATTTTAGTTAGAGAAATAGTTTTGTGAGAATCATTTCTCAGAAAGCACTAGCCGCTTTCCTAATGGACGGTTTTGTGTTTATTTACTTTTGAAGGAACCTGAAACAAATCTCGGGGATTCGTATAACTTAGCCAACAAACAAAGGGTTTTAATTTAGAAAATTAATTAAATAAAAATATAAGTATACTACTTTGTTAAAATTTATTCATGATTTAAAATCTATATCAAATATTGAAATTAATATGTATATAATATGTGATTTTCCAATAGCAACAACAATTTCGATAGCAATGTAATATGTACCTGCGTTCAATAAATAATAGTCAGGAAGTAACAGTTAGACTTCTATGCGCTATGCTATGATGATAGGGCGCTCGCCTGTGTAAGAAGGTACTTCAATCATTGCGATTTCACATATGTGAAAACACACACACACAAATCTTAAAATGTTTGTATGTGATTTTAACTTCAAACATATATCCACCAATATGAACCCTGCTGACTTGGCCTCGAGAGGAATTGAACCCCAAGACCTGTCTTCATCTCTCTTGTGGTGGGAAGGTCCTTTCTTTCTAAAGTTAAAACCAAATGAGTGGCCGCAGCATTCATATGTAGTGAATAAAATATTACCTGAGATAAAAGTTCAGTCATTATTATGTGATATAAATGAAATTCCGTTAATTAAAAATTCATTGATTGATTTTAAAAGATTTTCTAATTTTATTAAATTAAATAGAACGTTTGCGTATGTGTTACGTTTTCTTAATAATTGTAATAAACAAAATAAAAAGGTATTTAGTTTTTTTTAAGTATAGATGAATTAAATGATTCATTAAATTATTTAATTAAATTTAGCCAATTGGAATCATTCTCAAATGAAATTACATTAATTAAGCACAAACAAACGTTGCCGAATAAAAGTAAATTGTTACAATTAACACCATTTTTAGATTCCAATGATATACTACGTGTAGGTGGGCGACTATTGAATTCAAAATTTAATTATGACAAAAAACATCCTATCATATTAGATGCAAAGCATGATTTTACTAAACTTATAATGATACATGAACATGTACGATTATTTCATGTACATCAACAATTAATTTTAGCTTCAGTTCGAGACAGATACTGGCCTTTAGGAGGCAGGTGCTTAGCTCGCCGAGTAGTGAGACAGTGTGCCATCTGTGTTCGTCTTCGCGCGGATGTAGTGCAGCCGATCATGGGACATTTACCTGAGGCACGCACTAATGCTACTTTTCCTTTTAATTCGTGTGGAATTGATTGCGCAGGGCCATTCTTAATTTGTAGTCGCAAAGGGCGAGGTAATCGCATCAGTAAATGTTATCTTTGTTTATTTGTCTGTCTTAGCACAAAGGCGGTACATTTAGAACTAGTGAGTGATTTGAGTACGCAAGCTTTTATTTTATGCCTCAAACGATTCGTTGCACGCAGAGGTAAACCTCATGAAATCTTCTGCGACAATGGTAGGAATTTTGTAGGTGCTAGCAATGAATTGGGTAGAGTACTAAGGTCCAGCCGTCAGTCTGTCTATGAATATGCCAGCACTGAATGAATTAAGTTTAATTTTAGTCCCGCCTATTCTCCATATTTTGGTGGAATTTTCGAAGCTGGAATTAAATCAGCAAAATATCATTTAAAACGTATAGCAGGGAACGCTGCCTTGACGTTTGAGGAGCTAGCGACGCTTTTTTCACAAATTGAAGCTATCCTTAATTCACGTCCGCTGTCTCCTCTCTCGTCCACTTGTACTGATCCTTCTCCGCTGACTCCAGGCCACTTCTTGATTGGGAGACCACTCATGTCCATTCCGACGCAGCCTGTCAACGTTACAAGACCAAATAGATACGAGCTCATCGAGAAATTACGACAACACTTCTGGGACCGATGGCGCCAGGAGTACATCTCAGAGCTTCAGCAACGCACCAAATGGCGTACACCACATAAGGGGCTAGCATGCGGAGACGTGGTGGTCTTAAAGGAAGACAATGTGCCACCTCTTCAGTGGCGACTAGGGCGCGTGTGTCGCCTATATCCTGGTGCAGATGGTGTCTGCAGGGTGGCGGATGTAACCACTGCCAGGGGTGTCATCCGCCGGGCTATAAATAAAATGTGTTTATTGCCAACTACATCTAATGAAAGGGGAAACAATTAATTTATTTTGAAAGCTAGGCTTTCAACGTGCCGGAGAATGTTCACGAAAACGTCATGCGTGAACGGGCCAGAGAGGGGCAGGCGGCGCGGGCGGCGCGGCCAGGGCGAGGAGGACACGACACCGAAGAAGACTCTCGACTGGTCGACAATCAAAGCCACACGCTCTCTATTAAAAATGTAATATTGTTCTAACAATACATAAGTTTCTATATAAACTTGTTTTAATTTAATTTAAAAGTATCCATCTATTATGGAACAACGGTATTAATACATGTGTTAATCAAATGCGTTATTAACTTTAATGTATAGGGAAGTGTGAGCTTTATCATCTGCAATGAAATGCCATCAATGCCTATAGAATTTGAATGCAGCGAATTAATAATTTTTAAAATTTCCTGTTCGCTGACGGAATACAGTTTAAAGACAGAAGAAGAGTAACGTTGTTTGTTAAAGAATTGAACATCACTTTCATTTATCTCGTCGTTTCCAGGAACATCAAGAAAACTTTTGTTAATTAAATCTGGATTATTGAGGTGTGATGGAATTATAAAATCCTCTTTATCTTCTTTATAACAGATTGTCTTCTTTAAATTTTTCCAGAGCAAGCGAGAGTCTCCAATTTTGGAGTTTATGTGTTGATTAAAAAAAGCACGCTTTTCGTTAAAGATGGCTTCATTTGTGAACACTTTGAGGTTTTTATATCTTTCTCTATCATCATTTGAGGCAGTCGCTTTGTACTTTTTTTGGGCTTCATTTCGCAATTGCATCATTTTTTTTCTATATATTCTCATAATAACAAGGTGTTGTAGCTGCTTTATTTATCTAGTAGCGATCTACCCCGGCTTCGCACGGGTACAATGAAGATGTACTATACACAAAAAAAAAATGCTTATATTATAATGTAGCTTTCGATTGGAGAAAGAATTTTTAAATTCGGTCAAGTAGTTTTTGAATTAAATCTTAACAAACAAACATACAAATCTTTAAATATAGAATTAATACCTACTTAAAGTAATTTAAAAAAAAATGTCATATGCCTACGCACAGCAGTGTATTTTAAAGTAGCCATATAAAGTGGCAAATTCTAATTAATTATAGGTTTCTTACTCTAAATAGAAGTAGTCCCTACTTTAATAACTCGTTGGTTGGTTTGTCCTTCTTTAACGTAAATATAGAGCAACGAATTAACTCTTTCAAAAGAAATAGTTTGGGAGATATTGAAATAACTAATTGAAAATAAAATATCTGATGTTTCTCCTGACTGTACCGGTTGCGGCCCATCGCTAAGTAAGTTTTAAGACATCAACCGTTCAACGAAACGAGTGCTATTGTCTATAATAAATATTATTTAGGCACTGTTTATAATAATATTATCATTAGGCGTAATAAATTCCACTTTAGTGTCTGATAGAAAATATTAAGTAACGCGTTCTGTCATTGACGTAACATCCACTTTTAAAATGTTACTATAGTTGCTGTTTATTATCTATGGCTCAGTAGTACATTGCGTTTAATACAAGGATCGTGGGTTCGTATCAATAAAAATGTAAGCTACGGGAGGTTGATCTCCAAATTGCCTGCAAAAAAATGATGAGTGACACAGAAATGTGTCTGTCTCATGACCCACTGGGGGACGCGGACGTAGGAATCCATACTCATACTTACGTCATCATCAGTAGCAGCAGCCAAGTAATATTCAGCAGTTGTTTTCGTTTTAAGTACTGATTATTCAAACTGAGACACGTTGCCTATGAAAACCATTCAATTAATATTGTCTTTTATAGTATAGGAGGTACCAACGTTTTCTAGAAAGAATTTTAGGTCAGCTGATTTTGTGATATGTCGTCCATCTTGCTTTTTCGGTTAGAGTCTGGGCTGTCTGGCAGGCGGTAGCGGTTGCGTTCGTTTGTGCGCATCCAACCTGTCAGGTGATAATCCTGGATTTTAAAAGCATTTTAAGACGCGTAATTTTTAATTTTTTGTTTTTAAATAAGTCTACCTGACATACTTTTTTTATTGCCAGACATTTCTGACGTTGCTAATTATGTGCCATACGCGATTTTTTATTTATTTTTTATAAAAATTTCAAAGTATTTTAGAATGTCTGTAATTTTAATATTATGTTATTTAAAGATAATAAAAGCTTGAAATTAATTTGCCAGACATTAATTCGGTTGTTAAACCTTGAAAATAAAATAAAAAAATCATGAAAAGTATTGCAGTACGAAGCTAGCAGTTCGAGAGAGACAGTTGGAGAATAAGACAGAGAACCATTGAAATTTTAAGATTAAATTATAGTAGGTATAATATATATATTATATATATAAAAGATAAAATTAAATATATAAATTTGTACTAAATCATGGTAAGAAACACCTCCGTTACTAAGACTTTTCCTTCTGCTACCATTCTTACACTCTAAAATAGAACAGTACGGCAAAGTTACGAAAAAAAGTAATTTTATGACTCGACCGACTCAACGCAGTGTTATGACTTATGACGCGAAGCGAATAACGGAGGTGTTTCTTACCATCACTTAGTACAAATTTATATATTTAATTTTATCTTTTATATATATATAATATATATATTATACCTACTATAATTTAATCTTAAAATTTCAATGGTTCTCTGTCTTATTCTCCAACTGTCTCTCTCGAACTGCTAGCTTCGTACTGCAATACTTTTCATGATTTTTTTATTTTATTTTCAAGGTTTAACAACCGAATTAATGTCTGGCAAATTAATTTCAAGCTTTTATTATCTTTAAATAACATAATATTAAAATTACAGACATTCTAAAATACTTTGAAATTTTTATAAAAAATAAATAAAAAATCGCGTATGGCACATAATTAGCAACGTCAGAAATGTCTGGCAATAAAAAAAGTATGTCAGGTAGACTTATTTAAAAACAAAAAATTAAAAATTACGCGTCTTAAAATGCTTTTAAAATCCAGGATTATCACCTGACAGGTTGGATGCGCACAAACGAACGCAACCGCTACCGCCTGCCAGACAGCCCAGACTCTAACCGAAAAAGCAAGATGGACGACATATCACAAAATCAGCTGACCTAAAATTCTTACTGCAATACTTTTCATGATTTTTTTATTTTATTTTCAAGGTTTTACAACCGAATTAATGTCTGGCAAATTAATTTCAAGCTTTTATTATCTTTAAATAACATAATATTAAAATTACAGACATTCTAAAATACTTTGAAATTTTTATAAAAAATAAATAAAAAATCGCGTATGGCACATAATTAGCAACGTCAAAAATGTCTGGCAATAAAAAAAGTATGTCAGGTAGACTTATTTAAAAACAAAAAATTAAAAATTACGCGTCTTAAAATGCTTTTAAAATCCAGGATTATCACCTGACAGATTGGATGCGCACAAACGAACGCAACCGCTACCGGCTGCCAGACAGCCCTGACTCTAACCGAAAAAGCAAGATGGACGACATATCACAAAATCAGCTGACCTAAAATTCTTACTTTCCAAACGTTGCAGGCTCCCGGACCATTATTAACGCGAGTATCACACATTTAAATAAAATACTGTATACCGGATTAAAACGCGATTTATTATTTAAATTATTTATCCCGACGTTTCGGATGCTTTTCAGCAACCGTGGTCGCGGGAGACTGAAAGATGACAGTTGTCTTATATATGGCAACTTTGTGACATTTCAAATATAAGACAACTGTCATCTTTCAGTCTCCCGCGACCACGGTTGCTGAAAAGCATCCGAAACGTCGGGATAAATAATTTAAATAATAAATCGCGTTTTAATCCGGTATACAGTATTTTATTTAAACCATTCAATTGTTTTAAATTTAATCTATATATATAAAAATTAATTGCTGTTCGTTAGTCTCACTAAAACTCGAAAACGGCTGAACGGATTTATCTTATCTTAGTCTTGAAATGTTCGTGGAGGTCTAGGGAAGGTTTAAAAGGCGAGAAAAAAATCGAATAATTTCCGGGAAAATCCTAAAAACAGCCCTTTCCTGTTTCCCATACAAACGTTTTCTAGAGTCAATTTAATTATATAATTTCGAAGCCAAAATTGAGGCAGAACAACGTCTGCGGAGTCCACTAGTACCTACTAAATAAAAGATTCCTAATATATGTTATCAAACTATTGAAATCGGTCCCTGTATAAGTCAATCCCATGGAAACAAGGTTAACAGACACAGTAATGGATCTGCCCTAGTAAGAGACTCGGGATTCTTTTTTTTTATTTAATACTAGCAACACGCTTTGCACGGATGCAATGTAGCCTATAATGTAGCTTTCTATTAGTGAAATATTTTTTTAAATCGGTTCAGTAGATTCAGAGATTACCCCCTACAACCTCACAAACTTTACCTCTTTATAATATTTAGTATAGATATAGACGTATAAAGACATTGGTATACCCTATATTATTAATTCAAACAAAAAAGTAAGACCGTTCCAACAAAACAGTTGGCAAATTTAAACTCTATGTAAATAACAAATCAAAATTTAAAATATCATCATAATAGACAGCTTTTGTAGTGCCTACTTATTAATCAACCTCATTCTAACACTATACAAATGTAATAATAATTGGAAACGCCTCTTCAGTAGAAATCACTGAGTTCCGTGTCTGACAATGATTTTCAATTTGTTACCTCATTGATGTTTGATTTCACACTGTCGTTACGGTTATTTGTGCTTGGTATTTGTAATATGCTTATGCGTGTATTCGCTTATTTTATAGTCTAGCTCCATTTTCCAGTTTCTACAATAGGTTAATTATTTTTTTTGATTCCCTGGCTAAATTTAAATAAAATTATTAATGTATTTTTATGATTCTATATTTTAATACGAAATCATCTTTATTTGCGAAAATCGGTACATACGGTATTGCATGCAAACGTACAATTTACTAATAACCAATTGTAGTATTGTATAATATGTAGTTTAATGTCTCTACAATGCCTTATTGTGACTTGAATAAATAAAAAAAAAATATACAAATTACTTAGTTTTCTTATCCCTTAGTTCCGTATAAGGTTTACATTCGCTTATTTTTCGCTATTGTTCTAGTAGTGTTGTTCTCTAAGCAACTGGGACGAGCTTGACGAAGAGGCAGCGACATTATAATAGTTTAACAGTTCTTTTATGAAAAATAGTGTTCGCTATAAAATGTCAAACACCTTTTTCAACATCTAACACAACAGCCACGAATAAGTAGAAAATAGCATACCAGCTCTCAATATGGCGAGACAAATACGATCCTCATCATCAAGGCAACACAATCTGCAAATCCTCTGATATTGCAGATGTTCATAGGCGCCGGTGTTCACATTCCATCAGCTTAACCACAGTTTCGTGTTTAAAAAAAAAATCCTATTTGATAAAGATTTATCTAAATCGCTATCAGCTTATGCCATAGCACGCAAGTTAAGCACACATCAATCACTGAGACAAACGCTCAGGGTCAGGTGCTTGTTCTACGTGCTGTGATGACAGATTGTCAGTGAGCTCGGCGCTTTGAACTAATGTGTCCTAATATTACGTGGTACTGGAATTTTGATAGATTACCTTTGTTTAAGGTGATAGAAGATACAAGTCATTAATTTATTGGATATTTTCGTACGGTAGAAGGAGCGGGCATATCTACGTACCACCATATCGATTAATTATCGATCTTCTTTAATTTATCACATAAAACAAAAAACGTTTATGAATTTTAAGTCCTCCGATGTTGCAGATATCTATGGGCGCCGGTATTCACTTACCATCACGTGTAACGGCAGCACGTTTGCCCCCTATTCCATAAAAAAAGGATATCCATACTAAACTTATTAAGAGGAAAGATTTTTGTTTGTTACGATTTAACCCAAAAACTACTCGACAGATTTTAAAAATTCTTTCATCAATAGAAAGCTACATTATCTGCGTCAGCGAGTATCATAGGCTTTTTTCTGTATTTTGTATCCACATTGCATCCGTGCGAAGCCGAGGCGGATCGCTAGTTTTTATATTATAATGATATGAATGAATTTATTTTTGACAGTTATTTTGTATAAAGAGTTACTACTCTTATAAAAAATAACTAATATAGGAGGACCTCAAATATGCTTGGCAATTATTGTCAAATCGTTTCCGACTATTTAACAATAACAACGGATTTACATATACGACAATTCATACATATAAGAAAATAAATTTCATATTTAATTATATATTTCAAACAAACAAACACGCGACACAATCACACTATCTTCTCTCATATTATATTTTTTTTTGTTTAATTGTAATATGTATTTTAACCTTCTTAATTGTCCGTGCTAGAGCGTTAGAAGTGGTGAGAATATGTATATATTTATAATAATATATCAGACTTGATGGAAATCGAACCCGCTCATGATTATCTAAGTTTAATATTAACAAATTTTTCCAAGCCCATAAAGCTCTATAAAGCTTTCATTAATTTATTAGATATGAAAGCTTAGCAATATACACAGTTCCATGACTTTATGACCTTGTCAAGGACTTTATAAAGTTCTTACCTTTACGTAATATCACATTTTTGTATTTAACGATAATTCCCATTAAATTACCTTTTAAAAGCCTATAAAAGATAATAAGATTACATAATATAGTAAAGTAAATGAGCATTTTTTTCTATAAAGGAAAATAAATTATAAGAAATATTATAAAGAGGAAAGATTTGTGTGTATGTTACGATTTAACTACATTGCGCCCGTGCGAAGCCGGGGCTTGTTGATTGTATTGTTATAATATCCTTAAGGAGGCCTTTACTTTTTTATAGGTCCTTAGCTTACCTTAGTTGTTAAAAAGCGAAAAGAAAACATATTTAGTAGAAAAATAGTTATAAATATAATAGATAAGTGTGATTGTAAGTACTAAGTTAATTTTTATCATCTAAGGAAATAAGAGACTTTTTATTATTATTTATTTATTATTATAATATCTACTGAATTTTGCCCTTAGGGCAGATCCATGTCTGTTTCACTGATAAATTTCCTCACAGAAATTTGGTAGGGCAATCCGTGCCTGGAATCGAACCCAAGACCTTCGATACTAAATGCAACGCGCATACGATTGTGACTTAAAGATAAGCTATTCACAAAACACATTTTAATTGAAATAATAAATAAACCACATGATATTTCCCAAGACAAGAGACTGGTCATCGCGCATCTTCTGTTTGCTTTGTTGTGCCGACATTACACGGGATAGCATCTCCAGATCAATCTAAAGATAGCATTTTTGCTTCCGTTCAATATTAACAGAAACGAAACCTCCTAATAAGGGGAGACGTATATTTTATTCATGAGATTATTATATCGATGTAATAAAACTCATCGGAACTAATCGATTCTCTTTATTGATCGGCACGAATTTTAATGACATCACTAATGTTTGTAAATATTTGTACGGTTTTTAAAATCACCTTTTTTACAAATTGGTTAAAATAATTAAGTAATCATATAGTTTTTTACAATTTTACTAAAACCGTTAAATGCGTATTGAGAAGTGGTTGATAGGGAAAGGCTTATCCTTATCGAATAACGTTTTACATAACTGTTATGTTTCTTTCGTTCTGTAGTCTTTTTATATTCGATAGATCTAGACAAAACATACTTTAACTATGTATGTTACCTTTATGAAAATTACTCGCAGCTGATCAAATTCAAATCATTTATTCATTTAGGTAACATAATGTACACTTATGAACGTCGATAAAAAAATAAAATGCTTCTAATTTTACATTTACTCAAATCAATCGAGAAGAACTGGCAATAAACTCTCCGCCACTCTTTTTAATCGCCAAGTTTTTTATTTTACAAAATGTTTGTAATAAGCTGCAACAATTACACCAGGCTCGCCATGTGCATAAAAAATAAACGAATAAAAAACGAAGGTTTGTCCTCTATCAGCAGTAGGCATGATAAAATAGGAGCACGCACTTACATTATCGTGGGAACAACACGCAAACCGCGGTTGGTTTGTATATTTTATAACTAGTAATAAAAAGATAATATAGTAACTCATTAAAAATATCATATCGATAAAATATTAGGACCACCTTTCAAAAGTCACCGCCTGCGTAATAATTTCCATCAATACACTGTTAATTGGAATCTTCCGCATAATATTAACCAATCCCACAGTCTATCAGATAAAAGCTATCTCATCAACCAATCGCAGCAACATAAACGATGGTAACAACATATCATTAGTCAGTAAGTCTTTTTAATTGAATCATTTGGTCTAATAGTGCATTCTAGACATTTGACAGGTTGGTCATTAGTGATGGGTTGAACTGGGACGATTAGGATCGAGTATCGAGTGATTATTCACGTATCGTTATTGGACAGTGTTGTAATTCAGATAAATAAAGTTAATTACTAATTTGATGGATAATAATTTGGATGTGCTTCCTAGTTTATTGTATCTTATAATTAATTGTAAGAAATCTATATCTATACTAATATTACCAAGAGGAAAGATTTGTATTTTTGTATGTTATGGATAAATTCAAAAGATACATTATAGGCTATTTTTTGTGTATAGTATAGTGTCTAGATTGCAACGGTTTACCCCGGGTGCATTGCTAGTATATAAGATTCTTGCTAACGTGAGTATGACCTCTGAAGACGCTTGCCGTAAAGAATTCGAAACGAGATAAACGATATAATAATCATTTAAAAAGTGCCAAAAAATAATTTTTGAATGATTAATTGATATATATATATACATATATATGAATGAATGAAATAGGCCGACAGCACAATATGCCTTGATATCTATTATCTATAACCTATTGAAGTCTAAAGCATTTTTTAATGATTATTTTTAAAAGAGGGAACCTAAAAATCAATCTGATGATAATCTGCGGACAAATCGTC
The DNA here is from genome assembly GCA_905404175.1 of Anthocharis cardamines. Taxonomy (NCBI): domain Eukaryota; kingdom Metazoa; phylum Arthropoda; class Insecta; order Lepidoptera; family Pieridae; genus Anthocharis; species Anthocharis cardamines. Next base: position 4,637,070 of record FR989971.1, on the reverse strand, counting down.
CTCGTATACACTTGCGCGGTGAGAAACCGACGCACCTGTATCGGATACCGGTCTACCCGTTATTAGTGATGTACTCTAACGCTTATCGATAAAATCTATTCACAGTTATATAGACTTTAATTGCTTTTAATTAGCAAAAACAATAGAGTAGGCTTTATATTCGTTGAGTATGCATTTGAAGAAAACAGATTTAAATTAGACTTTTTTCGAATAGTATTAGTGACTTATTAAGGGCATTGTGTAAATTATCAAAATTTTATAAATTTATATTTATTAAAAAACAGTCACTATTCTTATATCACTATTTTTTGAGTAATAAAATAACGAGATGAGATTAACACTAATATACACTATTTTAATCGATATCGATAGTTTTGCTAGATCATCACTAAGGACTCACGCTGAGAGCAGTCGGGTCGCGGCTCTTCATAAATTACTAGCTAATAGCGGTTAAACTCATCCACTAATCCTGGCCGTGAATTGAAAGCATTGTTTGCATGTTTATTGTATTTTTATCACTGCGAATTGTTTTTTTTTTATACTCATATTGCAAATCGATTGCAAATGGCCACACGTCACCGACCCTTTACTACATTATATATTTTATATTATAAATGCGTATATACCTACATATTAGTTAAAAATAAAATATGTATAGCCATACTTTATGTTAGGTAAAATGTAAACTTGTATGGAATTACCTCCAGGGTTAGAAGTGTATTATAGTCGACTTTAGTTCGAAATTTAAATCTTTCTAAATGAACATGCTTCCGGCTGTCAAATAGGGTACACCGTACAATGTAGATGATACACAAAGAAAAATAGCCTATCTTACTCGCTGATAATGTAGCTTTCTATTGGTGAAAGAATTATACGGTAAAAAAATCGGTCGAGTAGTTTTTGAGCAAAATCGTAACAAACAAACAAAATTTCCTCTTAATAATATTAGTATAGATACCTCAACTAGATGACATCAATAAGTAATGGGTTATCGACTCATTTTTACTCCGTGAATTCTGAAATCAATGGCTTCTTTTGCAATTTGCTTTTTCATATAAATACAGCCTTTCAATACTCTGATCCATTATTGCTCGAACTGGCCAAACATACTAAAAGGTTAAAAAAAATATTGTTGTTGAATTATTGTGTGTTTATTAAGATGACAGACAGACGGGAATGAACCCTAACTCTGTCGATACTTGGTCGCGTGTTTATGTTCGAGAGAAAATATTTACCTCATAAAAACCTTTGAAATTGTAATTGGATTTTGCAATTTGATTTGGCTTAAATAGTACCTAAGTGCGTCGCTTAAGACTTAGATAATAAAACGAGAGATTATTTGAATTCAATTGCTTTTGTTTACAATGTAGCCCGAATAAACACGAAATATAGAGCGCGTATGATTATGAACAATAAGAGCTAACTGATTCATTTGATCAGAACAGGGATGTTCTTTGAAAGCTCCAGCTGGAATGTATGCATAATATTGGATGATTTTTTGTTTGTTCTATTTGTAATTGTCAGGACAAATAGGTTTTGTACGAAAATATATTTAAAAAAATGTGAAAATTTGAGTTATACATCTCTATAGACAAAGGATCTTTAAAAGTATTGACAGATTGGTTTATAACTAACTAGCGATCCTCCCCGGCTTCGCACGGGTGCAATGTAGATGTACGAAACACAAAAAAAAGTCGGTCGATTAGTTTTGAGTTAATTGTCACATACAAACAAACAAATATTTCCTCTTCATAATATTATGTATAGTTTAGTATATGTAGATGTAAAGGGGACAATTGGTCTCATTTTCTTCATTAGTGCGAAGCCGGTTAGAAGCTAGAATAAGAAAAAATCTATCTGTCAACTGCCTCACTCGATAATTAGCTCGCCGTCGAATCCAGCCGGCCTAGCATGACAACCGCGACAAAATTTTGTCGACCGTTTTCTCGTGTTTTAATCGATTATCTCTTTATTTCTTTCGGTACAAAGACAATAACACTTAAATCTCGACTTTTAATATCAAAAATAGATATATTTGTCGATCGTGATATTTTTTCTATCAAAATTGTCGATGTCGAGATATAATATATCGAGATATCTTACATCTCTTACATCTTAGTTTGTCTTCTCTCGTCCGCGAGATATCTCGTGGCGGTCATGCTAGGCCGGCTGCCAGCAGTTTCATATAATATAATAGCATAAAACATCTAAATTATTGCTAACGATCAACTGAGTATCTTTATATTTGTTGATATCTGATTTAAAAAAAGAACTCCAAACACCATTGTAATTTTTGGACGCGTATGTTTAGTTCATGCGTACTTGCCTGTGCTCTAGGATACATATTCACTCTCAAATACTAAGGTTTTACGGAACGCGTAGTATCATTTCATAAATATGGAAATGTAGGAATTTACGTATTATCCTATCAATGTTATTATAGTAAGTCGTTGTCCTATGCAAATGCTGATAATTTTATATGCGTTGTTACACAAATGTTATTAACATTTCTTAGACACTTTATGATAATAATAACCGTATAAAATATGTATGTACAGAAAAGTGGCGAAATGTTTAAACGAAATAATTTCATTTTGTATCGCTAAACGGCTAAAGCTTACTTGTGTTACTATGACGTAAGAAATATCAGCGTAGCAAGCAAATAATTATTGTAGAGTCGGAAAAATATTGATTTTTATTTTTGTAGATCTATCTAACCGAATTAACCAATAGCCGTGCAAAATACAAAAGTGGGTTATAATCACTGCAAAGATAACTGTTATAATATTTTGATCATTCAAACAAAATTACTTCCTGTTCATTCGACATACCAAAACTCTATCTATCTATATACATAAAAATCAATTACCGCAAATGTTTATTCATCTTAGTATCAAAGAAAATCTTTGAAAAAGTGAAAAATTATACATCTTTGTAGAAAATAAAGTGAGAGTAGGTTCTATGTAAAACAATCTTGAAGCATATTGTATTTATTTTTATGTTTATAGATTAGTACTGTAGAGAGAATATAGCCATGCGAAGCCGGAAGGCAAGTATATGTATCTATACTAATATTATTAAGATGAAAGATTTGTTTATTTGTTACAATTTAACTCAAAAACTACTGAACCGATTTTAAAAATTCTTTCACCAATAGAAAGCTACATTATCATCGAGTAACATAGGTTTTTTTGTTTATAGTACATCTACATTGCCCCGTGCGAAGCCGTGCCGTGTTATTAGTTTGTAATATTAATAATAAAATATATGAAGAAATCTAACTATAGATTAAACCATCTCGCAAGATAGATACTGTTATAATATAATCACATAATCCCTTGATAGCAACACAGGAGCCAAGAATCTAGTTCTGAATATAAATATCCTTAGATAAAAGCCTGGTCGACGGACAGGTGGCTTCGACCTGTTTGAGAAACGTCTTTGCTATGATTCGACTTTCCTTCCCACGGCTCTTTTATAGTTATTTCATTTTTATTTAAATGCGTTATTATTTTTAATAATAGAATAGTCGCGACGCTGTATATCCGTTTAATTTAACTTCCGGTTTCGAATCCTGAAAAACAATACGGAAGGCTGATATAAACGTTTGTTATTCGTTTTTTTTGATATTTTATAGATTTTCGAATACTCTAAGTAAAAATTAGGTCGACAACGCATCATTGACTGATGTTCTGTGGCTCTATCACCTACCATCAAGTGATAGAAGTGATGTGATGAAGTTTCTGTCGATATCTAACAAAAAAAAATGTTTTAAAATTAGCTTTAATTATTTAGAAATATTTCTCAAACAAAAGCATCTCGAGTCATAAACCTATTCCCAATTCGACAGGGCCATAACTATTAATAAAGCTCGCTACACACGTGGTAAAACAACGAACTGTATCGGATATTAAGATAATTACACACGGCTTCCCGATTATAATTGGCGGTTACGCGGTTTACTTCGGCCATCGCTATTATAGTATTCTGATGAACATTTAAGGTTATTTATACACAGAGCGATAAACTGTTGTACATTTTTTCTGTTACGTATTTTGTTTGTTCTTTTAGGGAAACACTCGTTACGTGTATGTCTGTTTGAGAAACTTTACAAACCAGTGTATCTGAAACTATTGGGCGAAAAATTTGGCGATAAAAATTTGCATATATAGTTGCTTTATTTCTATAAAATAAATGTATGGAAATAAGCTATAACTCTCTAATCATCGAAAGTACCGAGCCTTGAATCTTAAAATACATGGAATATTCAATATAGTTCTTTCTCTACCAATTGAAAAGTAATAGTATGAAACCCGCCCATGAAACCTTGTTCTTTTCCTAGTCAAAGGTAGAAACTTTTTGTTTTATTTCGTTTCATATGTGTACCCATGAGTCATAAATATAAGAAAATAGTATACTTAGTTTATTACACGACTGTAAACAGACATGCATTGAATATATTTCAAAGTAGTTTACATTGTGTTTCATTTATGTTTGAGAAATACACATTATGTGGAATTTGGTTCAAATGCCATAAATACAGTTAGGTAATATTTATGAAACAATCCTTTTTCCATTTTGTTGTATCTAAAAATGAACAGAACAATACAAATTTCGTATAAATTCTGTCAAAATGTTTATAATGTGTTCATTATTATTTTAAGATTAATGGACCATCCATAAAGTACGTCATACATTAAGGGGGGGAGGGAATAGATGAAGTGTGACATTGTGTGACAAGGGGAGGAAGGGGTCCTAAGTTTCGTGAAGTCACATTTCAAAACCTAAGCCATCTAAGTGTTAAATGCCAAATTTGAACTATTAACAAAAAACTTAAAAATATTTTCAACTCTACCGTAAAATTGCAAAATATGTGACGTCATACTAGGGACGGGGAGTTCTCACAAATGTGAATAACTGTGACAAGGACGGAGGAGGGGTTAAAACGTCACGAAATTAGTGTGTCGTTCTTTATTGATGACCCCTATTAAGATAATAGTTTCACAAGAATATTGTATTATTGTCGCTTATACACTACAAAAAACTGGATAAACCGTGAAACAATTAATTGTGATTCAGAGAATATTAATTTTTGAATAAGTTCCATAAATTATTCAAATTTTCTAAAAAGTTTTAATAAATAGACGATAAAATACAAATATAAAATAATATACAAATGTCAATAAAGAGTCAAATGTTAAACAATTTTAAATATCGAATGCAACTATTTGATTAAGATCGTGGCACGTGTAGGCAACCTACATGCCAATAGCTCCGAAATTCCTACGTTGTGTTTGAACATTAGTGAAATTGTATACAATTGATTTTTTTACCGAACACAAATGAATTTTAAGCATTTATTGGTATACTTTGCAATTTTTCATGGGTTGTAAAGCTAATTGACTCTTGATTAACGTTATATAGTTCGCCATTCGGGATCGGCTTTTATAAAAAAAAAATATTTACGCATTTTAATTGTTAAATGGAGGTTTTATATGCCATTAAACAACATTATAGCATTTTGCGAGGTCCTTAAAAGTTGTTGATGTATATTATTTACGGCTTGGGCATTATTTCTTTTGTTTCTCTTAACTGAGCACTTATTTTGAATTACCTTATCGTATTCCTTACTTAAAATAACGTTTGCTTACTAAATTGATAAAGGTTTATGGTACGTAATTATTTTTAGGAGCAATACGATAAGATGTTTTTCGAAGCAGGCCTCTTTTGCTTCGGGGGCACAAAAATAAGATTACGCATATAGTTTATTTATTTTTATGCTTACTTCAAGTTTTATGAAAAAAATCGGAAATAATGAATCTTATATACGTTAATAAAAATAAAGGCAGATCTGTAACTACAAATTTGATTATTCCACAGACAGTATCATATGCTATAATCTACACTATTTCGGAGACTTGGATAGAGTGAAGATAATAATCTCTAAATTTAATAAAAACAAAGAAGGTAGTGTAATTACACCTACATTATAAAAATAAGGAGTAAGAGCAAAGTAGAAGATGTAAAGAAGAAGATAAGGTCACTAAAAATGGTTTTGGGCACATTAGCGTATTATTTATATAACGATTACGTGTTATTAACATACATAATTTTTAACTGCATCATGTGTAAGTGTGCTAGTTGTATTTTAAAGTGTAATAACTCCTAAAAAAACTCATTGTTTGTAAAAAGATGACAAATAATTCTTTAGGAATTTAACACAAAATCACTAGATACATTGAGAATTCACTTCACAATGCCACAGGGATGTTAAACAATATACGTGTATGTTGTTTCCTCATGGCTGTAAAGTAAGAGAACATAAACATTGGGCTACACTGTGACTTAGGACGAAATAGCTTCGCGCTAAACATTGAATTTACTGTACACACTTCTCGGCTCACCTGTGTGGCATCGAGGATGTATCGAGCCTGGAAGCGACAGCGTTCAAATATATAATAGTTTAGAACGAATTAACCTCGTAAAAAATAGCGTACTTTATAAAGTACACATAAATACTAGTATTTTAGACCGGACAATTGAAATGTATAACAAGACTAACTGCCTAGTCGTAAAATGTATTTTTTTTTAAATATGAAAACCTAAACTAAATTTAAATCACATCAGTTTACTGCCTTATTAATTTATTTCATAAATTAAAGCTTTCATATTCTCATTTTTGATAACATAACAATATATTGACATGATTGAATTTATTGCTTCTGTAAAAAAAAGAACATTGAATATTGTTGCTATTAACGCGAGTAGGTAATGTGTGATTTAAATCAAATAGCTTTTATCCGCTTAAAACGCGATTTATAGTCTATCCGTGAGCAAAATAGTACTACGTCAGGAGTAATATTGTCGTGATTAATTTATTAATTAATTTATTTAATTTATTTATGCGATAAAAGTTATTCCATTGAAGAAATATGCAATTAAAATATATCTAAACATATTATATTCCTCTTTTTCACGTGTTTTATTTGATACAATCGCATAAAAACGAACATATCATGTTCTGCATAGGAATAACCCACAGATCACAATAAATTGCAAACATAAATTTTTATATGAATTTAAGATTTTGGAAGTCAAATGTTAGGTGATTTAAGCATAATTATATCAAATGAAACAACACATTTTAACTGATTGAAGACACGATTTTGCATATTTTATTCTGTTCATTTCGAATAACTGTCAACCGCCATTTTGTCGTAAATATGTTATCTGTGAATTATAAAGCTGTATTTTAAAGTAGGATAATAGAATTCTAGAATTTTATTTGAAATTTATTATTGTGTTCCTAATGTATCGCGATAAAAATCCTATTTTCAACAACTTTGAAGCCATCTGGTTATTATATGCATAAATAGTGTTTTTATATGCGATAATTAACTATTATTCAAATATTTAAGCAGAACCTTGTTTCGATATTATATGAGATTAGATAATAGATAATGTTATGTTTTTAACGATCATTATCTTTATTTTTTAGCTTAGCTTTATGAATTTGTATATTTAATCGGTATTTTAAGGAGAATATATATAGTAATATTATAAAGAGGGGTAACTATATGTTTGTCGTGATTTTTTTTGAGCAATTCGGGAAAAATTCTAGACTAGGATTATTTGTGTCCTGCCAAAAAAGTTGTATAGAAGTGAATACACCCTTACAATATATTATAGTAACCGTGTATTTATACTTAATCAAAATACATTATTTTATTCATATAAATATACCTACAATCTACATAAGATAATCTTTCTTTGGTCTTCATCAACAAGTAGGTACTCTAAATATTTCATATTCAATAATTTTACACGATACGGATTTCCGTATAAATCATTTGAACTCGATACACAGTTTCTAATTATACATATATTTTAGTAACTCCAACTATATTCTACTATAGTGACGTTTTTGCTCGAATATAATCACATCCAGTATATTTAGATCTATACAGCTAAATCGTTAGCATTGTGCACTATACATAGCTATGACATCACACTTTTGTCCAGTCGAATGGGCTCACAAAAGGCAACCTAGTACTTACTTAGACACTGTGGTTTCGTAATAGTAGAGACTTTCTTCTTTGGTGTATTTTTTTCTTTCTAAACATTTTATAATTTTAAATATTACTTCTAGAGTATTTTTCCTTTATTAAAAGTTCACCATCCTTTAAAACATCGTCTTATCATACTAAAATTATTAATTGTAACTATGTTCATTTATGACTTACAAGCGGATCCCACAGAAATTTTCCTGCCAAAATGTTGGCTAAAAAATATTCCTATATTTGAATATGTTATTTTCTCATTTCTGTTCTATAATATCTAGTAGGTACCTAATACCGATCCGCCCTGTGCAATGTAGATAAAAAAAAAATATATATCACTGATTTGCAGCAAAAAAACAAAAAGCTTGTTGCGTGACGTGAGCTGTCAATTTGAATATTTGAAAATTGCGCATATCCGAATCTAATTTTTTTTAATTAAATTTAAGTATGTATAAATTGTTTTCCTGATTTTTTCCGATATTTTAATCGTTATCATTAAAATCAGTGCAACCGTTCTTGAGTAATGGTATAATTAACACGACTTTGTATTATATAGATAAATATTTATAAAGGTCATTAAACCTTGTTATATTTTTTGTTTTTATGCCAGGTTTTTGTAATTAAGAACGTTAGGCGAAGAAGGTTTCATTAGCCACTAGTAAATGAGATTAAATTCTATAAAAAGCTATATATTATCATATCATTAATCACTTTTTAATATCATTGAAAGGTTGATGGTATATTGATTTATCATTAAGCTTTGAACACGTTGCAAAACTTTTCATAAATAATTTTCTATATGGATTGACCGGCTCCGCTCAGCCGGCCTAGCATGACCGCCACCACGAGATATCCCGCGGACGAGTGAAGACAAACTAAGATGTAAGATATCTCGATATATTATATCTCGACGTCGACAATTTTGATAGAAAAGATATCTCGATCGACAAATAAATCTATTTTTGATATTAAAAGTCGAGTTTTAAGTGTAATTGTCATGTTAGACCCGGAAGAAATAAATAAATAATCGACAAAATTTTGTCGCGGTTATCATGCTACACCGGCAGTAGTAAACGCATTGCATTTATCACCGGAAGTTCCATCTTTGAATACCGAAAAATGGAAAATAATAATATATGAAAAATATTGTTTCGCTTGAGCAGTCACAGTAACCTCATAATATATTACTTGACTTTAAATAAATATGAAACAGCGAAGAAATATGTCTGTTCCACTGGTGACTCGGGAAATCACTATGAAATGACCAGTTTGTACGAACAGTCTGTTATACAGTTAAGTCAATACAATGTAGTCTGAAGTGAGTTAAGTGTTGACAAAAGATTTGGAACTAGACAAGTGGAAAGAAAGTTTGTCTAGGATTAAAAATAGTTGTATTAAATACTGCAATATTTGGGGTACTTTCGTTTCGTTTTTTTTTATGTTAGATATCGATAGACGAACTTCACTATCACTATCACTTGATGGAAGGTGATGCCAGCCACAGAATATCAGTCAATGATGCGCTGTCGACCTACTTTTTACTTCGATTATTCGTAAATCCATGAACTGAAACCAAAACGCGTAATGTGCACGTCATGGTTTTTCCATCTATGAACGGTGGTTCGTTACCCGATCGGAATTTCGATATTCCTCTCACCCGGTCAATGCCCGTAGTTACCAGAGGTGGGGAAGACATGCTCACAGAAAATTATAATCATGTCGTCTCGGTGGGATTCGAACCCACGACCCATCGATGCGCACGGCAGGTGTTCTACCAAATGCGCCAACGAGCCCGTCAATTACACTCAATATAATAAAGAAATATGATAAGTATGTATGTTTATACTTTATAGAATGTAAAGTATTTAAGAAGTTATTAAGTTTTTGTAAGAATAATGATATAAAAATGTTTATATGTATAGAAGTTTTACTTAAAAAAAACCACTGAATTATTTTCTCCTACTTTTTTGCGCCACATATTACAGTATATCTATTAAACGAATGTCAAATGATACCATGAAGATCCCTATCGGTATACCAAAGTAAATTTTATGAACTCTCAAAAGAGCCAAAAATACCTTCAAATTAAAACATTTCAAATTTTATGCCTTAATATAGGCGTTGATGGTATCCCAATTAAAAATCATTGGGCAGATAACAAAAGCATTCGCCTGTGGAGTCGTCAAAATTCCGCGTTGGAGTCGGAAAACATTAATAAATCGAAGGGGCCATTAAATCCTAAATGTCGTTTATCTTGATTGAGATTTATGATAAGTGTTCCACAGACAAGATTAAGACACTGTTGTTTAGCTACTTGAAAGCGAACGATGGTAAATTGTGGATGCGGCTGGTAACTTTATTATGGGCATGCATTTTTAATGCGCGTAATTAGGTCAGAAAGGGGGCTAATTTGGGAGATAAAATCGTCTGTCGATTGTCATTTATTTACCCTTTTGATCGCTTGTGACATGCGACAAGTATTTCCGTGCCCCTACCGCCCGTTTCGTATTTCTGCGACTGAGGACATGCATGTTTTTTTTATTGTATTTTTATCCTATGAGGCTATGAACTACGTAATACAACTAAAATGGTTATTCAATTGTACGTACTTCGTAGTCCCATAAATGCGACAAGTATTTCCGTGCCCTTACCGCCGGTTACGTATTTCTACGACAGAGAACATACATACATGTATTTTGTTCTATTTTACAGGAATAAAATACGTGTACACTGTACAGGTACATTTGAAAGCTTGTCTATCAGTAATCTTCGCTAATTCGAGCTTTCGGAAATCCATACCCTGAAACCAAAACGCTTTACGGTTTTTTCTAACGAATATAATTTCGATATTTTCCCCACCTGTTTAATAGCCGAAGTGATCAGATATGAGTAAAACATGCTTCCAGAAAATTATAAACATGTCGTCCCGGCGATTATAATTTTCTGAATCGATTTAACCCGAATCGAAGTTGTTCTATCCAACACGCCAAATTGTCAAAATAACTGTAAATCTTATAAATGTTTCGCCAGGATACCCGGTACATTCATTTATTATTATTTTTTTTTTTTGTATCGAATCTCACTGCTGGCCCTAGTGGCCTCGGCAGCTCAACGCGGACAAGGTTGGCGAGCACTGTGGCTCAGCCTTGAAATTTGGGGTTTTGCTACGACACGCCTAAGGGCGTCTCCTGCGAGACACGTACCTCGGCTTGGGCTGCCGTAGGAGGGGAAGGAGCCTGAAGGGCTGGACGGCAGCTCACCCGTGTGAGGGATGCGCGGAACAAGGGTTCTCGCCTTCGCCGGCGAAGGCGCTGTACGCGGGTCTGAGGTGAAATATCCGCCCGGGCGGAGTCCAACCTAGCATTGGCTACAGTGATAGGATCGTCAGGATCCTCTAAAACGTGTCTGGGTCTTCTCCAGAGAGACTTATCGGTATAAGGGTATGTCGGTTGCATTGCGAACCAACGGCGGTACATTCAGAAGCATCATGTTAAACTTTTTAAATTAAAACTTAAACAATTTATAAGTGAACATCATAAGAGCCAGGAAGCACAGACACATGACACTAGTGTTATATGAGTAATTCATGTTTATTTAGGTATTTTATTTTATGATTAAATTTTTATTTTTATTATTTTTCTGGTTTCAGTATGTACTTATAGTGAATTTATATTCGGTTAGTAGGCTTTAGTTGATATACATATTTATTATTTTATTTTGTGTGCCGTGACGTAACCGAGAGGTCCCAACGGAAGATCAGCGCTGGTTAACAGCCATTAAAATGCTGAGTTGAGGCCCTTTTTGTGACACTTTTGTGTATAAAATGTCTTCTTATGTTTTTTTTTATGTATTCCTATTTGTCACAAATAATTAATATCATTTCATTTTCATTTTCATTCATTTTCAAGCATGTCCTTCCTAATATACCGTATTACCGAACTCACAGGTGCCGCCATTGTTACGGATCCGATGGTAAGATGCGATTCCGTACTCCCTGACGTTTGTTTGCTTGTCTGACCCCCTTACTGTTCGATTTATCTGATGTCATGTGATACATTTTATATTTATATTATTTGAATATACAATATTCAAATTTGTATATTATATATTTGAATATATAATATACAAATTTGATAATACAACTATTTAACATAATTGAGTAATAATTTTTCATACTATAGTATACTAGCGACCCGCACCGGCTTCGCACGGGTGCAATGCTGATACTAAATACACTACAGAAAAACTGTTATTATTATACATATAAACCTTCCTCTTCAATCACTCTATCTATAAAAAAAAACCGCATCAAAATCCGTTGCGTAGTTTTCAAGATTTAAGCATACATAGGGACAGAGAAAGCGACTTTATTTTATACTATGTAGTGATATCTGTTAAACCTAAACATGTCCAGCCGGCCTAGCATGACAACCGCGACAAAATTTGTCGACCGTTTTCTCGTGTTTTAATCGATTATCTCTTTATTTCTTCCGGGTCTAATATGACAATTACAGTTAAAACTCAATTTTAAAATAAAAAATAGATATATTTGTCGATCGAGATGAGATATCTTTTCTATCAAAATTGTCGATGTCGAGATATAATATATCTCCATATCTTACATCTTTTGTTTGTCTTCTCTCGTCCGCGAGATATCTCGTGGAGGTCATGCTAGGGCGGCAAGACGATGATCATTAGTTCGTGCTTAATGTTTGGTTGGTTTCCTTACAGAGCCTTAGCCAACCAAGTCCAGGAACCTTTGTTCAGTGTATCCCTCACCAAGGTGAGCTATCATCCAGCCCTTCAGGCTACCTCTCCTCCTAGTAGTCCAAGCCGAGGTCTCTCAGGAGATGCTCTTAGACAATGCTAAGATTGAGTCACAGTACTCGCCACGCAAGGCTGCGCCAAACTGGTAAGGATAATAGGGTCATCAAGGTTCCATACAAAACAGATTAGTAGTTAATATTGTCTCTTATTAATGTGAGTATCACACATTTAAATAAAACTACTTTTCTGGATTGTCCGGTTGCTGAAAAGTATTCGAAACGTCGGGACTAATAATATAATGAATAAATGCGTTTTAAAAATATAAATAAAAAATATTTTATTTAGATTAATCATTGTGTCTTAAATTAATATAAGATTCAAATAGCCCTAAATAGGGCATTAAGTGTCGCATTGACAGTTTGACAACTTGTCAAAATTATAAACTTCCGCACGAGCCGCACGCGTGCTATCCTGTCGGCTCAGTCAATTTTTATATTGGTGATTGAGAATTATAAAGCAAAAATAAAATATCGAACTTTGATATTACATGTAATGGGCAATGATAGTAAACACTGCTCCATAGGCCCTTTCGATGTACAATCGGTTTGTTTACGTCTACGGAATTTAAAATACGAGCAATGAACAAATGGAACAATATTCCATAGATTGTATGATTTTTATCATCCAGCTGGCCTAGCATGACCGCCACGAGATATCTCGTGGACGTGTGAAGACCAACTAAGATGTAAGATATCTCGACATTGACAATTTTTATAGAAAAGATATCTCGATCGACAAATACATCTATTTTTGATATTAAAAGTCGAGTTTTAAGTGTAATTGTCAACTAAAGAGATAATCGATTAAAACACGAGAAAACGGTCGACAAAATTTTGTCGCGGTTGTCATGCTAGGCCGGCAGGCCTCTCATCTGATATCCATATCAACGGGGTTTCTAAATCTCAAAACATTATCATTAAAAATTCACACGGCCTACCAATAAAAGAAGATAAAAAATGCAAATAATCTTTTAAACTATGTGGCTTAGAGCGAAGTAACACGATCAAAGACTTTCTCATTTAAAATACAGTCTCCGACCTTCATAAACAAAAAAATCTGGTTCCAAATGACCTACGAACAATCCGGCATAAATATTTAATAATTCGACGCGGAATTAATTTACAAAACCGTATTATCGATGGGCGAAACGAATCGAATCGTAAATCGAATAAGATTAGCTACCAAATATATCGATTTATCATCGATTCTCGAATACTAGGTGCTTTCCCGTCGCGGGCCGAATGAATTTCACCACGATTTAGTAATTTATATGACGGTGAACAGGTGTGCTTATAGAATTATACCGATGATATTATAATGGTATTTTTAATAATGTAGATTGTAATTTATTGTTTAGAAATATTTTGTCGTTGATTGTAGATAGAAGAATTTTCTGATTGGATTGTCTAGACTTTTTGTCTGATTATTTTTAACGTGTTTTTGTGATGATGCCCAAATAGATACCTTCTCAACATAATACATTATTAAATGAGACTAGTATATCTATTTTTATGTTTATTTTTTTTAAATCTTGTGGTATAGATATTCTATCTCAAGAAGTCCGTATGGCTATAAATGTCCACGTATACATTGTTTTAGTGTGCGTGTTAGCGTGCGCTCCCGATATTACGCACACTTAAACAATGTATATGTAAACGCTTGACCACATTCGTAGCCAAACAGACGCCGTGAAATAGAACATCTATAATACTCACATGTTATTGCAGGAGATGTATTTATGTAATTTTCATCTTGCACTAGGTACTAATCGAAAGATATTCCTAGTTCTTAAGGGTATAATAATATAATCTATACTTCTATACTTACTATATACTTATAATACTATAAGGAGGATTTTTTTTTATTTTTGTATGTTATGAATAAACTCAAAAACTATTGAACCGATTTTGAAAATTCTTTCATCAATAGAAAGCTACATTATCAGCGAGTAATATAGGCATTTTTTAGTGTATAGTACATCTACATTGCACCGGGGCGCGTAGCTCACTAGCTAAATCACTATTTGATATAATCACCAAATAGCCAAAGGTAAGGTAAAATTAGCAATAACTAGATATTATATTTCCTTCTTTAACTATGGCTTTATGCAATACGTAATTTTATTTCACTATTTAAGCATTAAACTGCATATTACTCCGTCATTCTGACACATCAGCCCATAGTGCGAATGGAATAAGGTATCTTACACACTAGAAATACTGGAGGTACGATTTTTTTTAAATAGTATTTGTATTATGTTTATTTTCATGTTTGATTAATTAACTCAAAATTTAATAATTGATTTATTTTAAGAAAACATAATTATAAAAGTCTAAAAATTTTTTTTATCAGAAATGAAGAGGAGACAATTTAAGAAGGATAAGAATCTTTTTAAACGGTTCTGTCTGTCTATTTGGTCACGGTAATTCCCGAAAATACTGAACTGCTTTTCATGTAGTTTTTACATAGAGCTTTTTCTTTGTCTTGTTTCATCAAAATCGGATGTCGGGATGAAAAGTTATTCTTATTTAAATAGCTTGCTTAGAAGCTCAGCTTAAGATGAAGACGAACGAAATCGCGGGCACCAGCTAGTATTAAATAAAACAAAATCTGAACTTAATTATACATCTCTTACAATTTGAAAAGCGTAGCTCTTATGGGCTCATATTTTTACATACTATAAAACCTTTCAATACCTTTCTTAAAACTTTAACGCGTCGTTAAATATAATGTAAAAGCTCCTTAAGCACATTATTAATTTGGAATTTGTTACAGCTCATACTTAACCCGATATCGCGTCAGTTCGTCCGCATAAATGAATATTTCTCCATTGTAATACTACCATATTTCTTATTAACAATCTTACTTTCTATCTTGGGTTCAAATCGTATTAACCTGTAACTTAGAATACATATGTTTATATCTAAATTATATATTATGAAAGCAAGATAATTTATGATACTATTAAATCTTTCTAATATGTAACTTGTTTTTATTTTTTTTAAGTTTGAAAATCAATCCTTTCTTGACAGACGAGCATGAGGTTCTATTGATGGTAAATGATACCTCAGCTACAGAACATAAGTCAATGATGCGCTGTCGACCTACATTTTATTCGGAAATCCATGGACTAAGACCGAAACGCGCAATATGCACATCACGGTTTTATCATCTATGAACGGTGGTTCGTTATCCGATTGGAATTTCGATTTCATGCCCAAAGTGACCAGACGTAGGGAAGACATGCATACAGAAAATTATAAACATTTTCCAATGGGATTCGTACCGGGACCCATCGTTGCGCAAGGTAGGTTCTACCAACCGCGCCAACGAGCCCGTCAAATCCCTTGTCGAGGATATTTTTTTTTAGAAAATATTAGTCGAAAACAATAAAACCTAAATATTTTCCATTTACAGACTTATCTTTATAAAATAAAATTATGTTATTTTTATAATTTTGGTATAAACACAATTAAATTAAAAAAAATAAAATCAATCTAGATAGATGCATTCAAATGATAATTATTAATGTTGTCATATTAAAAAAATCGTTGACGTCTGAGGAAAAAGCACTAAAGTCGAACTAAAAAAAAAAACTAAATATGACTCATGTCGACGACTATTAAAAGTTCAATGACAACTAGAAAAGCAGTGATGCAATAATTAAAACGTGTTTGCTATATATTTTATTGAACAAAGTAAATTGACAAGTAGTCGCCATATTGCCAAAGGTCAGTGAACTATTATGTATATTTATGCTGTTACATAAGTGTATGAGATACTGCAACATGTGGTCTATAATATAATGCAGTTTACCAAGGCTTTTAAAATAAAACGCAATGTATGACGACCAAAAACTTTAAATACTACTTCAATAGATTACAAATTAATATAGTAAAACTTACTAGGATATGCTGTATTTTTGACGTTCTCGTTGGCGCTTTCGGTCGGCACCTGCCGTGCGCATCGATGGGTCGTGAATCTCGTGATTCGAATCCCACCGGGACAATATGTTTATAATTTTCTGTAAGCATGTTTTCACCACGTTTGGTAACTTCGGGCATTGATCGGATCTAAATTCTGACCGGGTAACGAACCACCGTTCATAGATTCCGTGAAGTGCATATTGCGGGTTTCGGTTTCAGTCTATGAATTTCCGAATGTTCGAAGTAAGAAGTAGGTCAACAGCGCATCATTGACTGATGTTCTGTGGCTGAGGTATCACCTACCATCAAGTGAACCTCATGCTCGTCTGTCGATATCTGACATTAAAAAATAAAAAATGAAATTTAATACTACTTCAATAGATTATAAATTAATATAATAAAATTTACTTAGGTTACGCTGTACTAACTAAATACTACAGAGGTCATACATATTATGTTTTTTCGGCCATTGATGTTATTTTTGTAGTTTTTTCATTTATTTACGAATTCAAAATATTAAAAACAAATATTGTGTTAATGAATGACGGCATGTAGTTAAATATACTAAACCTAAAATATAGATATATATACATATTTATATAGTCAATATTTCTGCAACGTGTAAATTTACGTTTTTTTAAGAAGACATTTTTTTATGGATTAACGAAATAAGAGTTTTCTCATAATTTTATATATCAATAGATTTTGATTTAGATGCTTTTAATTAATTATTTGTAATTTAAGATGATAATTAAGACGATGATGATCTTGCATGTATAAAGCAGTAGATTAATAAGTAGTAAATAACACGCTTGTTTTGTTTTTATTTATTTTATATTATTTTGTTATTCTTATCTATTTGTATAAAACCATATTTGTTATGGAAGAGCAGAGTATCCTGTGACAGGTGATTTTCACTTAAAAGGACACTCTAAACCCTGTATAAATTTAGTGTACAATGTTAAGAAGAAATAAAAGAATTTTGAATTTTGAATTTGAATATAATATAAATTTATTTATTTCTTATTAAATAAATATTTCTTGTATATGTTAGCTTTAAACTCCCATGAGTTTATTTTCTAATTCAGAACCAAAACGACAAGCCGCCTATTAATCTGTGACTAATCGCCACAGAGTAACGGAACATAATTGATTGGAATTGCTTACTGGCCATTTTTAAGACAATCTTGTAGTAAGTTATTTTACTATGTATTAGATTAAAGGGAAAGTACTTCTATCCATGAACAACAAAATAGTCAAATGAATTACCGCCTTCATTTCCAACTGATTACAACCTTATTGGTTTCAACAAACGAGCCTACAATATTTTAAAAGGCCGACAATGCATTGACTTTGATGTCCATTTTAGTAATAGTAATAGATTTTAGTATGTATTATGAAATAAATATTATATGGTAATGTTGACCCATCCTATTTTTCGGATGTGTGAAAATCGAATTCTATTGTTTTTTTTATTATGTCAGATGAACATGAGGCTAATTTGATGGTAGGTAGTAGAACCTCAAACATAGACAGCTCAGTAAGAGTGTTCAGCAGTCCTTACTATGGTTTTATTCTTTATCTGGGTGGGAATTCTATTTTACTCCTATTTCATATCCGTCGTGAGCAGAAAATTTATGGACGATGTTCCCGACGGGATCGAACTCACGACCCATTAGTGCGCAAGGTAGGTGTTATACCATACGCACCGACGAGCCCGTTGAGTCAAATTATATTAATAATACTAGGTATCTATTATAATAGAATAGAGTTAACACGGAAGAGAATATCTTGAAAATGTATGCGTAATCGCGTGACAAACAATTTTAAAATTAATGGGTGAACTATGAATTTGACGTCATTATTGGTTTTTATCTTTGAAAATTATTGTTATATTTTATCTTTAGCTTTAATAATAAGCTATGTAATTAATCTCTGTTTTGTTTGAATGTTATTTAGTAGGTATTTGGTCTCATCGTAACTAATGTTATGTTAACCTCACTATTTAAATTTAAATTTTAAGATTATATATTAAAAATACCTTTAAGACTACAAATATATACTTACACGACATGTTTATAATTTTCTGTAAGCATGTCTTCCCCACGTCTGGTAACTTCGAGAATTGAACGTTTGGGAGGAATATCGAATTTCCGAACAACCATTCGTAGATGGAAAAACCGTGAAGTGCATATTGCGCGTTTCGGTTTCAGTCTATGGATTTCCGAATGCTCGAAGTAATAATTAGGTCGACAACGCGTCATGCTCGTGCCTCATGCTCGTCTGTCGATATCTAACATAAAAAAAACCTATGAATCAAAAATATTGATGGGTTTGAAAGCATATTAGATAAAAAGATATTATTTTAGTGGGTAAATATACTTTTTTTTTCAATTCACAGGAGTTCGAAGATCCAGAAGATATTAGGGATATTAACGATGGGATTATAGGATCAATAGTTCTCGTCTTGCTTGACTCACAAGCAGCGCGGTGTATTACACCTACAATCCATATTAGAACTAAAAATAAAATAGGTTGACAACGCATTGATGTCATATGCTCGTTACCAAAAAAAAAAATGACAAAATGAACAACCGAGCCGAGATGATTTATATTCCTAATAATCCCAACAATATATTTTATCTATCACTAGCAATCCGCTCTGGCTTCGCACGGTATGTAGATGTACTATACATAAAAAAAGCTTTCTATTAGTGAAAGATCTTTTAAAATCCGTCGAGTAATTTTTGACTTAAATCGTAACAAACAAATTTTTTCTAGTATAGATTTTTTCTCAATATTTGTAACAAATTCAATTAAATGTCTAGTAGGCCGTGTCATATTAGCGAAGTCCTTACCGTCATAAGGTAACAACATATTATCATAAAGTTTATATTAAAAAAATAACTCCCGAGTCCCCTAGTAGGATATGGGGCGTGCCAAGCCCATCATATCTTACATTCTCAGCGCTGAGTAAATTAAATAACGCAATAATTAAATCCAGTAGCTTGTGTGACCTAACATCCTACTGCGCAAGGCATATTCCATAAAGTTGCGAAACGACCGACATTTTTCTAAACCCGTTCACAGTGAGTCATGACGACTCCTTTCTTTTGTAACAGTTTACAATTCTCAAGAGTTCAATGGTCTGTGCGAATGTAATAGCAAATATACAAAAGAATATGTTTACGGGACCTTTTATTAGAA
Organism: Anthocharis cardamines; assembly: GCA_905404175.1. NCBI lineage: Eukaryota > Metazoa > Arthropoda > Insecta > Lepidoptera > Pieridae > Anthocharis > Anthocharis cardamines. The sequence continues at coordinate 4,617,050 of FR989971.1, read as the reverse complement.
ACTTTAATTAAAAAAAATTAACATTTTTCTAAAAAAGTTTTGATTATGAAAGTAGAGTGTAGGGGGAAGAGGGAAAAAGATGGATTGACTGTGTGAAGAATGATATGTGTTTGAGAGGTGTGACGAGTGAAAGAAGAGAACTTGGGTACCTACCAGTTTTAATTTATTTATTTTTAGAATGCCCTTTTTGATTTTTGTAATTGTTGTAATTTTGTGTTTTTAATTTTTCGTCCATACCATTAATATATGTATATTAAAAACCTAGTAAGTATAGTATGCAAACTAATCGATTTTTAAGTTAAATAAATTACATAAAACCTTTTTAATTGGGATAAAATATAATAAATAGGTCCCGGATTCAAATCTCGGGCGCACAAAATTTAAAAAAAATGTTTCGATAACACAAGACACCCTTGAAAAGAAAAATGGTCAGGGAAATAGACTTAAGTCTGCCCCATACAGTTTTAACCAAGGTTGATAGTTAACAATCATCAAACGAACTCGAAAGTAGTCGGAGCACTTGAATAACTTCTGTGAAACGCCCTATAATCAATAGAAAATGAAACGGAAAAAGGTATTTATTAGATAAATTCTAAGACAATTTAGCAACAAGATAATTTTGTTGTAATTGACTTTAATTCATTGATAATTTGTTGTGATTTCTAAGATTACATTTTTAACATTTGCTTGTAATTATTAATTGTGTTGGCAACACTTTTGCCCTTACTCGTAGGCCCTGAGATAGCCGCTGACCATGGATGAGTACTGAATAAAAAGGTTAACCTTGTAATGCTACTGTAAGTAGTTATTCTAAATTTAAAATGTGTATTTTTATGCACTTAAAATTTTCTATTGTTTAAAAGTATTATGTGTAAGTAAAGCTTGATAGAAGTCAGGCTAAGATAAGATTTTTTTTATGTTCTTAATTCCATATTCGAAAGTATTTGGAATTTCATATTTGAAAGTATATATTTGGAATTTAATAGACAGAAGCCAACTGAAAATTTTGTCCTCCAAAAAGCTCCTACAATAATTGAAACGAAATGAAAATTAAAAATATGTAGATAGTTAGATAGTGATGCGGGTAGTAGGTTCAGCGGTATTTATGTTGCGTTCAACACTGGAGGTCTCAGGTTCGAATCGTGGGAAAGCAAGATAAAAAAATGATCACTAAAATAGACACAGAAATATGTTAACCATGAGCTTTACTAGAGACTATTGAACTATCTATCACACTGTATCCAATTATATTAGCCATTCATTCAGAATGATTGTTTCTTCGAATATCTATATCGTTTTTTTGTACACGGTATATGTTTCAAAACAAATAGTAGACAAAATAATATCGGTAACAGAGATAAAAAACACCGTTCCGGATTGACATCTGTCCGGCGAAGTGGCTTCTTACGCTCGGTTGAACGGAATCAGGTATTACAATTAAATTAAAAATCACTCACGTAGAGTAATTAGTTACAATGACAAAGTACGGTTAGCAAATTAAGAATAAGAAAAAAAAGTAATAATTTATTTAATTCCTTAATATTTGCGCAAGTGACAACGCGTGGAATTTCTAGTGTGAATTAGGAAAATAAAAACAAAATACTTATCTATACATGTATTCTTATTAACATAGATGTATGTTTGTCTATATAATATGGACATTTAGTAAACTAATCAACTGAATTTTATGAAAGCAATTTTTATTTAATATACGGATTCCGTAAATTAAAACAATAATTGATTCAAATAATATAACTTTTACTATTATAGATTATCTTCTATTATTTATACCGACGTTTAGAGTGCTTTTCAACAAACATGATCACGCGCAGATTGAAAAAAGATTTGAAATATCATAACATTGCCAAACCAACGCCATCTATTCCTACGGAGTTAATTTTTACTGTAATTTTCTATATTCTGGCAAAATTGCCTATCAGTATCCTCATGTTTTTAGTATGTTTGACTTTTTAATCTGGTAAAAGTTATTTTATTTAAACTTAATTATATTTTTACTTGCGTTAATAAAAAAATATATTAATAATTGATTCATTTGTTCTCTAAGAGCACTTCACAGTCCATGTTTCAAAGTTAATGGCTATTGACCGTTTTCAAGAATCTCGACATGAATTGCGCTTGCGTCTATTTTCGGTTGTTTCCTCATTGTTAGTATGACACTTTGAATAATGTTTCTTTGGGTAAACACTTCAAGATTCTGTATCCATTTTGTGAAGCGAATTTTCACTTAAACAAATATGTGCTAATATTATTAACTAGAGGTGCTTGTACGGTTTCGATTTATATCAATAAGTATGCATATTTTTTTGATACTGATGGCGAATTAATATTTATAAAAAAAATGCAATATATATTTTTAGAGTTCCGTACCCAAAGGGTAACACAGGACCCTATAACTGAGACTCCGCTGTCCGTTCGTCTATCTGTTCGTCTGTCACCAGGCTGTATCTCATGAACCGTGATAGACAGTTGAAATTTCACAGATGATGTATTTATGTTGCCGCTATAACAATAAATACTATTAAAACACAGAATAAAACAAATATTTAAGAGGGTTCTCATACAACAAACGTGTTTTTTTGCCGTTTTATAGATAATGGTACGGAACCCTTCGTGCGCGAGTCCGAATCGTAGTTGGCCGTTTTTTTTTGTCTAATGACTCTAGATATTGGTATAAAAAATATTCTCCTATTTCGGAGTTTCCCTGTATACGAGTATGCGTTATACCAATAGCTGTCTCTTTCTCTAGCTTCTTATTGAACAGAGTAAAAGTATTTGTTTACTTATTTAATATTACAACATCTTACTGTTTACTGACGATTTCCATACTAGGTGAAACCTTTATCTGGGTGACATTTACAAATGAGTTGACAGTATATGATTATTGAGCAGTAAATTACACGTAACGGTATCGCTTGTGGGGCACGGGGCAAACACTTTTCTGTGTCTGTTTCACTGCTCTTTTTTCGCAACAGGTAAGGTTATCAGTCTGCACTGTCCCACCGAAACTTTTTTTTTAAATTTGTTTCCCCGAGTCTCGAACTTGGAACCTCCGGTACTAAACGCAGCGCATCATAGCGGTTAACAGTACCGTTTGATTAGAGATATATTTACAGTTACATACCTATATAATAACAAAAAAAAAGACTTCTAAACATGAATTGACTGTGTGAAGAATGATATGTGTTTGAGAGGTGTGACTGATGATATGGCGAGTGAAATAAGAGAATGAAAAAAGAGAACGTACTGCGCCGACCTCAAAAAATAGGGAACAGGGTAGGGAGAAGAAGAAGAAGACTTCTTTCAGTGCGTTTTTATTACACATAATTTAAAACAAAACTTTATTTGCTGACGGTACATATTAATAGTGGAATGATCCCATTGAGTCCGCGGTATTTCGGTTTCCACTCATTGTGAACGGACCGCAGGCGTTGTCTACTTTCTATAATATTATACTTGTCGCATACTCGATGCATGCCTTTTAAAGTGTCTCCTACAAACTATTGGTGACACGGCTGTTATGAAATAACTAGTTTGGAAAAGTTTTAGGGCTAGCTTTTGTTTTGGGACTTCTATCATAACAAGAGACTACCTTAGTAAGTACAAAAACCGACGAGCGTGTACGAAAGCATTAATGAAAGTGGAGGAAGCGAAAGTTGTATGCAAGGATCGGAGTATATGGAATTTCGTGAGCTCTGCTTACACAAAAGTATGTTTTTTTTTTTAGAAATTTATTTTAGTTAATGTGACAATGTATTTTAAGCTTTCCAGTAAGTTTGTATATTTCAAATTCCATATCCAAAGTCTTAATACATAAAATATTTTTATATTATTTAACATCAGAAATGGTATTTGTCTGCTATCATGTTGTACTTGTCGTCCAAATTATTGGTTTTATTTAATACCATTCGGTTGTCTAGAAGAAATCACTGCTTAGTGATAAGCTTGCGTTTGTCACAAAATATCAAGGTATGCTGAAATCCAATATGTATGAAGTATTAAGTTGTAAGTTTAGGGACAAAATTACCTAAGTTATAAAGAATATATTATCACATCACAATTATTAATTACAGCAATATTATTTGTACATGTTATATATCTAACATGTATAATGTATATACTAATATTGTAAAGAGGAAAGATTTGTATTTTTGTATTTTTTGTATTTTTGTATGTTATGAATAAACTCAAAAACTACTGGATTGATTTTGAAAATTCTTTCACAAATAGAAAGCTACATTATCAGCGAGTAACATAAGCTATGTTTTGTGTAAAGTACATCTACATTGCACCCGTGTGAAGCCGGGGCGCGTTGCTAGTGTTAGATAATGTTGCTCCTAAACTTTCACATTTGAATTTAACTTACAACTTTTAATTATTAATTGGGTTTCGATATTTGTTTAGTTTATTTAACTGTATATCAAAATTTAGTAAATAACAATATAAATAAAACAATTTTGACGGGCTCGTTGGCGCGTTCGGTAGAACACCTGCCGTGCGCATCGGTGGTTCGTGGGTTCGAATCCCACCGGGAGCACATGCTTATAATTTTCTGTAAGCATGTTTTCCCCACGTCTGGTAACTTCGGGCATTGATCGGGTGGGAGGAATATCTAAATTCCGACCGGGTAACGAACCACCGTTCATAGATGGAAAAACCGTGAAGTGCATATTGCGCGTTTCGGTTTCAGTCTATGGATTTCCGAATGCTCGAAGTAAAAATTAGGTCGACAGCGCATCATTGACTGATGTTCTGTGGCTGAGGTATCACCTTCCATCAAGTGAACCTCATGCTCGTCTGTCGATATCTGACATAAAAAAAAAATCTATTATTTACTATATGATATGAATTAATTAACACAAACGTACTAATTAGAACTGGTTGGACCAAAAACGCCGTATACATTTTATTATTTTACAAGAGATCTGTCAATCAAGCACTATTATTATTTGCTCCAGGCATTTGTTACTCGTATTTATATGATATGTTAAATTGTTCCCATCGGCACTGGACTGATAAACCGTTATTAATCACACGTGGTAAAGGCTATAATTTCGCAAATAACTTACACGACATTCAATAACTTTGTATGAATAGTAATACTTATCCAATGTGGAAAACTGAATGACATCGACAGGGTAAGTAAACTTTGAAATAGTCATTATCTTGATAAGATTTCCTAGCGGCCATAATTACATCTAATTGGTGTTACAAACGTGAAAGTATTGTAGTCTATATTATTTATGTTGATAGAATGAATTTGGTGACGATTTTGTTACGGTTACCAATCCATTAATTGACTGCGCCGGATGAAGCTTGACCGGAAGCAGGTTTACAGCCAAACCAATGATCGAACCACATCATAATCTACAGAGGTTCTAGTATAAGCAAATTACGAGAAAATATTCGTATTGTTAATCTGTCTTTTGTATGCAATTTCACATAAAATTGACATATTCTCACATTAACAAAAGCCAATATTACTATAGTCGTTATGACAATTTTTTTTTATGTTAGATATCGATAGACGAGCATGAGCTTCACTTGATGGTAGGTGATACCTCAGCCACAGAACATCAATCAGTGATGCGCTGTCAACCTACTTTTTACTTCGAGCATTAGGAAATTCATAGACTGAAACCGAAACGCGCAATATGCACTTCACGGTTTTTCCATCAATTAATTCTTACTTAACAATTTCGTAGCCTCCGTGGTCGCGAAGCGTTTAGCAGTAGAAATCCTGGGTTCAAATCCTAGTTAAACAATTTAGAAAAAAAAGTTTTTGTTGTACTATGTAGATGAATAATCACCTGTCCAACAAAGAGAAGTGTGTCTATCACACGCCCCAATAAGGTACCCAAAAATAAACTAACAGTAATATATACCATATGTTCATTTAACATACTTAATTTACCATTAGTTTACTAAAAAGCATTAATAACATAAATATTCTGAACGACCTCACATACGCTATAATTACAGTACAATCGAACTTTGTGTTTAGAAAATGAATGTCTGATTGATTTTATATCTTTTCGCTATCTAAAGTAATCTAAAACGAAAATAATTGATTCGGAAACACAGTAGGGGCGGGCCGAAACGTAGCTTTAGGGAATTGTATTATAAAAAAAACAAATAAATCTATTTTAGAAAGTAGACGAAGACGAGTTCGCCTCTTGACCAACTTATGGTTATATATTTCAAATATAATAACAAAAACATTTAAGAATATCGAGGGTTTTTTATGATAGTTATCGACTAACGAGTATGACGTAGGTGATACCTCAGCCACAGAATATCAGTCAATGATGCGCTGTCGACCTAACTTTTACTTCGAGAATTCGGAAATCCGAAGACAGAAACCGAAACGCGCAATATGGACTTTACAGATTTTCTATCTATGAACGGTGGTTCGTTTTTCGGTCGGAATTTCGATATTCCTCCCACCCGATCAATTCCCGAAGTTACCAGACGCGGGGAGGACATGCTTACATAAAATTATAAACATATCGTCCCGGTGGGATTCGAACTCACGATCTATCGATGCGCACGGCAGGTGTTCTACCGAACGTTCTAAAACCCAATAAGTACGACATTTCAGTGTTAAGTTAAATTCAGTTTTAAAAGTTTAGGGAACAAAATTTCCTAAGATATACATAGAACATCGTAAACAATATTTGTGATGAGATAAATCTTTGTACATCGTAGCTATTTTTTGTCACGGTTAAAATTGAATTTCACTTAAAACTAATTTTTTACCATATCATGCCTACTATTCACTTGGTCAAGAGGCAAACTCGACGTCTTCTATATATATTATATGTATATAGATTCCAAATAATAAATTTGCTGTTATTGCTTGGACTATAATTAAAAATTTGAAATTATGAGTGATTTTTTTTTGTAGGGTATCTCGCTGTTGGCCTCTACAGCTTAACTTAGGTTAAGCTTAAACTTAAATTTAGTCTGTGGTCTATTTTTAGACATCTTTTATGTTTCATAGAAAGTTTTAGTAGCTTTACTGTTTTTTTGTTGTCAATAAAATATGTATTTTTACGCGTTGCTAATTTAATAGATGAGTCTTTCGTTTAGTCACGGTCTATAAAAAACAGCCTATGTTATATTGAATTATTATGAGAACATTAACAGAATAGTAAGAACAGTTGGGACACTTCGGACATACCGATCGAGTTAATAAATATTTATAATATTTTAAATTGAAATTACCTTTCAGGACTCCAGTGATATATAATTAAATTAATGTTATTTTAACTCTCGCGACATTGCGTCAAACATACCATCTTGATGTCTGGAAGTCCACAACTGCGCGATTCCTGAGACACTTCTTGCCTCGCACAACCACTCTGTGGAATCAGCTTTCGCCGGCGGTTTTTCCGAATCGATAATACTTGGAAACCTTCAAGAAGCGAGCCTACATCTTTCTTAAAGGCCGGCAACGCACCTGCAAGCCCTCTGGTGTTGCGGATGTCTATGGGCGGCGGTAACCACTTACCATCACGTGAGCCATCTGCCCGTTTGCCCCCTATACAATAAAAAAAAAAAAAAACTCTACTGTTTAGCAAGATTTAGAAGAAAGGACTACTATTTTAGGTTTTCCCAACTATTCATATTTATTCTGTGATCGTTACTCTTTATGATATAGTCAGAATCGCACCTCAATCAATAAATAAGTGATATAGTGTTATCAATCACCTCGAGAAAGTTTTATGAGGAGTGAGAAGAGAAACATTTTGATCTCTCTAGGTATGGGCAATTTATAGAATAAAAAAAATCTGGTCCACCACTGTTATTGTTTTCCACCAATTTACTATATATATCTATATCTATCATCTTTCTGTCTCCCCGTGACCACGGTTGCTGAAAAGCATCCGAAACGTCGGATTAAATAATTTAAACAATATAAATAATAAATCGCGTTTTAATCCGGTATACAATAATTTATTTAAATGTGTGATACTCGCGTTAATAAAATACAATATTAAAGCTAAGATTGTTTGTACTGGCAACATAAAACCTCGGAGCTTTTTAAACTGATTAAAATTCGCAAAACCCTAATATAAAATAACAATTAACAATGGATGCATTTTGTTATTTCGTAGCAACACCCAACTCTGCAGAAAATTTCACCCAAATCAGTACAGATATTTTCTGATGACACAAAGCGGAACGAACAAAAGTACTTGTTACTCGACTTGGCGGATGCACTGCCGTGCCCCCAGATATTTCAAACTTTTACATTTTTAATTTTAACTAGTTAAAGTGCACTTCACATAGCTTATCTTACTCATAATTGTTTGGAATAATCATAAAAGCATTATAATAAACGTTGTAATTAACTAAAACATTTAATGAAAATCTTTTGTTCTCATTAATTAAACGAAAGCGCATTCAGGCTCGCCAAAAATGTGAAACAACCCAGTAAATATCAGTATAGTTTTTATAAGGGCTCATTAAAAACGAATATTATTAGCTTTGATTGTTCTCAAAAAGGAAACGTCAACATTTCAATTCAAATATCCGAAGTAATGTAATAAAAAAATGGCCGACTTTCCGTTACGATATCACAATCGCCAATTAACAATCGAACGAGAGTGAACTAATTCTTATTCATTCATTTTGTGTGAATAATAAGAGTGGTTATCCATGGCTGTAGCGAAGCTTTTAATCTCGTTCATTGGTCGTTACATTTACATAGATGGAAAAGTTGTAAAGTGCTTCGGTTTCAGTATATGGATTTCCGAATGTTCGCAATAAAAAGTAGGTCGACAGCGCATCATTGACTGATGTTCTGTGGCTGAGGTATCACCTACCATCAAGTGAACTTCATGTTCGTCTGTCGATATCTAACATGAAAAAATGTACTATATTTTGTACAGTTCTAATTTGTTATTGATCAATGCAATACAAAAAAAGCATTTGAGATTCGAATTTCGAATTCAAACGTTCCGTTTTTGAATTACAGCACTAACATAAATAGGTTTCACTGTTTCAAAAAACCTCTTTAGTTATATTATATTTTTAGCAACTTTAGTAAGTGAATTCTAATTCTTATGAAATAATACTATAACCACTACACTGGTTATATATTTTAATTTCATTATTATGTAGGAAATCTTATTTCCGTATTTTTTCTATTACTTATAGGTTAGTTTAAGTTCATGTCAAGAACTTAAACATACATTTTAGTAAGAAATTAAATAAGTAAGAAACAGCTAAATATCACTTTTAAGTTAGCCAGGGTTTTTTCAAAAGAAATAAAAAAGACGTAGAAACGTACAAAAAAAACAAGAAATAAAGAAACAAGTGACGTTACGAAAAAGGAAGGTACTCAGCATAAGATCTGTTGCTGATTTTCTTATTTTAGTGTCAAATAAAGCATTTCATTCAGTATATTTACCATATCATACAATTAATTGGATTAATTTGAAGATATAAATAGTTTTCGCTTAGCAACGTCACTACGTTGCATCCTTAACTAGCCATAAGCTGTGGTAGCCATGACGCAAGTAATCTGTGATTATGATTGATACTAATCCCTCGTAATCCGAGTTACTGTCTGTTATAAAACTCACTGTTCGTTTATCCATTTGACAATTGAACAGAGAAAGCAGTGGAGTGTGTAGGTGCGAGATTATCATACTTTGCATTTTACGTCATACTATATTCAATCTTAAGGTGTGATTAGAAGATGTATCTTATTGACGTGATATTGTCCTTTTGACACTTTTTTTGATAAACAAAGTCTAAATTGTAAAATCGACGTGGAATAAATATGTATGAAATTAAACATACTTATTCATAAGTACTAACTTTATTAGGAACTTCATATGCTTAAGTTTTTTCATCACATATTTTTTTTAAAAAAACATACTTTTTTTTTTTAAGTAAATGGTCGTTGAAAATTCATACTAGTCCTGTTAAAATCACAAAATTTACGTTTCATATTACGTACACATAATTACATAAGAATTTCTAGTATTTTACGTATATGCTTTGCCATATTTTTATCACCTACGAGTATTAATGAATTTAAAATTAGGTGCAATTTAAAGAGACTAGCAGACTGTCTATGATATGTATCCCAAATAAAACCAACATTACATCGAATAATAATAATTCTTAAAGATACCTGACATTTCTCTGTTCTATCAAATTTGAAACAATGAATATTTATCATACATTTGTCGGATTAACAATAATTATCATGTAAGACGGAAGGAATTATAAGTTATTCAAAAATAGAATATAAATAGCTTTGTCCCTCTCGGTTGGTACAAGTTATACTGGATTTTGTTATCCTACTTATATAACATTCTATCAGTATGTCAACCTCCTCACTCGAAGTATAGTCTGTCGAGCACTACTACGAATAGACAACAAAATAGTAGACATTTGGATGCCGGAGGAGAAAGAGATAGATAGGCAGAAATGGACAAAAATAAATAATCGACCAGGCTAAGCCGAGGGGTTGTAGCACCTTAGATAGATAGAAAATAGCACAAAAAACTATATTATATAAAAAAATATTTATTTTCAAAAGCCATCAATAAAAAGACAAGATTTGAACACACTTTTAAGTAAAAAATAAATACCTATGTCAGGATGCTCAGCTCTTCCATACCATAAAAATATATAATACCGTGAAATAAAAAATGAATGCCTCAGCACTAATTATTGCGATTGCGGTCAAAAGCTCACTTATTCTTAAAAAAAAATTGAACATAATCCTCTACTTAATATATGATAGCGATTGAAAGTTAATGGGCTTAAGGTAAACCGTATTAGAGTTTTTCTATTTCAAACACTTATAAGTAAGTAAATATACATTATTATTAAAATGAAATAATTAATGACGATAGTAAATTTGTAACAGCTTTAAATCGATTAAAATGCAAGCATCGATGTATCGGATATGGTATCGATTCATCTTTCCTTTATGTCATTCGATGTTTATCTATTACAGATAAAAATCGATTGATCATCGAGATATTATCGAGTCATATTTTTTGTCAAGTGATCTTTAACCTACAAGTTATAGTAATATGATATTGAATTTATAACATTTGACTTGTGTAATAACTAGGAGATATTGATAGTGTACATATAGTGTCTTTTTGGGATTTAAAAAAGTATTTGTAAAATACAGATAAAAATCAATAAAAATAATGAAATAAATATCATGTGATTATATTTAGATATATGTAGTATCTACATACTATTTCTTACGAATAAGGTATAAACTCTTGAAACTATTCAGGAAGTACAAAAGTATCTAAAAACAACATATTAGTTTTGCCTTTTCGAGTATGACACATTTAAATAAAATACTTGATAACGGATTAAAACGCGATTTATATATTATTAATAAAACGGGTTTTAATCCCTTATAAAGTCGCGCTTTTTGTATTAATCGTGCTTATTCAGATGAACGCTTTACTTAAAAATGCTCACTAATTAAAAAAAAACTTTATAGTTATAAAAAAAATATGTCAAGTTGTGTAATGATAGTTGTAGTTTTAGATATTACATTAGCAATTAAGACAAGGTGAGACATCAAGTTTTAATTGTTTTTCGACAGACATTACCTACTCAAGAGCAAACTCGATACACTAGTTTCATTCTCACGCATTATGACCGGATGACATTAACATATATAATAGGAAAGAGTGTTTTGGATACATTCTAAGCAGTTCCGTAGGAATATTTAATAAATTATATTCGATTATTTTTCATCAGATGGGGTGTTAGGAACCTATATTCGATAATAATTATGATATTATTGTATGTACATTGTACATAGTAATATACATACAATTTCTATTTTCCAATAACTTGGAAGAAATCTACCGGAAGGGAGGTTGTAGGTAAGCGACACCGTTAGCTCATCAAAAAAAAAATTGATTTTTTTTTACAAAAAACTTGATTTTTTCTGGATAGGGACACCTTAATTACCTAGTGGTATGTAATATACTTTACGAACTACCCTCCCCTCATACCTATCAAATATACATAAAAAAATCATAAAAATTGGTCTAGCCGTTGCGGAGTAGTGCGAACACAAACCTGACATTTAATCTGTATTTAATTTTTCATCAATTAGTTTATTTTTAGAAAAAAATAATAATTAAAGTTATTGATAGCTGTTTAGTAAAAATTAAATTTCTTCAGTTGAATTATGTTTATGTCACTTAGATTCTTTGCGTATCGAGTTTTAATTATAAGATCAACTTCTTTTATTTTTTGAATGAATTTTTTAAATAAGACTCCTAATAGCTACTTTTCCAGTCACTCAAAAATATTACCTATACGGAACTCTAAAAAATTTAAATAATGACAATAAATAACAAATCTATTTTATAAATTCGTGCGCTTATAACATTTGAAATCGTGCATTGAAAAATATTATGATTTTAAGCATTCATTGAGCTCATTTCGTATTTAAATGATTTTTATACGATTTCTATTCAATTTCTCTATGGTATAAATATTTTTTCGATACGGCTTCAAGAAATTGAGACATTTTAACAATGGGATTGTTCAATATGTTAATCTTAATGCAAGGTATTTTATTATTATTATGTATAAGATTCATGATAAAAAATGTATTTATTGTTTTTTTTTTTTTGAGGTTTGGTAAGTTTAGAGGCCCAAGTAGGTACGAATGCCTTGTGAGAAAGTACCCGTATTATAAATCTGTCAATTTCAACTGATTTCTCATACAAATGACAGATTTACGATACGAATAGTACCTCGCAAGATTTATTGATTGATTCTGAAATAAAAAATTGAACATTAAAAATAATAATAAACCTAGAATTGGGATTCTCAATTGCTACCATAATCTGAATGCTCTTTACGAGCGATTTAGTCTTTTGACTAAAGACAATAATTATTTTTAAACATAATTACTGTTAATATTGTCTTTTATTAACGCGAGTATCAGGTATCAGTAAAATAATAAAATATTTTGAAATTAGAATTTGAAAACAAATTAGAATTACAAGAGTCAACAACAGTTCTATAAGTATATTAAACATGGTGCAATGTAGCTTTACTATACACAAGAAATAGCCTATGTTACTCGCTGATAATGTAGCTTTCTATTGGTGAAAGAATTTTAAATTTTTTTCCCTTTTTATAATATTAGTATTGAAGTATAGATATAGATATTAGTATATATATAGATTTAAATATATTTTTATAACACCTCTTCATAAAATCAAACTGAATGAAATCATCTACTCAATTCGTACATATTAACAAGCAAACAAACTAAATCCATCACTTATTATTTAAAGCGAAACAGCGATAAAGCCTAACTGTTAGAACATAAAATACTTATTACTCATCTTGCCAATAAAACTTGGCCCCTTGGCAACTAAAGATAACAGGACCGTTGGGGTCAAGACATTATAGTCATTAATCCCAGGTCACAAACATAAAGTGACCTATAAAGCAAACAGACGGTAAAGTTACCACAGGTCGTAATTAAATGGCGTCCGTAAGGAGTAATGTATTTCTATAAAGTGCAGTATCGTTTACAGCTTCTAAAGGATACTTTACTGATTGCATTTGAAAACGTTGTGATGTCTTTAACTTCGTCATGGTAATTAAGTATTACGTGTTTTACGTTTTTAGTATTGGCTTTATAGTAAGTATAAGTTTATAGTTTTAATGGATAGCGGTTGTTAGAACACCAATAGACTGTTGGAGACATCAATAGAGTGAGGGAAATTAAACATATAAGATTATTGGGAAGAATAAGTACCTGATTGGTTTTGAATAAATTTTTAGTTTTTTTACTTGAAAAAATATATTATAGAATTCATTTCCTGGATTTTTTTCTTCTTTTGGAACTGTAACTGTGATTAAAAATAATACGTAGGTAATATTTTAATTTTATTCGTGTTTTGATGTAACTCGGAAGAATTTTTGAGCTTTTGAATTTTGACTCGATATATTGAGTTGTAGTTAAAAACCACTCGAATTAAAACATATGCTTTGTATGTTAAAAAAAATATCTTGTATATGTTATATCATTGTACACTAAGTATATACATTATTTTCAGATTTCCTTACTTCCGGTAAGTAAGATATAAACTCGCTTTTCAATTTGCCTGTCTAAATTTACGGGATTAAACAGTTTGGTGATATTACGGATGTACATAAAACGTAAATAAAATTCTATTTAGGGGAGAAAAAAAATCATATTCTTTGAGATACAAGTACGTTTTCTTCCAGTAGATTCGGATTTTTTTATCGACTATACAGAACCCTACAAATGTTACAAAGGTTATTTCAACCGCGGTCGAATATACAAGTCATATCAAAGTACTAAATCAGCAGTTAATCATGATTTTAATTCAACCGCATTGACTAAAACCGTACAAAATCATTCCAAGTCCAACAGTAATTCCGAGCCAGCAGTAATGAACAAGGAAGAGCCCGCAAATTGCGCCCATTTACCATACGCCGGTAGCCAGATGCTTAACTAGGAGTATTTTCTTACAAATTGTTCTAGTATTGTAGCGTAATGGCCAATTTTGTACGCTTTTCTCATTTAAAGAAGAACAAACAGGATGTCTGACTTAAGCCCTTTTAAGTTTTATGTTATAGCGGATCAGACACAGGCTGTCCTGCAAGAATGTTGGCTTAAAAAATATTCTAGATTTGAATATGCTTTTTATTTTATATAATAACTAGCTGACCCGGGCAAACGTTGTTTTGCCATGTAAATAATTTCTAAAAAGCAGGGGTTGGTAATAGAAGAGTGAAAATATAGGGTTGTATGTATTTTTTAATGCCTCATTATAAAAAAAAAAAAACAAAAAATGTCGTCCAAAAATTAAAAAAGAAATTTTTAAGGGTGAACAACCCTTATCACTTAGGGGTATGAAAAATAGATAGTAGCCGATTCTCAAACCTACTGAATACGCATATAAAATTTGGTAAAAATCGGTAAAGCCGTTTCGGAGGAGTACGGTAACTAACATTGTGACATGGAAATTTTATATATTAGATATATTAGATATGTCACTGATTTGCAGTCAATTATTACAAATAAGCTATATAAGTGTGCGTGACGTGATCTGTTAATTGCGGAAGATGGCGGAGTTCTGTACCTCATTTATTTTAAAATTAATTTTCAGCATATTTTTTTCCTGAATTTTTCCGATATTTTAATAGCTATTCTGTTATGCGGGACTTAGGCAAATTCTTTAAATAAGAGATCATTTTAATCATTGCACCCATTCTTGAAACTAACACGACTTTGTTTAATATTTTTATATGCATATGTTATATATCGATAGACGAGCGTGAGATTTACTGAATAGTAGGTGAACAGGCATAGAACATTAATCAATGATGCGCTGCATACCTATTTTGCTAGTTATCAGTGTAATATTTAAGCAAATAGCAACTGATTTTCTGGTTCTCTATGGAAATTGAAACGAAAGGAAAAAAGCTTAAAGGCCCTGATTGCGTTGATTTGGTGTTACTATATCGGCCAATTATATGTATTATTGTCAGTACAGTTTTAAACCAATTTGAGGTAGCTTTTGTTTGAGTATAAACTATGTCTATTTATATCTATATTTAGTAGAATCAAAATTTCTATACATTTAATAATTACACTACACGTGGATAAAGGACGATGAAAGAACAGTATTCATAAAACATAATTATTTTGAATGTTTTTGTCTGTCTGTCTGTTAGTTCACGCTAATCTCCGGCTCTGATTTCACGTAGATTTGTATGTGTTAAGTAGATTGACCGTACACTGGGGCAACATCAAAACTTTAGTTCATCGAATTAGGATGTTCGTATAGCTTGCTTCGAAGCTCACGTGAACGAGTTCGCGGTAACCAGCTAGTTCAGTTTCACCAGTAAATCAAATATATTTGATTTAGTTTATAGTTTATTCTTTTTTGGTTTGTGAAACTAGTTATAAAAACAATGTAACACAGTGGCGCCTATAAAAACCCATATTAGCCATCAACGGTGCATATCAATTGGAATCTAGCGGCGCGGCGTAGCTATTTCTCAGGAACGGAAACTGTAATAATAACTCTGATTACGGTCTTAGGCCAATGAGATAGCATCACGATAAACAAGATGATTGCACACAATAAACAATTTCATTTCAACATCCTGTATTGACATCTAACGGGGAGTAAGTTGATGGCCATGCGTGGAGGAATGTTAATGATCGAGCTTTAGAACTTCTTCGTTACGTAGAGCTTGATTATATAAAAAGCTAATCTAGATTAACGTCAGTACTATACCATGATGTCTTTGAGCTCTGTTATATGCCAGTAGGTACTAACCTATACGAGAACGTTTCAACGTTTTCTATTGTCAAGGACTTTTGACGACTGGATTCGGAGGTCTGAATCCCGCCCGAATCGACCGGATCGTTATAATAAGTTTATAGCGCACCATTGATTGATGTTTTATTAGTCTGTGTGTGTGTAGGACTAGATAGAATCTGCTCAATTTCATTATTAAATACTATATATATTAATATCCGTTTCATCTTCTTTTCTAACAACACTCTTCTTAATATTATTATTGAGATTTCTTGAAAAAATTCGCTTGTAAGCGATAATTCCGTAATTTTAACATTTTATTTTCTTAGCTTATTTCAATTGTTTTCATTAATATAAAAAAAAATAACGTATTGACATGTACTAAAGGTATATTATACAGTTTTGAAATCTGAACATTCAATTTCACTAATTATCTATATCTTGTCGGTATTCTATTATCTTTTCAAATAAGAAAATAATGCGATACTCATAGCTCCGATCTATTTCATAAAGCCATCATCAATAAGATACCGGTACCAATTGATATTCCAATCTGGTTCACTTTTACGCCTCAGCGAGCCATCGTGATAATGTCGGTACCTTTGCGCCTACGCATCTGACACTGGTCGCTTAAAGAGCCTCTTTCTTTTTTTTTATAACGAGTCAGGTGTTAACATTGACTCAGAAAACTATGTTCGATATTCAAATACATGGAAGAATTGTTCCAACTTATAGTTAGATGTTAGCCGACTAAAGTGTTCGAAATTCAAATACTAAGCAAATTCGTTCGAATTTCAATTTAATTAGGTGTTGAGACTGTCCGAGCAAAATGTGTTCGATATTCAAATACAAAGCCTATTTCCAGACTTAAATATTATGATTGGTTAATTCAAATTGCATTCTAAGCAATGCACAATTAACTAATAAATGTTAATTTGCATACTAAATGTAAATAACTTATCAGAACCAGCGTTAAAATCGGAAAAAAAATCATATAATTTTCATGTTTAGTTAATTAAATATAGATGCTCCAAGAGCCACAAGGGGGTGACTGAAAACCAGCGCTGTGTTTATCAGCAGAAGCTGCGTCACCACCCTTTTAACTGTCCACACAGCTGTTGTTATGTATATAGCTTTTTAATTTTTTTATATGTATCTGTGGAAGCCAGAAACTTTATTATTAATATATATTATATAATTAATAATAATAATTATTTATTTTTTAATTCCAGAATTCAGAAATCTATTTGAAACCGAAACGTGAAATACGCGCTTCACTGATTTTCCATCTATGAGCGATGGTTTCGTGAGCCGGACCGAATTTAGATATTTCTCTCACCCATTAGGGTCGAAATGCCAAGAAATTTCTATATGTACCAAATCTATTTTTTATAGAAAAACTTTTAATTGCACCATAAAAATGTTAGATCCGGCAGAGATCGAACCCGCGACCCAACAAGATAAGTGTTTTACCAAGTTTTATTTTATGTTTCAATTTCAATTCTTACATTACGCCTTTGTCATAGTGAAAGTGAAGTAGGTATTTGCCACAATATTCAAGCTGACTTTGTCTAAAACTCAGTTTATTTCATATCTTTTGAAAGCAAAATATATATACAAAGAGTCAAAACCATACATTTAGTATCATATCAATTACAAACGATGACTCGTTATGATTAAACAACACTTTAAACTTATATGAATTGGAAAACGATGCAAATAGGTGTTAATTTGGAATTTTAAATATCTCCGTAGAGGTTTTATAGCTCAGATTATATTCAGATGAAATAAGTTTTGTTTACGTCATATATCGACAGACGAGTATCTTGGTGGTAGGTGATACGTCAGCCAATGATGCGCTATCGACCTATTGTTTACTAGCATCTACAGACTGAATGCACAAAGTGCGATATGAACACCACGTTATTTTCATCTATGAACGGTGATACCCGGTCGGAAATTTAATATTCTTTCCCATTTCATCATGTCAACACGCCGGGATTCGAACCCGTAATCCGCAAAGACATCGGTTGGGTGGCACCAACTTCAAAAATAACTGTTAAAAAATAATGCTTTGAAGTACTTAAAATATTATTTTTTACTTTTAGTTTAAGTTTGTACATACTATATGTAGTTGTAGTTTTGGAGTCGGTTTTTGTTTAAGGATTAAATATAATTTTATGCTATGATAAGTGTGAGTAATGGGGTGTACCTTATTAAGAGACTTAGTAAAAATAAGCTTAGCCACAAGTATTGTACATACAAAATATTCGCACTATTACTACCTTTTTTTAAGTGAAGTGCGAAGTAAGCTGCTCTTATCAAAGGCCTTCGGAATTCTTACTATAATTTTTATAAAAAATATAAGATCGTTTTATAAAATAATGACTTAAAGATACATACAAACTGAACAATGCTTGATGCCCTATAAAATTAAAGTATAGAAATATAGGAATTAAACGAAACAAAATAACAATAGCCAACTAAAAATCTAAACAACAGCTTCATTTAACTAACAAAAAACGACGGAACAATGCGTCAAGCAAACAACTGTATAATCTAACCTCTCAATTCATCAGGAGCTAAGTGATGACTATAGTTTTTTTCACTCAACAGTGTTAAGCCGACGTTTCTATTGCTATCCGCCCTTACCAGTTTAACTCGATTCGAACTCACTTTCACTCAAGGGAAATGAAAACAAAGCTTCCTTGGTTCTTGCAATGTTGTTTCCATATTGTATAATTATATTCTGAGAAATGTTGCTTTTTGTTTTGTAATCAATTTTAAAACAGAAAACATTGAAATTTTATGTTTAACAAACTTTGTTTGTATATTTTTAAACTATAATCATTAATTTTTTCAATTTAAAAATACTTTATACTATATTTATTGAAAGTTTTAACTAAAACAGAATTTACTAATGTGCAGAATTCACGGATTTTTTTACTTAATATTTTTACAGTGTGATAAGACAATGATCGAGTAAAGTGTAATTTCAAGTAAATAACAGTATGTCAGTTGCCCAATAAACTCGATTTGAAAATACTTTCACTCGAAGGAAATGAAAACAAGGCTTCGTGTACCTTGCAATCCTGTTCAATTATATTTTACTGTATCTAATTTTGTCTCATGAAATAGGCTGAATATTGGGCTAAGTTAATTGTGTATCATAAATATTATTCGGACTGTCAGTTTAAATTAATATTTGTTTGCAGATTTTGCCTTTGTAATAATTGAAATAAAGTACTAAGGTTTGGTAATAGTGTAGTACAATTTGAATAAAATAGACGTGGAACTTATACAGTTGATATTATCCGACTCAGTCTGAACACCAAATGTGTGATTTATTGAATGGCACTCAAACTTGACTTTCCTTTTGTTTACTACTAAAACAAATACTATAGTTTCATTTAGCTATCGTTAAGTTGAGAAGTCAGTCAGTCATATGGATAAAATTCTCAAAATTAAAAGCCGCTCAGAAGAAGAAAATCCTTTATGTACATTCTACACCCAATACATAATTACTACATAAAAACCTACATAAGCAATATAACATAGAATTAAATATAAAATCAGATTCTAAGCGAATTGAAAGGGCCTAAGTATTTACCTATAATTCTATACAAGATAAAAATACCTGCTAAGAAAACTAATAGATTATAAACGGTTCTAAAAACTTGTGTATCATTTCAATTATTTCTTAGTTGCTCAATTAATAATAACTGTCTTATAAAACTAAATGCCTTAGTGCCTAACACGTGACTCAGAGTAGAATGTATGAATCCGTTATAAAAAAACGAGAACTCATAGTATCTATCTAGCGATGGACAGGTGCGCGCATTATGATGATTGAGCCATTGTTTCCCACGACCCTACCACCGGTATCTTCCATCTTGGACATTGATTGGTATACAGTTGTTAGGTTATAACAGTTATTTGGAATCTAGACATGTTGAAATATCAGAATGTAGGTAATCCTTAAGAAATCCAATAGTATATGTTCGAATACTCTAACGCTCATCAGAATTGAGCAGGGGTCTTATGAAGCTCCGTAACCATATCTAAAAATATCGGATATCCGATATAAAAATCTATCCGTAACCGTAACCGAATTCTCTTCAAAAGCTTCGTATAATTTCGGATAGAGGCGGATTCTAAAAGAGGCATATTACGACAGGTTTTTGTTTTTGCCCAGTCGAGCAGATAAACTAGCTGCGCACGTCCCTTGCATTATTATTATTTCTATTGCTGTGATAACTAGTATTTAACTGTAAGATAACGTTACAATATCTAATCCGAAACTAATGGAAATAATTTCATATCCGTCACCGTATCTGAATCCGATACGATATTATTCCTATATCCACATCCGAAATTTCATATCCATAACATCTCTACATTGATGTATTGCTGTCTCCTTCATTAATTCACGTAATATAAGAGACAAAAGCAATTTAAGTAGTTCTCAACTTTGATTACCGTTTCATTATTTCACCGTTGTATGTATGAAATAAATATTTTTTGATTAAAAAACAAGTTCGAGTATTTTTAATGAGAAGAAAATTAGGCACACATTCATTGCTGGATGCGTTTTTGAAAATCTAATATCTCAAACGCAATCCGCTACAAATGAATCTTACTCAACAGGCAATGAATATCATACTAGTTCTTGTAGTCATTTGTTTTCAGTTATTTCTCACATTCACCAGCCACTAAATTATGTAGAAATAGGAAGTTTCACTATTGTAATATTAATGTTCGGACGCCCTACTGAGGCGTCTGATGGACGAACTGATGGCAGTTAGTATACTTCGGGGTTATTGAACCTTGCTGTTAAGCGGATTTTGGTAAATATCTGTATATATGAAGACAGACCTAGCGTTGAGTTCCGATATGTCCCGGGTTCGAATGCCACCAGGAGTGACAAGTTTATAATTTTCATATTTTAGAATGTTAAATTTTAAAATTAACACGTAAATATTTTTGAAAATTTACAAAAAAAAGAATGTAGGCAATAGCTAGGTTTTTTTTTTATTCCTATTGTTACTTTCCTAAAACTAAATAAAATATAGCACATATCAAGGTATTTGAAATTTACGTGAAACAAATAATGAAGACATGACCTCAAAATCATCCTATTTTTAGTTTTGTAGTTTCATTTATATAAAACTAGCAATTGCCCCCGCAACCCCCCTTGTGGGTTGAATTTCGTAAAATCCGTTCTTAGCTGACCTCTACTCGGCGAAAGGAATATTCCTACCATATTTCAAGTCGCTACGCCTTATGGTTCCAGAGATATCGTGATGAGTGACTATATAGGTGGAAATCTCTTTTATATATATAGACTAGCAATTGCCCCCGCAACCCCCCTTGTGGGTTGAATTTCGTAAAATCCGTTCTTAGCTGACCTCTACTCGGCGAAAGGAATATTCCTACCATATTTCAAGTTGCTACGCCTTATGGTTCCAGAGATATCGTGATGAGTATCTATATAGGTGGGAATCTCTTTTATATATATAGATAACATTTTTGAAGTGCAAATGATAACCGTTAATTTTTTTAACTAAAAGTAGCAATGACACAAAATCTTAAACCAAGTAAAACCAACTTCAATACCGCTCGTAATTTTTAAAAATCCAAATATGTTACTATACATTTATATTATTTATTATATACATTTGCATCAAGTGGTTAAATGTTATTAACTTTTAAGTTAAGTTACAATACCCTCTTCAAATCCTATCGAATCAAATGAATATTACAGTCATCATTACGACTTGCTCTGCTGAGAATACCATTTGGTGACCAACTTAATTTAACTCAGAAACGCGTCAATTTGCGTTGAAATCTCTTGAGTCTTGAGAATGTCCTTGTTTCTCGAAGCACAGACAATTACCTCTGTGTAGTAACACTTTATAGTTTATAGGATTATTGAAGAAATTAATATCTATTTAGTTTACTCTTGGACTAACTAACTCGCCTATCCCTCAAACTTACGCCCTCTTGAATGAATACCCCGAATGCGATTTATTTGCGGATGGATGGAAGGAAAATATATTAGTAACAGTTCAGTGTCAGTAATATTTGCCGTTTTGTGAAATATGAATTGTTTTTGATACTTTTATTTCAATTACAGTTACTAATGTAATTTTTTTATTATTGTTTTTAGTTTGTAATTTTACCGTAAATCTATACTAATATTATAATGAGGAAAGATTTGTTTGTTTGTTACGATTTTACTCAAAAATAACTCGACTGATTTTAATAAAATCATTCTTCATTTTTTGTGTAGGTATAGTAGGTACATCTTTATTGTACCCGTGCAAAGCCAGGACGGATCGCTATTTAAAAATAATCAAAAACAAGTCTATTCAAAAATTAACAAGACATTCGAGTCGCAGACGTCCATGATTACTTAAAACTAGATAGATCATCTAGTCGGTTGTTTGTTCTGTAAACAAACTGCTGTGTAATCATCGAGAATAAGCTATTTATCAAAAGATTAAATATAATTATATCAATGGCCATCTAGAAATACGCAGTATGATAATAAAATTAATAGCCACCTCTGTTTGACATCTGTCATATTATAGTTATAGCTTAATGACTACAGTCACGTTTCAGCAAGAAATACATAATAATTAAACATCGACTATGGATGTTAACATAAATGTAATACGTTCCACACACAATAGATGATTATAATTTATAATACACAAGGTACATAATGTCATAATATTTCTTTATGTAGTCAGTAATTCATCGGATAGGTCGGAGTCATTAAATCTATATCTATACAAATATAATAAAGAGGAAATATTTGTATTGTTATGTTATGAACTATTGGATCGATTTTAAAAATTCTTTCGCCAATAGAAATCTACATTATCAAAGAGTAACATAGTTTATAGTACTTTGCATCCGTGTGAAGCCGGGGCGTGTTGCTAGTAAGAAATAAGAAGACAATCATGTGTTAATAAAATGTGCAAATAGCGCGTTTCGAGCTCATTCAAGTCTTTTTTTTGCGATAAAAGATAGCCTACGTCATTCTTCAAGGTCTATCTTTGTAGATTTTATCTAAATCGATTCTGCGGTTTAAGCGTGAAACCATAACAAACAGAAAGAGCTACTTTCATATTAATAATATTGGTAGTAGAGAAACCAATGTTGGAAGCGACTTATTTCGTCCTGTATGAACTCCCGAACCTGCTGATCATCATTAATTCTGATTTTGACAAATAATATCACATACAAATTGATAATAAACTACACTTTAAATATCACCATAGCGCCGTCAAATATAACAGAAATACATTAGAAATTGTTCGGCTCGTAATTCTAATACGGCCATTAGCCGAACACCGGGCCTATAAAGATTCACGCAATAATATTGTAAAGGAAGACAGTACGCAATGACTGTACTTAGTCACTTTTACTTATATCCTGGTATCGAGGCGATGTTAATTGCGGGGTATATTTAAAGATTACTTCAGCCGGCCTAGCATGACAACTACGACAATATTTTGTCGAATGTTTATTTGGGTCTAACATGACACTTACACTTAAAACTCGACTTCTAATGTCAAAAGAGATATTTGTCGATCGAGATATCTTGTCTATTGAAGTTGACGATGTCGAATAAGATATCGAGGATATAATAAGATATATTTGTCAACATCACAGGAGACCGAAGAGCTGGCAGCTACCTCGGACAAAGAATTAGTCTTGCCATTCAAAGGGGGAACGCTGCCAGTATCTTCGGAACCTTGCCTAAAGGGACCCCTTTCATTAATATGTTTATATATTTTAGTTTTTATAGTATATATTTTAAGGTTTTTAGTTTTAGGTTCTTTTCTCATATACGTTGTAATTTTTGAAGTAGATGTATAGCTATGGTGTAACGTCTTTATAAATATATCAGATATCGAGGTATCTTATATGTTAGTTTGTCTTCACTCGTCCGCGGTGTTTTAATCGATTATCTCTATATGGCTTCCGGGTCTAACATGACACACTTAAAACTCGACTTCTAATTTCAAAAATAGAGATATTTGTCGATCGAGATATCTTCTCTATTGAAGATGTCGATGTCGAGATATGTATCAGATATCGAGATATCTAGGCGGGCGGTTAACACTCGTCATAGGACGATATAAATAATTTGAGGCTTGGTGTCTGATTGTAAAGTTGGACTGTTAGATTTCACTTTTCTAGAGAGGTTCCTCTGCTTTTTGTAAATTGGTATAAGCATTAAATTGACCGTCTCCGTGGCTTAGTGGTAAGCGCGATGCGTTTATTCAAATTCAAAATCATTTATTCATTTAGGTAACACAATGTACACTTATGAACGTCAATAAAAAAATACATATTAAATGTTTCTAATTTTTCATTTACTGCCAGTTCTCAAATCAAGGCCATAGAACGGACGAGAAGAACTGGCAATAAACTCTCCGTCACTCTTTTTAATCGCCAAGATTTTTGTTTTACAAAATGTTTGTAAGTTTAGCAAAGAAGGAATCCAGGGGAAAAAGGTAAAAAAATGGTTTAATGTTAAAAATTTATTTAAAGGCGAAAATATTATCAATGTTTAACTTGTTTCTCCGGTAATCGAACCCGCTATCTCTAGTGCTAAATGTAACGCGTACCACAGAGGCTGTCAGAAGAAATTTCATAAAATTTATTAAATACAATTTTAGACTGAACGTTGTCATTCCAAAATGCATCGTACATTTATTTAATGGAAAATCACATATTTTACGTCAAAGTACAATCAAGTCAGGTTTAGCAAGAACTACTAGACGGACATGTGCCTTATATGGCTGAGGCTAGGGTATCTAAAAAGTGGGACGTCGTTTGCGCATAATGCGGTCTAATTAATTGCCTATTGGTTAGTTTTAGAAAATCTTTACAATAAGATAAATTATTGAGCAGGCGTTCCTTCCTTCCTTCGAGTTAGTGTATAGTGATAGTGACAGTGAGACATTTGCAAGGAACACAACAAATATGTGTCCCCCTATGATAGAGACAATAAGAAAAGTTTAAATAAAATACTGTATACTGGATTAAAACGCGATTTATTATTTATATTGTTTAATGTGCGTTTTAATCCGGTATACAGTATTTTATTTAAATGTGTGATACTCGCGTTAATAAAAGACAATATTAATAAGAAAAGTGTTAAAGGAATTTCGAAATTATCTTAGTAAAAATATATTTTCTAGTTAATTTAGGATAGAAATAAACTGTTTATTAGCCTTAAGTGATGGGTTAGATTGCATGTGCCCTTAGTGCTTACTTGGTAAGTGCTAGTTATTAAATAAATAAAAAATTGAGCAGCGTAACCAATATGAATTCGCACCTTTGGGAACAAAGGTGCAATTTTTTTTGCAATAAAGACTTTAATATGCAGAAAAACTGCTTTAATCGACTTCATATACACAGTAAAAATGGTGACAATCACATGAATAACATCGTTTTGAGGGAGCGGGGGACGTTATGTTATTTTGCGTGATTGGTCACGTCAATAATTTTTTTTTTTAGGCTTTTCCTGTAAAGTTGGAAAACATGCAGTTACTCTTTGTTTACAAATGTGTAAAATATTAAATTAAGATCGGACTTTCGGACAAATTATATACGATTCGATGGCGAATGTAGTGGTGAAAGGGTTGCCGGGCATAATAAACCCTGTATCTTGACCGAAGGGTTGATATAAAGGCCACGTCCTGTATTTTTTTTAGGATTAGGTTTATGATGTCCAGCAACCCTTTTACCTAAAAATTCGCAATCGAATCGTATATAATTTGTCCGAAAGTCCGATTCGGGAAGAAATCTTATAATGGGCTCTTGGACTATGTTTAGCCGATGTCAGAATGTGTGTATAATAATATTACAGCTCTGACAATCTTATAATACATGTCAGAATTTCGAGTCTCTGGTTACTCCTTAGTTTTGGCAGTAGCCAGCGGTGTGTGACCTTAGTAGTTACGTTCAACTCCCTCAGCCTCACTACCACTTTAATAATATACATTATAGTAAATAATTACTTTGCATTTCAGACTAAAGCACAATGCCGGTTATTCAATCCTAAAACACAATTTTCATTATAAACCAGTGAAACCATATAACCCCATTTGCAATGAGTTATGTTCTTGTGCGCAATGTATTGTGTGTTAGAAGCTGGCTATTCAAGCGAGATTTGCTATATTTCGTAACATATCCGAGAACAAGCATGCCCAAACATATTTTATAAACACACCTGTATTAAATTATGCCTACTGGTTTGCCTGGGGCAGTCCTAAACGGTACTTTGATGTTTTAATTTAAATTATGAGAATAGTCTTAACAACACATATGGCGAAAGAATTTTGACGGGTTCATAAGCACGTTTGGTAGAACACCTACCTAGCACTCCGATGGGTCGTGAGTTCGAATCCCGCCAGGATAACATGTTTATAATTTTCTGTAAGCATGGCTTCCTCACGTCTAGTAACTTCGACTATTTACGGGTGGGAGGAATTATGAAATTCCGGGTAACAAACCACCGTTCATAGATGGAAAAACCGTGAAGTGCACATTGCGCGTTTCGGTCTCAGTCTATCTCAGATTTCGGAATGCTTGAACTAAAAAGTAGGTTGACTGCCATTGACTGGTGTTCTGTGGCTGAGGTATCACCTACCATCAAGTGAACCTCATGCTCGTCTGTCGATATCTGACATAAAAAAAGAACGACCGCCTACTTGATCCCTCTTGTATGTATTATTAACAAATTACTTCCTGAGTTTATTCCAAACATTACGCCAATTAAATTAAAATTGAATATTTATCGAGCTCATTTAATTCCTTTCTTCCTTCTCTTCTTGAAGATCCTTAAGTCCTAACGGTTTTAAAAAATCGCTGGCGACAACTCATCGCACAATATCTTAGTGCGTGGAAGAAAATTTCGCATAAAGTGCACAGTGCTAGACTTCCAAGCGTCAAGATGGAACTTGTCGCGAGGTGTTGAAAGTTAGCGATTGGGATTAATCCAAACAATTCCTCTGAGCACTCACCGTGATAGATACGATAAAAAATGCAGAGTGATTCGACATCTCTACGTAGCGAAAAAGGTCAAGCCTTGCGTTGATTTTTTAAATACCTTTCTTATATCGATAAATAAATGAAAAAAAATGTGAATTAGAAAAGCCCTCCTATATTTTTAAAAGGTTATATTTTTTGATGATCTCAAACGCAAGACTAATCATTTTACCAAAGTTACTGAATTATAACGAAACGGAATGTATATTATAACGGGAAATATTGATAAAAACCTACTACTGTAAATAAAGTTAATTAATATAATATATAGAAATAAATCAAAGTACCTACAAATATATAATTTAAAACTCTATCTCAAAAATTACTTCTTTAATTACCTTTCCAGCGTTGCGTGATAAAACACATTTAACTTAACACAGATAGCTCGAAGAAAAGAGGTTTAATTAATTGAATAATTGCTTTTATTTATATATTTCATTACATTATGTATTGTATTCAATAAATACTTAAAACAACTACAAATAAGCTCGAAAAACCTGAATCCGGGTCGACTTCTTGTCTTTGCAGTTATTAAAATAATTGACAATCGTGCTTGACTGACCTGCTGTGCTTTTATTTTTTTTATTATTTCAGAAAACTGAATACAATTTTATTTATTTACCGGGTATTTTGACGTGTCATGGCTATTACAGAATATAATATACTCATCTATACTTATATTATTAAGAGGAAAGTTTTGTCTGTTTGTTTGTTACGATTTAACTTAAAAACTACTCGACCGATTTTGAAAAGTATATGTACATTGCACCCGTGTGAAACCGAGGCGCGTTTCTAGTATACATTTCCGGATTTACAAATAATACAAATAATAATAAATCGCGTTTTAATCCGTTATAGAGTAATTTATTTAAAAGTTAATTTATTAATTTCTATACGAAGTACATAATATATATATCAGAATTGTTTTATATCTCAAATGTTTCAAATAAAATAATACAAAGTATTGATTGCAAGTAATGAAAGTATAAATTAGAAAAGAACAAAGACAGGTTTGCGTGTTGCCCCGGCCGCCGCTGGAACTTCGCACGGAAGGTGAATCGACGTTTTGTTATCGATAACCGATACATCACTTTGAACTTATCGATGTATTACTATATTATATATAGAATTGTTATAAACTTCTGAAGTTCTTGTATTGATTGATGCAAAGACCATCAAGTTATATCAATTATTCTATGTTTTTTACAGAGCAGGCAACTGAGGTAACCTTAATTAATCATCACCGCTTATGGATATACGCGACTCAAGTTTCTTAAATGTGTCGTCGGCTTTTTATAAATTAACAATTGTAATTACATTATAATTCCTACTGACTTCGATTTAAATATCAAAGTTAGGTTTATTAGTTTGTAACTATTTGTTCTGTTATGGGTTATTGTATACAAATAATGGACAATGGAATAATTTAAATACTATTTATTAAAGATAAAAAAAAACAAAAAATTTTTTTAACCAAATTGGTTGAAGGTATTTAGATATCTTACTAACCTAATTAAATAATATAAAAGAATCAACTAAACTAAGGTAAATAGGGCGCCAGGAGGATTTTATCTATAGGAACCCTTCCAAAACCTTGCCACGACTATTGAACAACTTGCATGAAGGGCGTTTCGTTAGGCTATAACAAAGAATACACTACTATAATTTTCCGATCAAATTAACTAATGAATTAATGATTTTAGAATATTACAAACAACTTACCCCTTCGTCAACAATAATATACGTACATAATTTCTATTATTTCACTCAAAACTATTTATATGAAGACTAACACACCATATCAAAATATGCCGGTATAACACACAGCTATCCACCAAGGCTAGCTGGCCTCTAATGACAAATTATTTTAATATTTATTAAATAATAACATGTGTTAATATTAAATAAAATAATCATACAAAATATTGCCTCGATGGAGATTTGAACATGGTTTCGTCGCGTATCACTAAGATCGCACGACCACTGCACTGCCTAAACGCTTAACGTTTATTGCGAAATTGGCAAACGATTGATGTTAGGTATAGCCTAACATAATATTCCCCCAACGAACTGAAGAAATGAAATGGTATATGACACATTTCATTTCTTCTACTTAAAATCGTCGACTCAAACTGCTTTTAAATCCTTTGCATGCCAAAGACCTAAAGGTTTACCGAAAGCATTATTGAGGTGAAAAACATTTTCAGATGCTTTACCAACTATAATAGCTTTTTCAAATTTTGGTGCTAACTTAGCCATGAATTTGGTTCCTGCCTTAGAAATAAATTTTGTTCTTTTCCAGACTATATCACCAACATTAAAACTAGCAACTCTTCGTTTTAAATTATAGTATTTCGAGCTCTTTTCATGCGATTCCTTAAGTTTTGATTCTACGTTTTTATAAACCTGAGTTCTCAATTTTAAGTTAGCCAAATATTCTTCAGTATTAGTGAATATCGGTTCATTATTATTAAAAACACCTACTGTGTCGCTAGAATTGTTTGAAACCTTAGGAGGAATAGTGGTTTCCCTTCCAAAAAACAGAAAAGACGGTGTATAGCCCGTGGCTTCATGAACAGAAGTTCTTATAGCATGAGCAAATTTTTGTAAGTGTATATCCCATTCATTATGCTTCTTACTATTAATATACGTAGATATCATTGTACCTATAACCCTATTTACACGCTCTGTGGGGTTACTTTGGGGATGATAATTTGGAGTGTACCAAATCTTACTATTATAATTTCGCACAAGGTCTTTAAATAAATGGGATTCAAATTGTTTCCCATTGTCAGAGATAATTGCTTGGGGAATACCAAAGAGTAAAAATTGTTGCTCAATAATTTCACATATTTTATCAGCTTTACCAGTTCTTAGTGGGAACAATAAAACAATTTTACTAAATAAACATGTTACAACTAATAACATTGTATTTCCATTCTTACTTCTGGGAAACGGACCCATAAGATCCAAAGCTATCACTTGCCAAGGTCTAGTAACTGTTCTATGATGTCCCATGTAACCGAACGGTAATTGTTGTGATACTTTGACTCTCGCACACAGTTCACATTTACCTATATATTGCTTTACATCTTTTAAAACTTCCGGCCAATGATAATACTGTTTTATCCTGTATAACGTTTTACGAACTCCCAAGTGACCAGCCGTAGTATCATCATGACAGCATTTCAAAATATCTTGTCTAAGATCACTGGGAATATATAATTTCCAGTCATTCGCTGTGTCTGGATATTGTTTTAAGCAAATTTTCTTATAAAGTAAGCCATCTCTAACTTGCCAATTATTATCCTTACATTCACCATTTAAAATTTTTGTTACTTTATTTTTGTACCAATCGTCTTTGTGTTTGTCTAATATTGTAAAAGAATTATTAATACTTTCAATAACATTAATTGATCGCGATAGCGCATCAGGAACAACATTAGATTTACCTGGTCTATGAATTACGTCAAAACTAAATTGTTGTAATTTCATCGCCCACCTAGCTAGTCTTCCATGAGGATCTTTCATTTTATGAAGCACTTTAAGTGCACTATGGTCAGTTATTATGGTAAAATGTGAACCTTCCACGTATGGTCTGAATTTCTCGATCGCATATACTATACTTAAAAGCTCTCTTTCTGACGTAGAATATAATTGCTCTCTATCATTTAATTTCCTACTAAGATATGCGACTGGTCGTTCCACGTTGTCAATTTTTTGACACAATACCGCTCCTATACCCTTATTTGATGCATCACACTGAATTATAAATGGTTTGTTAAAATCTGGACATGATATGACTGGTGTAGACGTTAATAAGGTCTTTAGTTCTACAAAAGCCTTATCTGCTTCTTCAGTCCAAATGAATTTTTTATGACTTTTGCCTTTTGTTAAATTGTGAAGTGGAGCAGCAATAAGAGAGAAATTTCTAACAAATCTTCTATACCAGCTTGCAATGCCAATAAATCTCTTTAAGTCAGTAATATTCTTAGGTCTCGGGAAGTTCATGATCGCTGACACTTTCTCAGGATCAGTGCGTAGACCATCTTTATCTACAATATATCCTAAATAACGCATACTTGACCTAGCAAATTTACATTTATCCACATTAATAGTTAAACCTGCTTCTCTTAATATATTTGTCACACGTTTCAATATCTCTAAATGTTCCAAAAATGTTTCAGAACAGATAACTATATCATCCTGATAAGCCCATACTTTTCCATCTAGCGCATGAAACAAAATATCCATAAGTCTCTGTTGCGTTTGTGATGCATTAACAAGACCGAAGGGCATGACTTTAAAATGAAATAATCCTCTACCCGGTACAGCAAATGCTGTCTTTTCTTTACTAGAATCCACTAATTCAATTTGCCAAAAAGCTGTTTTAAGGTCTAAAGTAGTGAGAAATTTTGAGTTACGTAAGTTATCTAAAATAGAAGAAACCCTTGGTAAAGGATACGTATCTCTTTTCGTCACTTTATTTAATTGTCTACTGTCCAAACAAAGTCTATTAGAGCCATTAGGTTTTTTAACTAATACGATTGGAGAACACCAAGGACTACGCGACGGTTCTACAACGTCCTTTGCAAGCATATCATCTAGTTCTTGTTCAATTTCTTTTTTTATGACCGGGGAAAAGTTATATTGCTTTTGATATATAGGTTTACTGTCACCTGTGTCAATCACATGTTTAATAATTTTAGTTCTTCCTAACCCTATCCCAATTTGTTCTTTTATATCCTTGATTGTATTTAATAGAAGTCCCTGCTGATTTACGTTTAAATCTTCTTGACTTATAATCGCTGCTGTATCACTCGATATTGTATTGATTTGCGAAATATTGCCTTTAAACTTAAAGCTTATGTCAAACAACATAAAAAAATCCTTACCCAAGATTAAATCCTGCGATAAATTTGGCATTACTAATAGTGGAACAATGTGAAATTTATTATTAAATTTAACAGGAGCATCTATCAATTCACATATAATATGTCTAGTGCCATCTGCAGTAGAAATGTGAATAGGCTTAAGTCTTTGAGTTTTCATGCCTAATTCTTTCATTTTTTCTACGAAGTCTGCCTTTATAACTGATCTGGTTGCGCCTGAGTCTAATAATCCACTAAATTTTCTATCCATAATGTCGAGAATGACGTACGATCTATTATCAAATTCTTTTTGAAAAGTTAATGATGATACATAACCAGGAGCCTTAAAATTACGAATAAATTGTAACCAATCCTGCCACTCCTTACTATACCTACTACAGGGAAAGCTCATTTGGCAGGGTTTTGAGTTTTCCCTTCCGCGTTTCCCTTACAGCTACAATCCTTAGACGTGACTCCAAAGCGCCCACATTTATAACAAAACAAGCGTTGTTTAGGTACTGAGCATGACCGAAATAAATGACCAGTTTCTCGACAGTTCCAACATCTCATTTTGACGGGGTTTATATTTAGGTTTTGAGCTTTCATTTCATGAATTTCATTATTATCAATGGTCATAGAATTAAATCTATAAGCTAAATCGGGTTCTAAAGAATTATTGCATGTTTTGGGCTCCTGAAAGTTATCACAATTGATTTTTGTTCTTTCAATAATTCTTAATACGTTCATTAAATCTGAAACGGATGTAAAAACATCCCTACATACCGCCCTTTGATAATATGGTAGAAGATTCTTTATTATAATAGAAATTTTCTCAACTTCGGAAATTTGGTTTGGGAGCCTATTAAAAAAATTTTGCATAACCGAAACAAAAATAACTACCGACTCGTGCTTACCCTGAGTTCTCGATTTTGCTTCTGACAACAATTCATCTTGATATAGTGGTGACTGAAAAGTACGTTTCAGCAATAATACTAATTCTCCCCAGCTCTCTATGTATTTTCTATTAGCACGAAACCAAATTAAGGCATCTCCTTTAAAGAAATCAATAGCATACCTCCAGAGATCATCATCTGTGGCATTTCTAGCATCTTTAAGTTCATTCACTCGCTCAATAAAAGCGTTTACACTATAACTATTATTACCCATAAATTGAACACCCCATTGACTAATAGGCACTAATTTATGCTTACGTATCACTTGACTATCGTGAATTGCTGTAGAGTTAAAAGCATTTTGAGGTATTCTATCATTAAATGCCTGTACATCTACGTTATCCTGACCAAAACTAACTCTCTTATACTCTAGATTTGGTTTAAAATTATCTACATTATTATCCCTATCATCATGTTTCAATTTGGAAGATGATGGCCCAGCAGATGTCTGATCAATTTCATTTAAAATTTTATAACTATCCTCCCCTAAAGATTTGTGTAGTTCTTCTTTCATTTCAGGTGTGATTTTATCATCATCTTCCAAATCGTCCTTAGTTTCTAAATCATTTATTAATATTACTGCTTTATCTATGAGAGCTTTTTGTCTCTCTTTATCTATTTCTTCACTAAAATCAATAAGCTTTAATCTATTCATTATATGAAATAACCGTGAAACTAAACGCTTATACAATTGTTTATCTGGTTTTTCATTTAATTCCGACACATAACGTAATATTGTGTCCAACTTATCAGAACAAATTTCTAATTCTTTGTTAAGATTTTCTCTACAATAGGAAGGTAATTTTATTTTATAAGAGACTTGTTGCGAATTTTCCACAAACATCATTTTTTTTAAAATTAACTTTAATGCCGAAGCTAAGCCCCCTGGCTGCACATATCCTCGACACGCAAGTTCAAACTCCACCTCATCTTTTAACAAATATTTGGGATCCATTTTATCCAAACAAAAAAACAGTTACTTAACACTATAATATGACTTAACAAAATAATAAAAAAATACTAATTAAATAAAAGAAGAGAAAGTGTAAAAACTATTTTAAAAACACAGCTGGTTTTTTCATTACAAAACCGTTTTATAAATAATTACAAATGTATTATGCTAAGATCTATTTTTTTTTAAATAAATCAGTATAGAAATTAAGTTAAATTATCATTTTTATTATCGCCTATATATATCTATTTTTATATACCTCGCATCTATTCTTTACTAAAACTATACAATAATTTTAACTAATAACCAATATATTTTAATTACCTATGAACCGCACTAAATCTTAATATCTAAGCAATACAGAAAAATCTTAACTTACTAATTGGTATATAAAACAATTGGTAAAACCGTTATTATTACCAAACTAATCAAAATCTTTAAAGGTAAATACGGTAGCTTACTTGTTATGAAAAAAATGAAATTATATGACTTTAACTACAATAATACAATACAACCCTTTGATTTTACGTTGGGCGCCATTGTTATGGGTTATTGTATACAAATAATGGACAATGGAATAATTTAAATACTATTTATTAAAGATAAAAAAAAACAAAAATTTTTTTTAACCAAATTGGTTGAAGGTATTTAGATATCTTACTAACCTAATTAAATAATATAAAAGAATCAACTAAACTAAGGTAAATAGGGCGCCAGGAGGATTTTATCTATAGGAACCCTTCCAAAACCTTGCCACGACTATTGAACAACTTGCATGAAGGGCGTTTCGTTAGGCTATAACAAAGAATACACTACTATAATTTTCCGATCAAATTAACTAATGAATTAATGATTTTAGAATATTACAAACAACTTACCCCTTCGTCAACAATAATATACGTACATAATTTCTATTATTTCACTCAAAACTATTTATATGAAGACTAACACACCATATCAAAATATGCCGGTATAACACACAGCTATCCACCAAGGCTAGCTGGCCTCTAATGACAAATTATTTTAATATTTATTAAATAATAACATGTGTTAATATTAAATAAAATAATCATACAAAATATTGCCTCGATGGAGATTTGAACATGGTTTCGTCGCGTATCACTAAGATCGCACGACCACTGCACTGCCTAAACGCTTAACGTTTATTGCGAAATTGGCAAACGATTGATGTTAGGTATAGCCTAACATAATAGTTCTTCTAACACGTAAATAGGAAGCACTATTTCGTTAATTTTATTCAGAGGATAGATAGATATCAATCTATCTTTTAGGCGTTATAATATGATAAGAACTTAACCTCACTAAAACTACAATATATGTTACCAATAATTATTATTATTAGTTATGTCATAGTATGCAGTGCGATTGCAAATGTAAGCTTAGAGGAGTTTACATAGACTTTTTATGCAGTCATCTGCATATAACTATGTCAGTTAAAAAAAACGTTAATTTATTTCAGTGTAATAATTACTTTGTTCGTTAAAGTGCTTTATTTATTATATTTAAAGTCCCATATCATTATCTTAATGCTATTTAAAAACATTTTGTTTAAAATTATTTTAGTAATTACATAGTATTACCTTGTCAATGTCAATAATCGCGTGTTTAAAGTACAGTTATCTTGCCACCCTGTAAGTATTGTTTTACACAATTATCCTCATTTTTATTGTGCTGGTTTTGGAATTTTATATTTATGGGATTGAAGTATATTCAGTCAAATACTTACTATTGCGCTTTATTTCAATTGACGGGTGCGTTAGTGTGTTGAGTATAACATTTGCGTTCCGATGGGACACGGCTTCGAATTTTGCCGGGACAACATGCTTATAATTGAAGATATAAGTGGATGAATGGGACTATGTACATTTTTTTAAGAACTCCTACTTTTTACGTTTACTGAAGGTGTTATGTGTCTCCATAACAATATATACTTACTTATTTTATTTGTCAAATTTAGTTATTAAATAAACAATCAAGAAAGTAAAAAAATTGTCTAAAAAACATGTTACAACACTGTTTTGCCCATTTTATCGATCATTTACAAATTGTATCATACTCTCTTCATCCACTCATGTCTTCAATGTTTTTTAAGATGGAAAAACCGTGAATGCGGTGCGTTCGGTTTCAGTCTATTGATCTCCGAATGCTGGAAGTATAGATTGATACCATCAAGCATATCTGTCCGTATCTAACAAAGAATAAATGATCATAAGCGTGAGGACCATGGTAGAAAATTAATTATGTACTATGGACCTTTTCTGTACTTTGAGTATTTTAGAAATACCTTGACTAAATTTGAAATCTAGACTTTCAATGGTTTTCATATATTCTTCTTCCTGCCCTGTCCCTTTTTTTTCACTAGCCATATCATCAGTCAGACCTCTTAAACACATATCATTCTTCACAGAGTCAATCAATGTTTTTTTCGGCCTCCCTCTTCTCCTTTACCCATAATGGTTTTCATCTATGCATGAGAATTTTGTCTCCCAATTCATCCAATCAATGCTAAATAGTAGTAAGGAAAATAATGAATATAAAAATTATTATCAGAACTTAAAGACACGATAATATTCTTAACCTTATCGTAAATCAGACAAAAATGTGTTTAAAGACAAATTTCGAACGAAAAATGTACTATTCGAGTAAATATAATATGAATATTAATTATAATTGAAATTAAAATTGTCTTATTATTAAGATAAGAATGAAATAAAGTCTACTTGTTTTATGAAAACATGACACACATCATTTTAAATCCTGTAATAATACCGTTAAATTGTGTGACACTGCTAAATATCTTGTCACTTATCAGCTTAGTAAAATGTTTTTACTATATAAAGCATATCAACAGCAACTGTTAAAATATTTTTATTTAATAATAAAAAAATCGTAAAATTTTAAATCTTTGAATCTGAATATAAAATTAAATATATTTTTTTAGTGAGAATAACTATTGTTTTATATTTATATATGTTTAATACGAGAAAATATTGCAAGCGTGAGATGGTATACTAATATAAACAAAAGTATGGAATTAGGTGAACGAAAACTAAGAGCTACGTTCTCTTGTATCTTAAGCGCGCGAAGAAAAGATTTCAACGCGTCTTATGTTGTTGCGAAACATATTTTTATTTTATTTAAAAACTCCAAAATATATATTTGAATACTAATTCAATGTAATATTGTATTTATATGATTAATTGCACCTCTTAAAATTTAATTGTGTTTTATTTTCAGATTTAAAACTAAACTAACTTGAAAGCAAGAAACATAATGCTACTAAAGGACTACCTATCTCGTATTCACCTAAGAATATTTCTCAATGGAATCAGAGCTGGGAACATAAAGGTTTACAGTAAAATAATAGAACTGTTCCGGTTAGTGTCAATCGATATGAAGGACCGGGTTACATTGCGGAATGCCACGCTCACTGGGCATAGACAGGTTGTGATGAAAGCCTTCTCTCAAATAATTAATTATTAACTTGTACAAAACTATAGAATTGAAGTATTTAATAACATTGAATAAAACCTTACTTATATATTCAAGTATCAATACTTAGTTATTTTGGCCAAATTGACTTTTCGTAATAGGGAAGTTTATGAATCTGGTGTGAGTGAAAGAGTGGTCGACTTAGGCGAACGTACCTCGATCAGGGGCCGTTCTTCAAAAGGGCCAGGTCAAAAGTACTCGAAACCGACGAACGTGTATGAAAGTATTGATGAAAGTGGAAGAAGCGAAAGTTGTATGTAAGGATCGGAACATATGGAATTCCGTGATTTCTGCCTACCCCAATGGGAAAGAGGCGTGATATACATATATGGATGTATGTATTTTCTTCTTCATCATAAATTTTAGTTTTTATAAAGATTTTGGTTTTATTTTTGAGAGGACAGAAATAATTTAAGTGTTATTTACCTTTTAGTCATAATTACCCCTGAACTGCATAAATAAAGGTCTAATAATATGTTTAAAAATTATGCTTGATTAATTGCTTTATCGCAATATTATCAGTATTACCTGTCCAAAAAAACCACTTCCGTTTTTGGTCAGTCTTTCACTCACGAGGACTTATCATGTCATAATCATATTAATAATTATTGAACAGCGTATTATTTATATATTCCGGTTTGGTAAAAATCAAAAGAAGGGAAGATAAGGTAGCTATATCATAATAAGGCTCAAAAATAGCTAGAGCCTTATTTTTTAAATGTTTTCCATTATGCTGAGAATTTAAACTATTTAGTCCATAAATTAATCGATAATCAAACAGATTTTATTATCCTCCCTTATGTTATGTAATATTGTACATTATTTAATTTATAAATTTATTTATTTGTTTTTGTTATGTAATTTTAATAAAAAAATGTTATTTAATTCATAAATTAATCGATAATCAAACAGTATTTATTATTATGTACATTTTAGGGTGTTCAATATTCTAGTAAGTAAAACAGTATAAAAGTAAGAACATTTTATTATATTAAATGTAAAGGTGAGGTAGTAAAGGCAAAAATTATATAAAATCATTACTTGTACCAAAGATAAAAATTAAATTTATATTTATGTTATTAAAGAAGTTAATTTTTAGCAGTAACCGGACCAAACGAGGGCAAACTTCAACAATACTTTGAAAGTAGGTTAAATAAGAACTGTCAATAAATATCGGATATTTGTTGTTCCGAAAATAGCGCTTTCTATAGACGGTTTTGCATTGAAAAAGGTTATTTATTGTATATACATTAACGTCTAAAATGTAGTACCTATATATAACAAATTATTCAATTCGATGTAATAAGTGATAAGATAAAGTAATAAGATTATCTTTTAATTAAAACTATGTAATGGATTATATACATATGTACAATGTACATATTCCACTCATGCTTAATTTTTATTTAAAAATCTGTAATAAGAATTACTAAGAAAATGACAAAAATGACTAAGAAAATAAAATATAAAAGTGTTTTATTTTATTATAAAGCTGACAATTGAGCGAGTAATGGTAAGTAATCATTACCACCCATGGATCACCTGCGACCTGCGACATGGAACCTGCGACTCAAATTTCTATGATGTGTTGTCGGCCTTTAAAAAATTATAAGCTCGTTTCTTATAACCAACGACAAACGACCAAATTGCGCTCTAATCTTACATTATTTGACTTCTTTTCATTAAGGTGAAGAGGATGAAATGAATTGTGGAAATTACCAGCTGGGATATTTAAGAACAGTTGTATGGTCAATTTAAAGTTTAATGCTGTATCATCATATTCAGATATTTCCTTTAGAAATTTAAGATAAACATACTAATCTTAGCAATCAACACGAATCAAAATAACAATAGCATAAAGTATTATTAAAAGTTAGTCTTTAAAAATATTAAGTAAGTCAAAATGTGACATTTGCTTTTTGGTGCTCATATACCCTTTCTTTGTTACCTTGCATGCCAGATCCTATTAAGTTTTTTATATAAGAATTGTTTATTATTGACGGGCTTTTAGGTCATAAAAGAATCGAGAACCAATTCCGATGACACAATATTACGATATATTGGATCATACGATTCATTTAAAAAGTATTTATATAGAAACATACTTATAAATAGCTCCGATTTCAAATTAAAACATTAAAATTACACATTTAAATAAAATACTGTATACCGGATTAAAACGCGATTTATTATTTATATTGTTTAAATTATTTATCCCGACGTTTCAGATGCTTTTCAGCAACCGTGGTCGCGGGTAGACAGACAATATAAATAATAAATCGCGTTTTAATCCGGTACACAGTATTTTATTTAAACATTAAAATTATCTATTTAAAAATCTATGTTCTAGTTTATTTTATAAAACACTAGCGATCCGCCTCGGCTTCACACGGGTGAAATGTACGAGTAGATGTAATATATAAAAAAATATATTTCTTATGTTACTCGCTGATAATGTAGCTTTCTATTGATGAAATAATTTTTAAAATCGGTCGAGTAGTTTTTGGGTTAAATCGTAATTCGTAACAAACAAACAAATCTTTCCTCTTTATAATATTAGAATAGACTAGCGGCGGCATCGCGTGAATAATAACGAAAAGAAAAGACAAACGAAGAGAAATATAATTTTCGATGATAGCAAAAAATATTTTTTTTCCCACATCTTTAACAATTATCGTTATATTTCAAAAACAAACACAATACAATTTTAAACTATACATAACACACTATACGTGTACTTATGAAAACCGCATTAAAATCGTTGCGTAGTTAAAAAGATCTAAGCGTACAGAGGGACATACGGCGGGAAGCGAATTTGTTTGATTATATTTAGAGATTATTTTCTCTAATCCGTACTCATTCGAAATCCAAAAATAAACGTAAATGAAACAAAAAGAGTACAAAAATTGATTCTACACTATTATTATTATAAATCAACATGGAACCTTGACTTTTTAGTTTAAAAATAATTATTCAGTTTGGTGCAATCCGGAATTTATGCGCGTACATACTATGTAAAGAAGGCGTATAGAATATCTTTATATCCAGATATATTAAATACACTGTGTAACGCACATTATTTATATTGACACTATCTAGGATATTATATTTAAAACTAGGTAGAGTTTTCTGTAGTATAAAAAATACGTAAGCTGTATTTTTAAAATTACAGCCACCACTACGTATTAATGTCGTTAATAACGTAAATTAAAACACTGTCAAACAACTTCTTTAGAAAGTTAAAATTAATCTTATAAATTCAACTACGATCGACTAATTCGGTGAAAGTTTGCATCTATTAGTATTATTATCGTAATTTATTATAAGGGCATTATCTTATGTTTAACTTAAAAAGTCTAAGGAGGTTATAATCCGTAGCGAATATCGCATTAAGTAAGATACAGCTATATATTATTATATCTTTAATTTTTTATAAATGGTAGTAAAGTAAGTAAGTAAGTACAATATAAAAAGCTTGACATATGCATGCAAATATACATGAAATTTTGCAAAATATTCAATAATAAATGTCATATTTTTATGACTTTTTATGACATATAAGTATTAGGTATAATAGTTAATAATTTTTAATCACCCGTATTATGTGAAAAATATGGCATTTTCCTGCGACGTAATGAACACGAACTTAAAACCGTCAAAAACTTAACTACATACATACAACTCCGATTGAAGTTAGCAAAAATCCTTATTGGATGTTACTAACACAACTTCCTTTTATATAGATAGATAGATTTACATGATATAGTCATGAAGTCTAAGTAATAAAGCGCGAATAAATACATCTTGAAGATGTAACACCGGCTAAATTAAAACACATTTAAATGATGACCAGTTTTTAAGCGAACGTTTAAGAAAATTTAATAGTCTAAGAAAGCATTACTCTATTTGATATCTAAATTAAGAATAATAAAATAGTACTCAAAAATTTCCCATGATAGCGTTAAGTAGTCAAAGCTTTCAATAGAGCATCAATTGAACAAGTCATGAGAGCTTTGAAAGCTAACTTTCTACAAGAAACTGATGACAATAATTTATCTGTACATGTTTAATGACAACTGCAGTGAAATATTAGATATTAGCGCTTTCTTTTTGTTTTGATAAAATCATCGTGTATTGATTATAATTGGTTTACAAAAGCTAAAGCAAAGCTCAATTATCTGTTTGTGTAAATATTCTTAATATATTGAGTAAGGAGATATTTTACTTATATTTTGTAAGATATTGTATTGTATTCAATCAATCGTGTCGCATTCACCCTTATCAATTCTTATTATGGTTTATTTAATAATATTCACCTTATAAGAACTGTAGTGAACACAGCATGGGCACTTCACAGTTAATCAGTAAAGCCACCAATACACGTAATTGTTCAAAACACAACACATATATGTTTTTCGTCCACTTTTCACTACACTAAATAATTTATATTACTGTTTAATATTGCACTATTATTTATTCATGTATGTGTGTATGTTAATGATGTCCGTATTCATAGCAGTGTTTTGTTTTTGATACATCGCGAAAACATAAGGGTCGCGCGAGAACGCGCGTGTGTGTGTAACAACCTGATCATAGGCTTGCGTAGACGCAACTGAAATCACCTTGCAAGGCCCAATATTCGTCTCTCGCTTTAATCCTCAGCCTCTCTCGCTCTAGCGGGCATTGTGCTCCAACTGCCTTACCACTTGACAATAAATTACCTATAGAAATCTAATCAGTTTAATAGATGTGTGATTTTTTTTAATTCAACCCGTTTTTAATGGCATCTTACAATGATCGGTGGATATAGATGAACATTAATTACAGAATAAGATTACATAGCAGTTTCTTCGGACATTTCTAATATCGCGAATTTATTAGTGATTTTTTATTGAGCTCGTAACAAATAAGATGTTTGATTTATGTGTGGAACGTCAAAAGCATTATAGATATGCAAATCCCCGAGTATATTGAGGATAGAGAAATATTTAGATGTTAATATTGCAGCCATTATGATGAAAATAATTAAGTAGATATTTTCGAGATACCGCTAGTTTTTAAAGAACTTCTTACACTTGTTATTAAGTAGCTTTTTCATATAAACTATAATAAACTGATTACTCACCTGAGTAGTTTTTAAATAATGATAATCATTATTTTTAATCTTACAATAATTAATATTACTTAAATATAATAATCAAGATTGGACTTTTTTTCTTTATATTTAAACAATATGACTAAACCAATATGAATCTAGTAAGAAACGGTCATTGTTTAATTACTGCCAGTATTCTAATACGCAATGAAATTTCAGATGCTATTAAACGATATACGAAAAGCTTGCAAAAGCTTCGAGTGTTAAAATTAATGGAGTTCGTCTACGTTAAAGAGTTATTTGGGGTTTTTTGTGAAGTCTTATGGTAGTGATGTATAGAAGACAAATATTATTGTATACTGTATACCGGATTAAAACGCGATTTATTATTTATATTGTTTAAATTATTTATTCCGACGTTTCGGATGCTTTTCAGTAACCGTGGTCGCGGGAAGACGTCGGGATAAATAATTTAAACAATATAAATAATAAATCGCGTTTTAATCCGGTATACAGTATTTTATTTAAATGTGTGATACTCACGTTAATAAAAGACAATATTAAATATTATTGTGTTTATTTTATTTTATAGTAGGTTTATTGCTTATAATTTCCATAAATAAACAACAACATTGTAACTATTGTCTATTCACAATGATACTGATTAGATAGTATGTGTAAAAACTATGTATAATTTTACATTACTAGTTTTGAAAATTAATTAATTTACAAATTAAAAATGCATAAATATTAGCAAACCTTTGTTCTATTTAAATTGGTACTCTTACATTTGAGACTTTTTTTAAGCTATTATTAGATTTTTTCTGATGTTTGACTTGTTTGGAGAGTTATAATAGCAAAAAGGAGTAAAGTATTATAATATAATAGAGGTAAAAGTACCTATTAACTCCCTATTAAATTTAGAAATTCGAAATAAATAAATATTGGTCAATCATTGTTTATTTTAAATTTGTTTTATTTGGAGAACTACTTTTATTTTTATATTTGAAAAAAAAAATATTTACATTTAGTCTTACCGCATGTTGCTCAAGTGAGGTTATCTTAGCAAAAATAAAAGTCAATCATTAAAAAAAAAACAAACAAACATACATTAATATTTACTATATTAGTAGATTGAATATTTTAGGTTGACCAGCCTTCCATTTCAAGAGTTTTAATGCAATCTGTAAGGATAAATCACAAGTTCTACAAACTCTAAATTCCATTTAATTTTATTGAAGAATATACTTATACATATACTAGCTGATGCCAGCGACTTCGTTCGCGTAGACGAAAGTGAAAGTGGCGAAATAATCAAACTATTTTAGTTACATATCAAACTGTTATTGACATCTGATAATTCGAAAAAGTTCGACGCGAGTCAGTTTGCATTGCAATTTGTTGTTATGGTGCATTTAAATGATAATAACTTTTCTTTCCGACAACTGATTTTGATGTTGCCCCTGGCTTTGCTTAATATATTTGTGAAAATTGCATGAAAATCGGTTCTGTATCTTCGGAGATTAGCCCGTACAAACAGACAGATAAACAAAAAATTTAAAAATAATCTGGGATTGTTCAATTTCTCTTCTTACATCCCCCTGACTTGGTTTTTAGCATTTTTTTTCTATGTACAGACATTTGACAGAGGCTTACCTTATAAGGTAAGATTAGAATTTCCTATTTTGAAATTAGAATTCTTCTCTATTTAATAGTTTTAGTTAAAATAACGTGATAAAACATCCTTATGAGTCAGAATCGCCATA
This sequence comes from Anthocharis cardamines, assembly GCA_905404175.1. NCBI lineage: Eukaryota > Metazoa > Arthropoda > Insecta > Lepidoptera > Pieridae > Anthocharis > Anthocharis cardamines. The sequence continues at coordinate 4,572,478 of FR989971.1, read as the reverse complement.
AATATATTCAAAGACAACAATACATTGTCTTGTGACCTCAGTTGATATCGTGTCATAAATAATGGTCAAGCTCTTTTATAACTAATGACGAGGTATCTTAAGTACTTGTGTTGTAAAGATAATATTTTAAGTTCAAAGAATGTCTAAAATAACTATAAATTAAATTAACACTATAAATTGAAGGAATATATAATAATAATTATTCATTATTCTCATGATATTATTAATATATATATTTTTTTATGTCAGATATCGACAGACGAGCATGAGGTTCACTTGATGGTAGGTGATACCTCAGCCACAGAACATCAGTCAATGATGCGCTGTCAACCTAATTTTTACTTCGATCATTCGGATTTCTCTGTCTGTTTGTCTGTCTGTTTATCTGTGTGTCTGTTTATACGGGCTAATCTCCGAAGATACTGAACCGATTTTCATGTCATTTTCACAAATAGATATATTAAACAAAGACCGGGGCAATATATAGGTGTTGTTTCATAGAATCGGTTGTCAGAAAAAAAAATATCATCATTTAAAGATTATTTTAAAGACACCATATCAATAAATTGCAATACAAACTGACTCGCGTTGAACTTTTTCGAATTGCCAGATGTTAATAACAGTTTGATATTATGTAAATGAAATAGTTTTATTATTTCGCCGCTTTCAATATGTATTCGTGGAATAGTGGAAATCTTCTTCAAAAGCTCAGCTTAAGATGAAACCCACGCGAACGAAGTCGCTGGCATCAGCTAGTTTTAAATAATAATATTATAAAGAGGAAAAAGTTTGTATTGATGTATGTTATAAATAAACACAAAACATACTGACCGATCTTAAAAATTCTCACCAATAGTAAGTTAATTATCAAAAATCAAAAAGAAACAAAAAAAATTAAAATTATCTGGGTTTGTTCTATTTCTCTTCTTACATCCCCCTGACTCAGTTTTAAGCATTTTTTTTTCTATGTACAGACATTTGACCTCTGCAGTTTTATCCTAATAGATATAAGTTTTATAAAAGTTTCATTGGTTACTATCACTATAAATTAATAGTAAATTGTCTTAATGCCGAAACTTGGACATGTAACTTGATACAGCGTTTCAAAATTGGACTACCATTTTGCTCAAATAACATGTCGTGACAAAAAAAACAACCCCGAAGACAGTCCACATCAAACTTGATGTAAGACATCAAGGCACAACCTTTATTATGTCTGTCATCATAAAACAAGAACCACAAAAACGTCTAAACAAGCGCACTCGTGGTACATAACTAGTTGAAACGCATAAAAACCTCCACATGCGTTGATATAAGGTGCGTGAAGTTGCGACTTATTATCAGTCCATAACTGGGTAAAGATGGGCACGTTAAGATCTAGCTTCGATTCCCAGCTGATGTTTTCCCCTCATTATGTATTCTGAGCGTATTTTCTCTCGTATGAGCGTATGGAAACATGTTTGTATAGATGTTTATGACTTTATGTAAAATACTAGAAATGTTTGCGTTGTTTGATAACTTACTGTTTTCAGTTCAGTCAGTTACTGAGTTCACTTACTGAGTTCAGTTTCAGTTTGAACTTATTATTTTTTGTAAGGTAAAGGTTTTTTAAATTGGAATTGTTATTGATTAATTATTATGATTTCTACGGCATAATGATTTATGAGACATATTTTTCAAATAATTGCCGGTAAATAGCCTTAATATATGTTCCAAGAGCTTTCAGTAACTACTTTTATCATCAAGTTGGATTTAATTTTGCATGAATACGCAAAAATTTAGGTTTATGAAATATCGAAAAAAACATTTATCTAATTTTGGTCTTCATTAAAAAAAAATAACAAATATAATAGAAAACTCAGGCTAATATCGCTATTAGCAATAAAATCAAAGGATTTTTTCCCAATATTTTATTCTAAAAAGACAATAAATTTTCTCCTTTTATAAAGTGTGTATGTATAGTACCTATACAAAATACTTGTATCTAGCGAGCATGCATTGTAATGGCGCTGACAAAGTCAGACCAAAACTTGCTGATTATGTTATATATTCGATGTTTTACAATCGTTTATGGTTTATCATGCATTCTGGCGCCGTTTCTTCGTGAAGCGTGTTTATGGATTGTGCAATTTTGGTTATAATCGAAATTTGTTCTCCTACCGTTTGTAAGTACATATTACACGTTTTATACTGCGAGTGTTCAAATGCTTGAAGTAAAAATAAAAAAAAATATATCAACACATCATTAAGTATTGCTTATCGTCATATGACATAAAGCGGAGCCAGAGGATCTGCAGATGCGTTGCCGGCCTTTGAGGTAGGAAAAGGATAATCTCCCTACAATATGAAATATATATAATATATATGTATTAAATTCGAGCCTAAAACACAAATCGAATCTTTGTACCTAATTATCGTTCCACGCGCGTACCCATACAAGGCGAATATTACAATTTGTAATACAATGGAGATCCGCTACACGGGCCAAAGGGGACAAAAACTAGGCATGTCCCTGAATGGGGACGTCTCAGGCTGTTGACACCAACTCCTTTCCAGCAACATTACTAATACAGTGACTGTAATTGTATGTTGTCTGTGCTCGCTTCTAAATGTAGTTGGACGTGACAATTTATTTATTTTACAGTAAGTAACTAGCAACACGCTTCTGCACGGGTGCAATCTAAAATAGATGTACTATACACAAAAAACAGTATTTCTTGCATAATGTAGCTTTCTATTGGTGAAATAATTTAAAAAAAAAATCGAGTAGTTTTTGTGTTAAATCGTAATAAACAAACGTTTCCTCTTTATAATATTAGTATAGATAATGACCGTCACTGAAGCCAAACAATTACTCACTTATGCCAAGACTTTCGTCTATCCAACGATTTCTATTAGCGCGTTTAACAGAACATATATGTTTAAATAAAATACTGTATACCGGATTAAAACGCGATTTATTATTTATATTGTTTAAATTATTTTATCCCGACGTTTCGGATGCTTTTCAGCAACCGTGGTCGCACAGTATTTTATTTAAATGTGTGATACTCGCGTTAATAAAAGACAATATTAAGAACATATATGTTTATAATTTTCTGTAAGCATGTCTTCCCTACGTCTGATCACTTCGGGTATTAAATATTAAACGGTGGAAGTTCTTATTTCCAATCGGGCAACAAACAGCGTTCATAAAATATGGAAAAATCGTTCACATTGGGTGTTTCGGTCTCAGTCTATGGATTTTCGAATGCTCGAAGTAAAAAGTAGATTGACACCGCATCATTAACTAGTATTTTGTGGATGAGGTAATCTACCATAGAGTAAACCTCAGTTTTGTCTGTCGATATCTAACATAATAAAAACTCTAAATAATATGAGTGTCCAGTATAATACTTAAATGAATGATAAAGCGATTTTATTGTATGGAATCTTCCTTGGCCCTATTGGCTTCGATAGCCTAGCTCACCCATGAATTTTGGAGGTTTTTTTCTCAAGACATGCCTAGAGGCGACTCGTATCTTAGTTACGTATCTCGGCTTGGATTGCAGTAATACCGGAGGATGCTAGCTCACTCGAGTGAGAGATACACTGAGAAATGGTTCTAACCTTAGTCGGCAAAGGCGAGGAATTGTCTCCACTAACCTAACAAAATCACATTCAACTAGAGCGGTGCTGTCACAAAGGCTACAGCATAATAAATAATGTAATTATTTCGCTTTATTTAGCTTTAACAATAAACAGAATAATTTATTTCTCCTAATTAGTAGTGTTAAAGCCAATCTTTAATCGCACTCATTGTGTATATTATTAATTGTCCTTGTGCAAAAAACTAGTGATTTCACAGAATATAATGTCTTAAGATATAATTTATAGTGTAAAACTTCCGACGTGACGTCACGATAAATCAAGTAAATCGGGTTTTTTTGGAAAATCCAAACAATGTACTACTAATGATAAGTACTACTACGCAATAACTATACAACTTTTTTTTTCTTTTTTTTTTGTATGGAATCTCACTGTTTGACTAGGGCTCAACACGGACAAGAAGACGGCTCAGCCTTGAAATATGGGGGTTTGCTACGACACGCCTAAGGGCATCTCCTGCGAGACACGTACCTCGGCTTGGGCTGCCGTAGGAGGGGAGGGAGCCTGAAGGGCTGGACGGTAGCTCACCCGTGTGAGGAATGCGCGGAACAAGGGTCGACGGCGAAGGCGCTGTACGCGAGTCTGAAGTGAAGAACTATACAACCAAATGGTTACTAAGCCTTAATTTAAAAGGCCTAGTTGGGATGGGAAGTGTAATGCAGACATTTCTCAGAGACAGATCTCTATTCGTGAAATTTCTTTCTTTTTAGTATCAGAAAGATAAGTGGTACTAAATGATATCTAATATATTGATGACGTAATTTATTTTTTATGTTAGAAATCGACAGACGAGCATGAGATTCACTTGATGGTAGGTGATACCCCAGCCACAGAACATCAGTCAATGATGCGCTGTCGACCTACTTTTTACTTCGATCCTTTGAAAATCCATAGACATACCGCGGAATACTGAAACGATAATCAAAACTTGAGGGCTTCTTAAAATGTTTCTGTCTTTCATTTTACTTTCGTAATGAAAGAGTTAGATATACTTTTAAGTACCTACACCTCAATGTTGATTAGCGTTCGAGAATTCGGCCATAAGACTGACAAGCGTGCACTTCACGGTTTTTCCATCTATGATCGGTGGCTCGATACCGGTTAATATGAATTTTGGTATTTTGGACTTCTGTGACGGTGGGTTCTGGTATGAGGAGGTATGAAGGTATCACTATAAAATTCACATCTATTAAATTTGATACGTATATTTAGCAGATGTTAGCAAGGATTTTTATGAAAAAAATTCTAGTAAAAAAGCATTAATTGAGAAATAAAACACACAAATATTTTGATTAATTTGTATGATTAATATAGGCAAAAATAAAAAGTCGTTAAAACATCCTGTCTCATATTTTATTACAAGCAGATTTGAAGATAATATATGGCATCAATAATCATTTGGTTACTAATTTTTATAAATTTCTAACAAAACGAATGGGCCTAACGGCATACGAACGCGGTATTACACAAAATATTTATAACTAAAATTCTTTACGAGTCATCAATTAATAATCCTATACGCGGCTTATTAGATTTTACGTATTATATTACCTACGTATAAACTGAAATTTTGTTTATTAATCAATAATTATTTTAGACAAAATATGTACGTATTGATTGATATTACAAGTTATTACAACACCTAGGGGTCGCGAGTTCAACTGCGTATGTAGCCTTGCGGTCGCACGTTCATCCGTAAGAGCATACGTCCCGGGTTCGATTCCCAGGTTGGTCATTAAGTATTTCTCGCTATTAAAGTGTGGAAATGATTGGTGATCAGAGTTTGAAAATTTGAGGGATGTTTGACGCCCGGAAGGGTTGATAACATAAAAACTGGTGGAAGTTTGAAACCTGTGTAGAGGGCACGTAAGGCGGAAAACTAACACTTATGGTGAGTCAACAAGTTTGACAAAAAAATCGTCCCGTTTTACGGCCTTATTCATAAACGTATTATAGGCTTGATATAGTTAAAATATGTTTTGTCTCGCTCTATCGAATATAAAAAGACTACAGAATGAAAGAAACTAAACATATTTTAAATATATCAAGCTTATAATGCGTTTATGAAAGGCCGTTAGTCTATAGATTTCCGATTGATAGAAGTTCCACGATCTGGCTGTAAGAATAATCATTATTTCCGATCCCTTTGATTGAGTGTGATTTAAGTAAGTTTATGGTCCAAGTTTATAGGTAAGATATGATATTGTCTTTTTTTAACGCGAGTATCACACATTTAAATAAAATACTGTATACCGGATTAAAACGAGATTTATTATTTATATTGTTTAAATTATTTATCCCGACGTTTCGGATGCTTTACAGCAACCGTGGTCGCGATAAATAATTTAAACAATATAAATAATAAATCGCGTTTTAATCCGGTTTACAGTATTTTATTTAAAGATAAGATATGGTTAGAAAATAAAGCATAATAAAACACCACTATTATAATAATTATAGATGTTATTGATCCTTGGGATGTACCTAATAGTCCTTTATTCACTAATTTTATCACATATTTTAGAACTGACGAATTATCTATACCTACTAATAATATTATAAAATACGATAGATTTGTTTGTTTGTCTGTACGATTTAACTCAAAAACTACTCGAACGATTTCAAAAACATTGTCCCCATGCGAGGGCGGAGTGGATCGCTAGTATATGAATAAATTGCAAACAAATATAATTCAAAAATATATAATTAATATGTATATTTTGGAACCGGAAGTGATTCAATTAATTCTTCATAATAAAAATAAGAGTTAATACAGCCGTATAAAATCAAGTTTTTCATTATTAAACTTACGAATATGTCAGTCGATGAAGCCGTTGAAAATCAGCATCAATGCGTCCGATTTCCACAACGTATTTTTTCCATAACGATGTTGTATTTTTTTTTATTTCAATTAAGTAAGTTTATAAGTTAAGGTTCATTACCCGTTCGGAATTTCGATAGTTCTATCACCCATTTAATGCCCAAAGTGACCAGACACAATGTTTATAGAAAATTGTAACATTGTAAATAAATACTCGAGTCTCTTAGTGGGGCATGGCGCAGTCCCATTTCTGTGTCTGTTTCACTGATTTTTTTTTCTTTACAGGTAGGTTGTAGGTCAGTTTTCTGTGACTGACCGACTGCCGACCGAAACAATTTATTTTTATCTTGTTTCATCGGGATTCGAACCCAGGACCTCTACGGTGCTAAACGCATCGCCACTGAACCAACTAGCCCGTTAAACACAAATAAGATTTAAAAAAATATAAAGAGAAATTCAAAGTTGCGCAAGAGTCTCCATTAAAAGTACCGTTCACACCTACTGTACCGAAATACAGAAACAATAAAATTAACCGAACTGCCCACAAGGCGGTGTTCTATAAATCAATGAGATACAATTATTGAGTGAGTGTGTAATTAAAACCGTATGTATTTCTTGCATGTATCGATTATTAACAAATACTTAGCGGACCACACGCGAGATGCTTAATTAAAGTAGCTGTTTTTATATTTAATTAATTTTTTTTTATAGTCAACAGCATCCTATGGACATTTACTAGGTGTGCTCTTTGATGCGAAGTGATATCTGTGTAAACATCGTAATGGTTTCAACTGTTTAGCCGTGCCAAATGTGCGGGAATTTATAAAATTATCCAACAGAAATTATGACGGGCTCGTTGGCGTGTTCGGTAGAACACCTGCCGTGCGCATCCGTGGGTCGTGGGTTCGAATCCCACCACGACGACATGCTTATAATTTTCTGTAAGCATGTCTTCCTCACGTCTGTTAACTTCGGGCATTGAACGGGTGGGAGGAATATCGAAATTCCGACCGGGTAACGAACCACCGTTAATAGATGGAAAAACCATGAAGTACATATTGCGCATTTCGATTTCAGTCAATAGATTTCCGAATGACCGAAGTAAAAAGAAGGTCGACAGCGCATCATTGACTGATGTTCTGTGACTGAGGTATCACCTACCATCAAGTGAACCTCATGCTCGTCTGTTAATATCTAACATCAAAAAATAAAAACTAAATGTATGTCTATAGGTATACTCTATACATATCATACCAATGAGATGATCTATTAGCTCATAGGTTAGATAAATTATAGGTATTTACATAATAAATATTGAATGGGGCCAGGGCCAGACCCATTTCTGTGTCTGTTTCATTAATCAATTTTCTTTACAGGCAAGTACGCGATCAGCCACCCTGCCCTGTCCGATCGAAATATTTTTTTAAATTTTGTTTTCCCGGGATTCGAACCCAGGACTTATAGGTACTGAACTCATCGCAAGTACCACTTTGCCACAGGGTCGATGATTCTTTTACATAGGTTATAATCAATTAAGCAATCGTATTTTGGAAATGAATTTTCGTGACTACATTAACAAGTCAAGACAATGATCAGGCTTCGCACGGCTGTACTAATGAAGAAAATGAGCATATATCAATGTTTTGTAAGAAAAAATAGATAGTAAACATCGCGATAGTGACCTCTAACAACCTAGCGGTGATGAAATATACCTTACGAGCTATAATTTATAATAATATTAAGTTAAAAGGCCAAATCATAACAATGAGTGTCAAGTAAGTCTGTCCTGATATATGAGAGCTACATATTTCGCCCAAGGAAAAGAGCCGGGTCAGCTAGTACATAACAAATATACTGTAAGTATTTTTGAACAAATCTAATATATAAAATTCTCGTGTCACAGTTTTCGATGCCATACTCCTCCGAAACGGCTTGACCGATTTTGATGAAATTTTTTGTGCTTATCCGGTATCTATGAGAATCGGCCAACATCTATTTTTCATCCCCTAAATGTTAGGGTCGTCCACCCCTAAATTTTTTTTTTAATTTTTGGACGAAATTTTTTGTTTTTATTTATTTATAATGTGGCATTAAAAAATACATACAACCCCTGCTTTTTTTTCCAAAAAATCTTGACCCGTGCGAAGCCGGGGAGGGTCGCTAGTTTATATATATAATGTATGCAAAATCAAGTAAACATTTACGTTTAAAAATGTTTTTTATCGATAAGTAGAGCGAGCGGAGTCACCATAAGGAAAATGTTGAAAAAACTGAACCGAAACTCAATTATCTATACGACCAATTGTCCGAGAGGCCGGGTCAATAAAATTAATCTCGACAACCGACGCCATTACGTACAGAACCCGTATTAATCTCAAAGCGTTGATTAGTAAAACTATAAAAGCGGAAGTATCAGAAGAATGCGGTTAATGAGAGGCTGAAATCCGATTTTATGGTTGATCGTTAAAGCGACCGACAATTGTCTAATTGTTGACTATGAACAACCGCCATCGTGGGAAGACGGCAGCAGACTGATCTCTGACGTGACGGTGAAAGTCCCTATAACGACAGATGAGTTCCAAATTCAAATTCGAATCGTAATCGGAACACAAAATCGCTTTTAGGTTCCATATATGAAAAACAATTTGTTTTTATTGCGTGAAAAGAGTTTTATTAAGTAGCTGTGTTTTAAAAGCGACAATATAAATAGTCGTTTATTTTATTTCTCTGACGAAACCGTATAAATTGTGAGGTTCTTAATTTAAATCTCTTACATACTAATGTTGCCTTCGTATCGATATCAATTAATGTTTGAGAAATATCACGTCTACCATCATACATTCCAGTATTAGTTATCAACTAGAGTGCAAACCGTGGATTTTATTATGTTAGATATCGACAGACGAGGATGAGGTTCACTTGATGGTAGGTATCAGTCAATGATGCGCTGTCGACCTACTTCGAGCATTCGAAAATTCATAGACTGAATCCGAAATGCGCAATATTCACGATTTTTACATCATTGACATCAGTCAATACCTCAACAATAGAACATCAGTTCTATTGTTGAATTATCACCTACCATCAAGTGAACCTCCTACGGTGGTCGGAATTTCGATATTACTCCCACCCGTTCAATGCCCGTAGTTACCAGACGTGGAGAAGTCATGTTTACAGAAAATTATAAAATTAAATCGTCCCGGTGGGATTCGAACCCACGACCCACGATGCGCACGGCAGGTATTCTACCGAACGCGCTTACGTGCCCGTCAAAAGTTGTCTCGTTTGCTACATTTAACATATTCATATATTATATTACTTGCAAAAAAAATCAATTCACTCAAATAAAAGAAAAAACAAACATATTTAAATAGCAGTAGAGATGGGAAAATCTTTAGCTGTTATTAGTTAGTTCGGATAATACTGCAATAATCTGAATTGCCTAAAAAGGGATTACATCAAGTGCAGTGTAGACTTGGTAACACTATATTGTGATGACGTCTGAGAACCACTAGGTACCGGAGGTGAAACAGACACAGAATTGTGTCTACCTTACCCCACTAGGAGACTCGGGAATTCCCTTCCAAACCCACGCCTACCATGTATGTAATTACTGTATAAGGTGAATTCTATCAATCGTTGTGCCTAAAAATTTTAAATAAAAAACCAAAAACTTGGTTTTTTGAATTTTTCACATAAATTTTGAGGTTATATGAAGAAAGTGTAAGTACAAAAGTTGTAGATCTTTTTATAACCTACAACTTTGCCATTTGACTTTTTTCCATAGGACTTGTAGTTTTGCCGGAAACCGAGATAAACCGTTTTTTACCCTTAAACCCCCCCCACTTCCACTTCCCGAACTCGGATCGACCGTAATTTATTTTTCCTTTCATTTTGATCATATTCCCCTCCTTTTTTAATGGGTTTCATCCTACTGTAATTTTTTTTCACTTTTTACCATTTTTAAAGGCTTCGGCACTGGTCTATAAGTACTCGTACTTTTCAATCTAAAATGTCGGCGCCATACATTGTACAAACGGAGCAACATTTTTGCCGCAGAACATTGAATGCGACATGCACAATACGTCGGCGAAGCGTTTGCAGCCGTCGCATCCGTGCCACTTAGCTCTTTAATTGGCTGTTTCGTTTCGACAGCTAACAGATGGCGACACGTGTATTCAAAATTTGAATCTGTAAGCTTGTCTTGAATACTAAGTTATTCTATATTTAAATTTTAAGATTTAGATTTTTTTTAAGTAAATTAGGTTAGGTTTTAATATTTAACCTAATAATTGTATTAGTAATGCAGTAAAAAGTTTCTTCTTCCTGCCCTATTCCCTTGTTTTTTATTTGGGGTCGGCGCAGTATGTTCTCTTTTTCCATTCTCTCCTTTCACTCGCCATAGTCACACCTCTCAAACTCATTCTTCAAACAGTCAAGCACGTTTTTTTTGACCTCCCTCTTCCCCTATACCCATCCACTTTCATATTCAAAACTTTTTTAGATACATGCCCTTCATTTCTCCTCATAACATGCCCGTACCATATGGTACCTAATTAAAGGTATATAATATATTATATGGTTGTGTAAGCATTAATAAAATAATACTACCTATGTTATTGTTGACATGCAATTAATATTGCAAAACCTTAAATACAATTTCCAAAAGGAATTTTCACCAATAAATCTACATATAACACATAGAAATCCATTATATGGTTCGGTTTTGACATTGAAAAGAAAAACCAATTCAAATTAAAATTATAGCCTTATAAAGTCGTATTATATGGTAGAATATTAAATATGACGTATCATTTAAGAATGGCATAATTATGGGCGTTTGTAATAAACAATAATGACACGCGATTACACGGTCACTTAACCTTGTACAAAAACGGTGCGCGTGCGTTGAAATCGTCACACTTCGGTGGTAGCGGGCCAATTGGGGATTGGACGCTAGTTCTAATGTACATTTATTAATGGGAAATTTATAGTATACATATGTAGTCAATTTGACGGGCTCGTTGGTGCGTTCGGTAGAACACCTGCCGTGCACATCGATGGGTCGCGGGTTCGAATCCCACCGAGACCACATGATTATAATTTTCTGTAAGCATGGCTTACCCACGTCTTGTAACTTCGAGCATTGAACGGGTGGGAGGAATATCGAAATTCCGACCGATACGCTGTCGACCTACTTTTTATTTAGAGCATTGGGAAATCCATGAACTGAAACCGAAGCGCACAATATGCACTACACTGTTTCTATCTATGAACGGTGGTTCGTTACCTGGAATTTAGATATTCCTTCCACCCGTTCAATACTTACCCAAAGTGATCAGACGTGGAGAAGACCTGGTTACAGAAAATTCCTGTCGTAATCATGTCGTCTCGGCGGGATTCCAACCCGCGACCCATCGAAGCGTAAGGTAGGTGTTCTACCAATCGCGCCAACAAGCCCATTAATAAGATTAAATAATAAAAATGCCTTTATTTTCAATTATAAATGTATGGATTTTGACAGTAACGGCCCGTAATCACAGCAAAAATCATTAAAAAAAAAGTGTTAAGGTAATCTAATCGCTGTTATTGCGTTCAAATTTAAATATTTATTATGCAGTTTACACGGCTATTTAACATCGTTGGTTACGGTGGGGTGACCACAGTAGCGTTTAATAAATTAACTGCTAATTTGTTGAACTCGTGTTTGACGTCAGTTTGGTGGTAACGCCTCTATTATGGACAGCTTGTAAGAATTAAAAAAATAACCGCAGCTTTGATAAATAGTCTATACAGGGTGGAAAGATTCAATGGGCCCTGGAGGGAAACCACTTTAAATCCTTGAGATAGATTATTTTACTTAAAGGAAACATTCCTTTATTTTTAAAAAGAAATAAAACTACATTTAAAGATTTTCTAAAATTATCTTGTCTCACCTTTGAATGCAATTTTGTTTCTTTTTAAAAATAAAGGAATGTTTCCTTTAAGTAAAATAATCTATCTTAACGATTTAAAGTGGTTTCCCTCCAGGGCCCATTGATTCTTTCCACCCTGTATATTATGGTATTCATTCCCAGTCGTTGCTCAAGTTGAAATCTATACGTGAGCACTGTTAAAATTAAAATTTCTAGAGAAAAAAAAAAAAAAGTTTGGTAACTCTCAAAATCTAATCTTCTAACCTGACATAATTTATATTTTTTTCAAATTATAATTTTTGGAAATGTAATAATTAAATTACATTGTACATTACTGATGCACATAATATTGTCTTTTATTAAAATAAATAACTTTTACCGTATTTAATCACGATTTATTATTTATCCCGCGATTATAATAAAATGCGATTTATAATTCCAATTTCGCTTTTCATTTATATACCTATTATATACCAGCTCCTGTTAATAAAATACAATATCCCTGTCTTCCTCCTTTTTAACCTCCCTCTTCGTCTGTCTGCACCTCCCGACACCATATTCCATACAATGCTAATTACAACTTACATCATAGGAGAAAACATGAAAGCGCTCAGCGTGGAATGCGATTCGCAATATACTTGTTGCCTAATTAGGCGAATTGAAATCTATTGCTTTACAATTCAAAGTATCTATGTATAATTTACTTAAGCCGTAATCCTTATCGCAAAAAGAAAACCTGTATTATTGTCAGCGAGAGTAAGATTACGACAACAGATAGTACGTAACCACAATCATTTTAGCATTTAGTTTTCTTGTAACATATATTTTATTTTAAATAGTTTGAATGTTATTTGTGATATTAGCGTAGGGCTGCCATCCGCCTATCCCGAATTCACGTAAAGCTAACTTTGGCGCTGCAAAATAGCCGATGTTACCCGATGACGACCGAACAGAATAAATGAATAAGAAAATGAAAATTTAAACGTAGCTTTTTATTTTCAATAATGAAATATTTAAGGGGTATAGCCATTACCCGGCGTTGGCAATTTAGGTGACGCATCCGTATTAATTAGCTCTACCCGTCATACATTGCAATGCCACGTAGCTATGGTAAAAAAGTGTTTTTTTTTATGGCCTGTACCTTTGCTGGCATATGCTGCAAAACTCATAATCGGATGAATAGTTTAGGAGTGTATTGACGACAAACATTATTATATTCATTTTTCTTTATATGAGTCGTATATAGAATCAAAGGCGGCTATCTGACATTTTTGGTCCGGCAATCTACCAAAATAAAATAAGTTCTTGCCGTTTAGACTGTTATGTTTTTTTTATATATTTGGTTGTATTTTTAATTGTTAATATTAATAGATATCTTAAACATGCAATGAGTGATACCTAATACAAAAATAAACGAGAAAAAACGTTTTCTTTTTTAAATTGCTAACAAACATCCATAAGTCAGATAGCCGCCTTTGATTCTATACGACTCATGTAGAGAACTAGTAATATGCACCGGCTTCGCACGGGTGCAATGTAGATGAAAAAAAATGTAATAAAGAGGAAAGATTTTTTTGTTTGTTACAATTTAACTCAAAAACTACTAAATCTACATTGCACTCGTGCGAAGCAAATCGCCTTTACAATAATAAAGGTATACCATAATTTAAATAGTTATACAACCTCCCAAATGAACACACGATATTTAAAATAATTCGACTGATAGTAATGATACATCGCTGCGGTAAATAATCGATCATCGCCGCGTCATTTCACGTCGTAAAGTAATTGTGGGCACGTGTCAGATAGCTATCGTTTGTTTTGTGTGATGAGCGCTGACCCTTGGCTCGGCTTGGCTTGGCTTGAAGTCATTTGGGAAGTGCCGAGTGGAGATTGTCGATAGAAACATTGGCGTTGTGAATACATTTGCATATTTGTATATTACTAACAACACACCTCAGCTTGGCACCGGTGCAATGTAGATTTACCTACTATAGAAAAACCTATGTTATTCTTTTAAAAAAAAGTAAAAGAAAAAAGTAAAAAACGATTTATTGCCAAAAAAACTTAAATACCTACCTATACATTATTCGCTGATAATGTGTAGGTATAGTACCTATTCTATTGGTGAAAGAATTTAAAATCAGTTCCGTAGATTCAGTGATTACCCCCTACAATCTCACAAATTTTACCTCTTTATAATATTAGTATATGTCTAGATTATAAGCTTAGGCTTAGAATTTGAGAATTTGCATGTGTGGTCATAGAATTATCTTTTTATTAGGTGTTTACTGTTTACCCATGACATTGCCGTTCCGCAGTATACTGGCCATTTCTATTTTTTTTTATTTGGCTTAGAATTCTAATTTCAAATTAATTTTATTATTTAAAAAAAAATTAGTATTTATATTTAATATTTTTTTGTGAAAATAAACTTTCTCTCTTTTTCGTTCTTAAATATTGAAATTAAATGATACATCAGCCCCTACAATTTCAAAGCAATGATAGATAAATCATAGTTCATTACTATATCGAATCATCAGGCAACTAATTCTGAAAATGTTCCATTCATTGCGGTGACCACTATCTCTGAGAACATCGGAACATTCCCGTGCTATTTGTACAAGTTCACAGGTAGTTAGCCGCCGCCCATTGATCCGTCTCTCCGTGGACTCGACAATACGCATTAAAGTGATACTAAGTGATAGATTGTATGAAATAATTGGTTAATGCTAATCCAGCGCTTAAGAGACGTCTGTAAGTCTGTAATTCTTATGGAATTGACGTCTAGGGTTATAGTTTTTGATTTTTGATGTGAAGTTTGACATTTATACTATTGACAATTTCATTAGTTTTGTCACGTAGATTTGAATCAGAAATATCAGAAACTATGTGACTTCCTAATTTGGAATTTTGTTCTTTTACGGAATTGGTTGCCTGGAAGAAATCACTGCTTAGTGATAAGGCCGCCTTTTTCACGCTACAATGTTTTGTTTGTTTCTGTATGTATATGTTTAAATGTATTGTGAAATGAAGTGTAAATAAATAAAATAAACTATCTTGAGTCAAATTAAGATCAGGGGGGTGAGCACGAACAAGTTTCATACAAATGACAGTTCGACGATACGAATACTTTTTCGATACTTGTTCGTGCTCACCCCCCAGTACACTGGACTGTGTATTTAAATAATATGTGTGTAGGTAATTTGACGATTTTGTTAAGCACTATAATTACGTGACAATGCTACGTCACGTAGTCAAGTTTTAAGTTTTTTTTGTTTATGTTAGATATCAACAGACGAGCATGAGGTTCACATGATGGTACAGCCTCAGCCACAGGACATCAGTGAATGATGCGCTGTCGACCTACTTTTTACTTCGAGCATTCAGAAATCCATAGACTGAGACCGAAACGCGCAATGTGCACTTCACGGTTTTTCCATCTATGAACAGTATTTATTTAACACTTTATTATTTTTCAATCATTACGTAAAAAACTTTATATTTAGAAATCTAGATCTATACTAATATTAAAAAGCGGAAATATTTGTATTTTTGTATGTAACGAATAAACTTAAAAACTACTGACTAATTTCAAAAATTATTTCACCAATACAAAAGCTACATTGTCAGCGAGTAACATAAGCTATTTTATTTATATATTTATATATTTAAGTACATCTACATTGCACCCGTGCGAAGCCGGGGCGGATCGTCTAGTAAGTTATAGTTTGATTAGCGATGTCACGTGGCTATGAAAAGTTGTGAGTCAAACATAAAAAGTTGTTCGTGCTCGCCCCTTAATAAGTGACAGTTACCTTAGTAATGTAACTCTGTGGAAAGAGAAATTTGAATGGCAACATTTTTTTAACGTGTGTCACGTAACCAAACCTAAAAAGTTTTAAAACTGCTGATTGTCACCTAATGTATAGGTTTTCTTTTACAATAATATTATGTGTATTATTATTGTAAATATCACGCCCCGGCTTCGCACGGTCGAAATTTTGATGTTCTACACAACTACCCGACTGATTTTAAAAATTCTTTCACCAATAGAAAGCTACATTATCAGCGGGTAATATAGGCTTCTTAGTGTAGTACACCCGTTCGAAGCCGAGACGGATCGCTAGCTCTAAATATTTTTAACATGATCTCAATCAATGATTACTATGTAATATAAGGGTTAACAACATTTATTAATTTCAAAAAGAATATTAATAAAATATGAGGTGTTAAAATAGTTGTTATATGAAAAAAAAATCGTAATCGTACTTCCAAATACCTGGTAAGATCTCATAACGTCAAAATATAATGAACAAAAAGCTATTTAATCCTTTAAAAGCATTTCATTTAAACATATAACAATCCAAAGATTGAATCTAAGTTCAAAACTGAACTGTTCAAGTAAAAGCTCTTGGTTTAAAAACAATACTTACTTTATTTTGTTATTAAAATACCAATGCATAAAGTCAAATAGTTTATTCTCTATATGCTATATAATATCTTTTATTTCTTTTATATGTGGCGTTTTAGTAAAGAAGTAAGAACATTAAATGTAAGACTTTTTGTTTATCAATTTGTATTTGTCTCCATATTATCGGCGACACACCGGTCGGCTTACTTCACAAGGGGCTCTTAGGAATTATATAAAGCTGCTACAACATGCTACGAGGTGATTTGCTACGAATATGAGGATTTTTTTTTAATAATTAAATATTTTTTTAAGCTTTCACGAATTTCTTTATAACAAACGATTTACTATAGAGAATTTTATTTAGTATTTCAAAAGGTAACATCACAAAAACTGTAATCCAAGTGAGTATTCATTATTACAATTTCATAGTACTAATTAATATCGTACGCCTATATTATTTAGATATCAAATAATGTATCATTAAACTTAAAAGATAAGTATGATAGAAAAGGTTTATCCCCTTCTTAATTAAGATTATTAATTCAATGTATTAGTATTTTTAAGCACAGTACCATTATAGTTGAGGCCATGCCTTGGTAGCTGCAGTGTGGAAAGACCGCCTGCGAGTTGGAGCATCGAACTGCGAAAAGTGGAAGAGAGAATATTTAAATGGTGTGCTCCCCTAGGCCTTCATCCAATAGTGGCTAAGCACAGACTGAAGAAGAAGAAACACGCTATTCCTTTTAGTATACACGATACAAAAGTAAGATATTCTGTATTAACAGCTCTATATAATTCTCATAAGATAATCGACATTTCTCATATAGGTTACTACCGTCGAGGTTCATCGCACCTTTTATTGAGCGACGTTTGTTATTCAGATAAGTTTTGTATTAGCTCTTAGTACGAGGCCATGAAAAACTCGTCTCAAACTCCCAGATAAATATCTTATTTCTCACAGCCTGCGGATAATAAAGGTTCTCTCCGCTCTTTTAAGTGGCCCAATGTTAATCCCTTAGAGCGATAAGTGGCACGTGATTGGACGATATGTACGTTTAAGAATATGCCAAGACCATAATGTTATTTTCTGTATGGATTTTGTATTGAATGTCAGTTACTTTTCTGCTTACTAGGATACTTGGGATTTGCGTGGGTTTTATGTTACCTAGATACTGACAGACGAGCGTGGGGTTACCTGATGCTAGGTGATAGTCAATGATGCGCTGTTGATCTATGTATTTGTTATTTCGAGAATTGAAATCTGAAATTGGAACACAATCTTTTTAAACAGAAATGCGCAATATGCGCTTGACTGTTTTTCATCTATGAATGGTGATATTCCTCGCACACGTTTAATACTTGAAGTGGCTAGACTCGGGTAAACCTATTTTTAGAAAAAATAAGTAATATCAGACCTGGGGAGATCTGAACCCGCGATCCTTTGGATAGCCAACGGCCAACGATCCCGCCAATGTTTTTCTTGACTCGGTTATGTTTGGTTATGTGTCTATTACACGTTAATTTTTTTTTAAACGTCTGTTTACAAAGCTGAGGAAATATCAAAGTTAAATCGCGATATAAGAACCATATGAACGTATCTACAAAGAAATAACTTGTCTTCTTAGATACCTAAATAATTCTTAACTTTATTATATCTCTAATGGTGTGCCAATTTACTGATATAATTTTTTTATACGTCAATTGTATCTAAGTATATCGTTAATATCGTCATAATATTTAAAAAAGAACAAAGAAAAATTAATAAATAATAATAATTAAAATTAAAAATAACATTACGTAGAGGATTGCGCGCAAGATGGCGCACGACACTTGAGTGCATTTTTAATTAAATATTTAAATTTAAGTTTATTAGACTCAAAAATTCAAATCGATTTTATTATTTCTAGAGGTAAAGTTAAGGTAATTATTTGAAAGATACTAAAGTATTGTGTTATTCTAAATAGTATCTTATTCTTATATACAAAACCGATCCGAGCGAGACATGAGATTATCAACGTATCACAAATATCTAAACCTTTCAATGAACATTGACATACAAAAAGTAATCTTAATGAGTCGCGTGAAGTTATCTCCGGATACCTGCCGGCGGCGACTTCAAAGAGCCGGCAAATAAAAGATCAAGCCGATGTGAAAAGCTTTGCGTATTGTTTTATATTAAACTGAAATAACAATAGGTAGCCCTTTCAATGGACCGTGCCGCCACAATGAGCCGCATTAAGCAGCGGTTACATGGAGTCGAGGTTCATTAAACTTTTAGTGTATCGAAGATTAGATAGATTCAACAATTAGATAAAAAATAAATCAGTGTGCGCCGATGCCATATAGAATGAAATATATCCGCAGCTTGCAGCAGCTGCTACCGGTGGCCTACGGTGTAAAGGCTACGCCAATACACTTTGCCTTTTCGTAATCAGAAAGCAGTGGAGAGGAGTCCTTTTTTTAAAAGAGGGGAATGCATTTACGTGCTGGGTGCGAGTTTGGGACCCGACCTTACCCGGTGAATCTCTCTGCTAGTCAAAAAGTGGGTGAGTAATACCCACTGAACCCCTCTTGACCCTCAGGTCCGCCGATATTAGGATTCTGGGATCATAAAGCATGCTGCTAAAAACCCCGACGGAATTGTATGGTGGAGGGCGGAGATCGGGAGTAGGGTCGAGGAGGTGCACATACCACGTTTTTCCGCCCTCAGAGGATCAACAGCGATCCTCTTTCGCTCTCTTTCAGCTTTTTTTTGAAACGGCTTATTTTTGAAAATTTTCTCTAATCCCGACTTCCATTTAGGCGAGTTATTAATTGTCTTAAGCCATGTAACCCGTGCCACCGCTTGTCTGAACATAAGTGGACAATAGCGGACAACGCTCACCTTGTGAACATAATGTTAATGTGAAATACTACATCTCATTGTTCCGTCACCTGGAAACCAACTACGCTGCGTTTTCATTACTGTCCGTCTTTTGAAGTGATGATTTATACTTCTACGCGACATCGCTGTATTATTCGCCTTTGAGAACATTGTTTACTATGCGGTTAACCGCATAAATTAATTTTTATTTGCCTTATTTGACCCGTTCATTGCAATTCGAGTAAGTACAATAAAAATTGAATTCTATGAAATAATTGTCTTTATGATATAAATACTAATATAAATATATGTAGGTATATGTAGCTGTTATTTAACGGTATAGGAAATTAAAATGTCGACCAATTTGTTTTATTATAACTGTTGGAGTTAGTAGAATTGTGCAGTAATCGGTTAATGTGCTGTAGATAGTAAGACTGAAATAAAAAAAAAATGAAATATGTATTATGTGGACTTTCAGAAAAGTTTATTCTTTTTATTACTTATCTTAAATTTTGGTCACTTTAAATAAACCTAAGTCTGTGTTCCATGCACTTAAAACATCACTCAAACAAGTTAACGTCAACATGACGATTGCACCCGGCTCTGTCTGCCTTAAGCCGCGTATCGAGAGCAATTACCTTTAATGGGTAGGCTTGACAAATGATTAAGCTTCGAGGATTTGCATTGAATATTGAGAGAATATAGAGCATTTTAAAGGACTAACAGCCATAGCATACAAGGTACTTTAACGTTGATATCCTACATAATATTATTATAAATGTGAAAGTTAGTGAAAATTTATGTATGGATGTTTGTTGTTCTAAAACTACTGAAGGGATTTTGTTGAAACTGTACAGTATTACAAACAATAGAATTCACTTTGACATCACGCCAATTACACGCTCGAATATCGATAGCATTTGATTCTAAACCTGCTATCCGACCTGGCTTCACACGGTTATACTAATGATGAAAATGAGACCAAATTGCTCCTTTGAAATGAGAATCAATCTGTTAATATGTTTGTTAAAATTCATACAAACTTTGTGTACATGCGAGCATTAGGTTCACTTGAAGGTAGGAGAAATCTCAGCCACAGAACATAAGTCAATGATGTGCTGTCGACCTACTTTTTACTTCGAGCATTCGGAAAACCATGGACTGAAACAAAAACGCGCAATGTGCACTTCACGGTTTTTTCATCTATGGTATGGTGGTTCCCGGTCGGAATTTCTATTTTTTTTACATACAATTACAAAATTAAGATATAGGTGAAGTCGTTTTGAAGGGATTTGCGGACAAACATTAGTGGCAATTGATTTTTATTTATTCAAGTCAAACACCCTGAAATTACGAGGTTGAAATATAAAACATAATGTTTATTTTTATCAAATATTAAATCGTTCACGGTTACAATAATAACAAGATGAGAAAATTATAATAAAACGCATTGGAATCTCGGAAACTAATTTCTTGTTTCTGTTCAGTGTAAGAGCGAGATATTCATTTAGTGTTTTGAACAATAAAAACGAAATTTGATCATTGTACTGACTGCTATGGTCACTTAAGGGCTAGTTTTTTATACTTTTTTATTCTTTCGTTGATTATTCATATTGGTTTTGTATTAGCTTATGAGGTGAGAGTCTATATAAAATAATATTACTGTATATAATGAAAAATCATTAACAAACTAGCCTAGCTGCAGTCAGAAACATGAAAATTTTAGTAGGTTACTTTTATATATACTCGCTGTACTCGGCATACGTTGCAATGTTACGTATAATATATTTTTTTGGCCAAGTACTTTGCGGCGTATGCAGAATAACTTACCAAAGTTTGATCATAATTTGGTGAACAGTTTAGGAGTGCATAGCGGACAAACATACTTACGCTGATTTTTATTTACATATGTATAAGAAGATTATATTAACAGATGGGTAAAATTTATAATAATCTAAAAGTAGAAAAGGCGAATTCGATTTAGTTACTAATGATAATTTAAAATTAGTCAGACAGCTTCTGTATTTAAAGATACTTAAATAAATTTCAAGCAATAAGTTACTGTACCGGTTTTGTCATAAACCAAGTTTTAATTAAGACGAGAACCGACACCCACACTAGTAGAATATACTAATTACTGTGTACTGTAACACGATCACACTCACTAAATGATTATTTTTAATATTATTACGATGAAGATATGTAAATTTTTACTGGAACGCTTCGCCTTAAATGTTATCAGTTCATCTGGGCCTGTCTCAGGTAAATAAATCGAATATTTTAGTGCCCAGCCATTGTTATAGTCATTAACCCTTTTGTCTCATTAAACTCGATATGAAATTCCACCTTATTTCGGTTACCGCCGATGACAGCTCAGATTATATTCCTTTTTTAAATCAACCTTTTTCTTGATAGACTTTTTTCCCCGTTTGAAGGGCAAACGGACAGTACTCCGTGTTTCTTTTTTTAATTAAATTGACATTGTCTTCTAAAGACGAAAAGTTTATGATTCGAATTTTTGTTCGTTTTGCTTTAAATTTTATGATATGGTAACTTACGTTTTATAGTCTGCACTTGTTCCAACACAACAGGCAAGATTAGTTTGATGATTTTAATTTTAGAATTCATAAATAATATTATATAATCTACGTTAATCTTGTCAAATTCAAATTCAAAAAAAGAATCTTGTGTTCTAAATTCAATTAATAACTTTAAAAAACTATAAGACTTAATTTTAGCGTTATCGCATCGTAATAAAAAGTAATTGTAAAATTAAATCAAACCTTTGTTTTTCATTGAGAAATCTGTTTACAGAGGAGGTCCTAATGACTTAAAGTACGTACTTACATTAAAGCAATTAGTCGTTTATCAGTGTAATGATAAGAATAATGTCTCGGAGTATAAGTGGCTACGATTTAGATAGTTTACGTATTTTGTAGCGTTTGTTTTATATAAATTATCTGTAATTGCCAACTAATTTATGGGCTGAAGTATTGTGGGAAAATATTTTTGTAGTTTTTTACTTATCTTATTTAAATAAAGCTATCTGATTATTCACAAATATATTTCGTAGTTGTTCTAAAAAGTATAATTACATAGTATTTGTGTATTTATACCTTTTAAAGCTTAATTAATTAGGTATGAATTTATTTATAATTTTCAACATTTTTTTAGTGTATAGATGACACTCGACATTTTGTAAGACAGCAAGCATTATATTGTTTTAGCAAATCTATTGGTAACTTGACAACCCCCGTGAGTTAGTAGTATGCGCGCTTCGTTTAGAACTCATGGAGATCCCGGGTTTGAATCCAATCGGGCACAGAGGACTGTTTACCTACACGTAGACGTATGTATATCATTACTTCCCAAAGTTTGTTCGTTATTAGCGACACTATCGAATGGTGTTATAACAGAGGGTGTATTTTTTTTCAAAATCAACGGGTTCGATTCCTATTGTTTTAGTTTTTATCAAAATCGGCCTCGAGACTTCTTTGATTACTTTTTGCTAGTCGTTCTTAGATTCGTATTTGGTCATGCCCTTTGAAAAATTCACCCTATACAATTATACATGTTTTATTAGTATATATATTTATTATAGTAGTATATATATTTCTCAGCTCTTCTGTATTTTTGAATGTAAACGGTAAGATCAAAGGCGATTGAACAAGTGTTGTCACACCACAAAGCTTTTTGTTCGGTCGTGTTAAGGCGGTTACAGGCCGCAACATGACATAAAGTAAACGGTAAGTAGGTTTTTTTTACGAGATTTATAATACTCAAAGTGATCCATACTACTCGCTATTTGCAAACATTTTCTTAATATAAACTGCTTGCAATGAATCGAATGTTCTTGGTCTACGGTTAGTACTCTTGTCCACATGAGCTATTTTCCTGATCGATAGAAAGTTCACGAGGGTAATTGCGATATGGGCCGTGACTCCGTGAGAATATTCAATTAAGTCCAACTTAATTGTGACTTGACAAAGTAAAGTTCTAAGTGAACTATCTTCCGTCCAGTTAACTGACCATTATCTTTGCCTTTGTGAATCGTGCTCGCCTAATTGGGGGGTGGTTGGGCGCTCGATTTGAGTGGATATGGCGAAATTAATAATGTCTTTAAAAGTTTTAAATATGCGTTGCAATTTTGCGGTCAAACAGCTGAAGGGGAAATGGGAGAAAAAAATGTTATGTACAATAAAAAAAAAAATCAATGAAACACAGAAATAGTATTGAGCAGACACATTCGGGAAATCAGTTTTTATAGTGGGGATATAAAAACGTACCGCACGTATTCTTGATCAAAGGCTTTTCAATTAATTTCTGATAAAGTTTATTCGATAAGGTTCTTAAATAAATATTATAATCTTTTTTTTTCGGATCGACAGACGAGCATGAGGTTCACTTGATGGTAGGTGATACCACACAACAGTCAATGATGCTGTGTCGAAATATAACTTCGAGCATTCGGAAATCCATTGACTGAAACCGAAACGCGCAATATGCACTTCACGATTTTTCCATCTATGAACGGCGGTTCGTTACCCTGTCGTAATTTCAATATTCCCCCGACCCGCTCGAAGTTAACAGAAGGAGACATGGGGAGACATGCTTACAAAAAATTATAAACATGTCGTCCCAGTGAGATTCCCACCTTAACCTTGATTCAATAGTTATTTTAAATGCCATAACAAAGTGCGTATGTATGTCATATTTCAAATTAGTTCAAAATCAATCAAAAAGCTTATCCCGTATTGCAAATAAAGCTGGTCATATCCACATTAATTCACCGGAAGTGTCCAGCCACTGGCTCTAATCGAGTTATTGTAAGGGCACAATGCGGCAATCAACGCGCGCTTGCTACTTTGCAGGTGCCGCATTGTTGGCTATTGTGAAACACGCCCTTATATTCGAGATTTCGACTAATTGGTGAAAACAAAAATAACAATACATATTATTGGATGTCTTTTAATATCTCGTTATTTTTTTTTTGATACAGTTGCATTTTGCTTTTATAAAAAGATCGCCTGCGTGACTCAGTGGTAAGTTCGATGCATTTAGCACCGGAAATCCTGGGTTCGAATCCCGGGGAAATAAAATTAAAAAAATATTTCGGTCGAGTAATGTGTCCGTCCCATGCCCTAGTCTAGGTAATTTACATTATTTGTATAAAATACATCGGAAGACATTAAATAGTATGATAGCCACAGACAGAAAGTCAAATTTCTATTCAGTCAACAAACCATTCTTATACAGAAAATCCGTAAAGTGCTCATAAATACCATAAAATATAAGGCCGACAACGCATCACTGACTGATGTCCTATAAATAGTACCTATCACCAAGTGAAACTTACACTCATAGATATCTTGATCGAAAAGTTTATAGTCCTAGGTTGAAGAAGATTGCCAGATGGCACTTACCATCATGTACCATCATAAAAAGCATATAATAAATTCTTGCAACATCACATAAATACTTTTTAAATACTCTACAGAATACACTTGTAACGAAACAATAGCTACATTATTTTCGTATCGATTAATTTTTTATTCGGATTCGTACATTTCTTGCTTGTACAATATTTCCTACATAATAGGCTATTGTATTTTAAAATTTTAATCTGCTACCCTCCTTGGCGATACTGCTAATAATTTTGCATACCCGTTCATATAAAATCGAATAAAAACTATAAATTATTACGTGCAGGCCTGGATCGGACTTAGATCGATTCATTTATCCAACAATACAATGCTAATTAACATCAAGAATCGAATTCTGTTTTTAGATCGAGTCAATGAAGGATTGGAAAAAAGAAAAATGTCAACCTTTTATGCCTTCTCGTAACAATGGAGACAATATGCATATTAAATACCATACATGTAATACAAAAAGCTTAAGATTATTATTCTGTAATGATTATTTCGTTTAACGCCTTTGATTTTATTTTTTAGTAAAGTCATTTTTTTATTTTATTAGGTATATAAATGGTTCATAATAAGTATGAAATTCGTTCAATGTTATTCTGTTGAATTTAAATACGGTTTTCCGTTTTTCATTTATACGATTTCATTTTGTTAAGAATTTGTTTCCACTGCGAAACAGAAAATGTTATTTTTATTTACTTCATACTTTTCTAAACACTGTTATAATGTAGCTTTCTATTGGTGAAAGAATTTTTAAGTTAAATCGAAAAAAACAAACAAATCTTTCCACTTTCTTATATTAGTATAGATATAATTAAATTTCTAGAAGGTATTTAGAAGTAGTATTTTTGCTAATACTTAGATTTAATTCATAACGAGTCAGAAAGGGAAGATACATTTCTTTGTCTGTTACACTGATAATCTTTTATTTACAGGCAAGTAGGTGTCATAATTTTGTGCCTAATTGAAACAATTTTTTTTTTGTTTCGAACCTAGGACATCTTGTGCTAAACGTAACTTATATATGACTGTTCTTAGGTCAACGGCTGGAGAGTACGTATGTAATATTGCTTAATATGTATTATTTCTTAAGAACTTCCCATACATTCGCATCAGTGCTAGCGACAAAAATGTAAGGGCAAAAAGTAAGTTCTTACAAAACAATAGTAGCATCGAGATTGTTGACGTTTTTATCATTTCGTGGAGAACAAAAGCTGAGGCTTCCTGTAGAGGCTGCATCACCATTCTTGTGGAGTGACTCCACATACAGACCTGGAGCTTGGAAAATATTGAAAATAACAAAACGTCATCTATTATTTAAAGAAAAAGGGAATTATACTGAAAATGAAACATAGAAATATAAAGTTTACAGACACTTTTTCACGTTAATATTTCTGATTTTTATATACGGAGAAACTGCCTGATTGACAATGTTCATAGCTAGAACAACTTGCGAAAAAGAATTTGGTGTAACATAATGTCAGTAAGTCAACATTTTTGCTTCATAAAGAAGCATAATTTCGTTTAGAATTACAGTATTTTATTAAAATTTCGATTTTCTATAAATATAATCACATTATATTACATTCTTATTCACTATTTATGTTGCAGGAACGCTCATACCTTTCAGCGACCACGTTAAAAGCTTAGGAATTTTCCTGGATCAGACTCTGTCATGGACACATCAGATCCAGGAACTGAGTAAAAAGCTATTTGCAGCTGCTGGTTCACTCAGGCGCTTAAAAAACTTCCTCTTCCAACCAGAATTTCACTTACGAAATCCCTTCTCCTTCCTCTATTAGATTATGCCGATGTTACTTATGTTAATCTCACTGAAGAACAATTAAACAGACTTGAGCGCCTGCAAAATTTCTGCATACGCTTCATTTTCGGACTCAGGAAATTTGATCACATTACAGAGTTTCGTACAAAACTTAAATGGCTACCTATCCGCCTTCGCCGGGATGCTCACATCCTACATCTCCTGTATCGTGTACTCTTCAACCCTAAAACGCCTCATTACCTTAAGGAAAGATTTGAGTTCAGAGACTATCATGACAGGCCCGTAAGATCTACGGAGCTCTTACGGCTTGAATTGCCAAAGCACCAGACTTCATATTACGAGCAGTCATTTACGGTCCAGGCAATCAAGCTTTGGAATGCTCTGCCACTTGCCCTGAAGAAAGCTAACTCTTTAGATTTATTTAAGAATATGCTTTTGAATTATCTTTTCTCTACAAATAATTTGTAATAGTATGTGTATTAGGGTGTCCCTTATTTTTCAAACTTTTAAATTTGTAACGCATAGTTTTTAGTTTTGTTCATTTGCCTCTAAAACACTCGGAAATAAATTTTTACCTTATTTGGAGTATGATAACCCGTGCCGAATTGCATCGAATTATGTTCATACATGTTGCGCTGCAGTAGCGGTGCGGATTCGCGGTATTTGACATTTGTTCTCAATTATTCCCGCGATTAACATGAATTGTTTTACATTTAAAAGATGGCAGTGGAATTAAGAAGAAATAAAAAAAATATTTTATTAATTGGTGACGTAAATTATCAAATAACAGGCGCAAAGTTACGGTCTAATCGACAAGTTTTTGCAGAACTTCAGTCTAAACGATTCCTTTATTCTCATAATGAAAAAAAATATATTTTTTTAACATTCGTGAAGTTAAATTTACTGTTAGTGAAAACGTTAATCTCGTCATTCGGGAGTGTATTATATTTTGAGAAAAAGCTAGAATCCCTACCAGAGCTATAACTAACTGTGTAAAAAACATTTTTGTGATACAACCATAGAAGATTTGTTAACACTTTATAATCAAGAACTGCTAAAATCATTAGACGTGACGATTATCGGAAACTGGTTGAACTATCTAATATTTTCTTAGGAGGAAATAAAAATTAGACCTCCTGGAGCGCTGCATCAAGCAAAGTGGATGGCTAGAGCTATTTACTCTCTCTAATCTTGAATGAATCTCTCTAACTCTTTAAAGATATATTTCTTGCAATCCCATTTTGAAATTAGCGCCAAGGATAAACGAGCACTTCAAGACGTCTGTTTATTAATTGCGGTTATATATGTGAAACCATGGCTGGGATGTCGTCTGGCGGTGAATGCACCAAATCAAGATTTGTGATTTTTAAAGAGACTTAAGGAATATTAAAATGTTGACAAAATTATCTCCAAAGCAGCCCTGAGCAAGTGGAGTCATCATCTTTGGAACTTGTCAGAAGAAATTGCCGTTTTATCACTCGTTGATGAACAAACCTGAACCTGAAGATGAACATTTTAGTGAACTTACAAAGAGAGAGTTCGTATGATTCTGGGAGTGGGATACATTCCATCTGAAGAAGATATGTCTAATTATTTGTATGGTAAGTAGGAATACAATACATCGTTCTATTTTTTAATAAATAAATTGATAATAATACTGCCTTATTTATTGTTGCAGGAAAACCATTAAGTGATTTTATGTCTGTCAAGAGCACAAATTTATTTTCTCGATTAAAAATTAATAAGAATTTCCTCCAGAGACCCCCTTCTACATGGGATAGCAAAGATAAAAGTGCTTTCTTTAAGGACAGTTAATAATACAACTGAAAGAGTAGTATTAAGTAAGATTTTCATGGTTTGATCACAGCAAAGGAAGAGCAAAAGCAATGTTTGCTTCGCTGTGTTCAGGAGCATAGAAATCTGTTTTCAGACTGTAAAAAAGAGACTCACAAAATATAAATATATCCTTATTGATCTATAATTTTATCTTCTTTTAATAAATATTTTATAAAATTTAAATATTTCAATTGATTTAGCTACATAACCGAAAGGGTTAAAAACAGCAATTTTCAAAATCTTCAGAGATCTGTCGGCACGGGTTAATGTAGACGTAGGAAGATAAAATTTTGTATTTAAGTAAGTCTGGGTAGTTTAAAAAAAAATAGGGGGTATGCATTTCGATATCAAAAAAAATTTTTTTTTCGGCCATATAAGGGACACCCTAATGTGTATATGTGTATGTTTATGTATGTGTATGTATAGTTGCATAATATGCGTGTATGTATGTATAAATATAATTCAGGTTTTCTTATTAGTATTACTTTTTCTTTCTTTTTTTGCACTACCTATTTCTTCTCTTGTGTCTCTCTTGTACCATATGGTTGCCTGGAAGAAATCGCTACTTAGCGATAAGGCCGCCAGTTGTACTTTTCCTGTGTGTTTCTATGTTTGTATATTTCTGTATTTCTAGTGCAATAAAGTTTTAAATAAATAAATAAATTCTTATTAAGCAAATTTCAAAAATGTCGATTTATTAGCGAGCGAGTTTTTATTGTCCTACTAAACTACGGTAAAACGATGTTTACATTTGAAGGAGCACAGTTATACAATAGTTAACAAAATGTTAATTTATTAAGTGTTTATAAACGGCGATTGGCTAAATATATTTTAAATAATCTATAATCACTTACAAATACATAGTAACTTAGTATTATAAAATTTTTATTATATCGGCGATGAATGTATATTAGGTTTGTTAAAATTATGTTTCTCGTGTAAGCAATGTTAATCTTTAACGCGAAATAAATATCCTTAAACCTAATGTCATAATACATTCATACATACTTACGTATACATATACATCACGCCTCTCTCCCATTGGGGTAGGCAGAGATCTCGGAATTCCATATGCTCCGATCCTTACATACCACTTTCGCTTCTTCCACTTTCAACAATGCTTTCATACGCACTCGTATGCGGTTTCGAGTACTTTTGACCTGGCCCTTTTGAAGAACGTCGCCAATCTGATCAAGGTACGTTTGCCTGGTCGACCACTCCCGACTCTATCACTCACACCAGTTTCATAAATCTTTTTCGTTTCCCTACTTTCATCCATCCTTTCTACGTGCCCAAACAACTCAACATACCATTTTCAAATCTTGTCACTACATCGTCATGTCATAGTACTAAAGAATACTATTTTATCAAGATCTAAGGCCTTCGATTGTTGTACGTTAGCCATGAGTACCGTATGTCCCACATCTCCGCAAGACGCATCTCGGTACATTAACTTACAATAGAGGTGGACGTTCTATTCATCGGCACAAAGCGTCGATCGGACGATCGCTGTGCACGTGATATCAATGTGAATCGTATGGAAATATTGATCCTACCACTCCCTTCCTGATCCCGTCAGTTGGCCAACTTGACGACTATTGTATGCTATCAGCAGATATCAGATAACTTACGTTATTTAGGTAGTTTGCCCGTGACTTCTTATGTGCAGTTAGATAGCCTTTGCCTTTCTTTAGGGGAGAGTATTTTTTTATCTATACTATAACATTATAAAGAGGAAAGATTTGTATTTTTGTATGTATCGAATAAACTTAAAAACTACTGGACTGATTTCAAAAAATTCTTTCACGAATAGAGAGCTACATTATCAGCGAGTAACATAGGCTTTGCTTTGTTTTCATCTTCATTGTACCCGTGCGAAACCGGGGCGTTTTGCTAGTATTAGATATTGACAGACGAGCATGTAATGAGGTTCACTTGATGGTAGGTGATACTTTAGCCTCAGAACACCAGTCAATGATGCGGTGTCGACTTTAACTTCGAGCATTCGGAGTATCATAGACTGAGACCGAAACGCGCAATATGCACTTCACGGTTTTTCCATCTATGAACGGCAGTTCGTTACCCGGTTGGTATTTTGATATTCCACCTAAATGTTCAATGGCCGAAATTACCAGACGTGGAGAAGACATGTACACAGAGCATTATAAACATGTCACCCTGGACTTTATCTTAGCATACCTCGACAGATGAAACAAAAGAACAACACTGTATTACTTAGAACAAAAAGAACCAAAACTTAACAATGATATAGCCGCATATATCCAAGCTGCAGTTGTATTAACGAGGCATCCCAACGTACATTTGTCAAAAGAATATACAATAAGCGTTATGGATAACCGATAGTTTGTAGCTTAGTTAGGCGTAACGACCGTAACGTACATGAAGCTGTGAGTCTGTTTAAGCTGGGAGTATACTGGGAACAATGTGTATACAAAATGACAAGAAAAAAATATTATACAAAACACTCACCCAATGAGATGGAAAATTGTGGGCCCAAATGTAATAAGTTGTGATATGATCTAAAAATATTGTCATATTTTTTTATCTTATAATACCAAAAATCAGCTCAATTCTCAATCTGGGAGCGGAGAAATATTAGAAAGATAGTTTTCCTGAGATTCTCGATTAATGAATCGATTACACAATCACAAAAAGAAAACCTTTGGACAAGGTAATTAACTCAAAAGTAATTAAATGTACTTTAAATACAATATATTGCATATAATTACAGTTATGTTATTAAATAAAATATATATATGATTATCGATTTTTTATCGATTAAAATCGATCTTTAATTTTAGTCTGTCGTTGGCATGCCGTATGACAGTTGTTTACTCTGTGCTAATTCGTTTCGTGTTTTCTACGTTTTATGATATATATGTCAGATATTGATCGTAACATAACCTTACTTTTACTACTTAAAACTCTAATAACTCGGCTCTCAGATTGACAAAACTAATAGAATTTTCAACGAAAGACTATTAAGTCTCAATATATTAATTCACACCAATTTCATTTTGTTACATTTGGGGCCCAAAGTTGTATGTAATCGTTTCCATCTCCTTTTATAGATAAAATATAAGTTCAATAAACAAAAATAATAAACTGAACATTAAATAGTTCATATGTAGTGCAGGAAATGGTTCACTGACTCAGAATTAACTATGACACGGCACTGATTTTCAGCGATCCCCATACATACAAACCTAGATACAGTGCGTTCTATTAAAAATAAATAATAATAAGCATGCATTTTCAAATGACCGCCTCCGTGGCTCAGTGGTAAGCGCCATGCGTTTAGCGCCGGAGGTCCTGGGTTCGAATCCCGGGGAAACAAGATTAAAAAAAAAAATTGTTTCGGTCGGGCAGGGCACAGAAGGCTGATCATCTACTTGCCTGTAAAGAAAAATGATCAGTGAAACAGACACATAAATGGGTCTGCCCCATGCCCCACTAGGGGACTCGGGAATTCACTTATGCATTTTCAAATAAAAGACGACAGTAAAATGACTGAAATGAATGAATTATAGAAAATAAATGTCTATAATTCATTAATTTCAGTGATCAATATTGTTATTTACAGGAAAGCGCTTATCAGTTTTATGAGCTCTTCCGACTGAAATATTTCCTATGTATTTCGAAAATGTCAAATTTCTTATACTCAACTTGTGCTTATGAATCATTGCCTACCTCCGTAGCTAGTACGTTGCCAACTAACTACAGGCTGAAATTGTAGAGGGTATGACTTATTAATAAAGCGTAAGTGACGTGTGCACGTGCACAAGGCGGACGGGGCATTGTGCTCTCGACTGCCAGCTGGTGTGCACGTGTGAAACCACTGGCATCCAACCAAGACACTACAGTGGGCACAATTTTCTATTTTTTTATAGTATAGGGGGCAAATGGGCAGGCGGCTCACGTGATGGAAAGTGATCACCGCCGCCCATAGACATCCGCAACACCAGAGGGCTTGCAGGTGCGTTGCCGGCCTTTAAGAAAGATGTGGACTCGCTTCTTGAAGGTTTCGAAGTCGTATCGGTTCGGAAAAACCGCCGGCCAAAGCTGATTCCACAGAGTGGTTGTGCGAGGCAAGAAGTGTCTCTGGAATCGCGCAGTTGTGGACTTCCAGACATCAAGATGGTATGCGTGGTGTTTTTGACGCGATGTCTATATACATTAATTTTGTTCTACAGGAAATTGCGTTGTTAACATTGAATAAATAGCAGCAAACTGCGTAGCATTCTTTCAGTCTCTCAAATACTACAATAGATGAATCCCCAGTACGTCACTGACTTTAAAGAAGCATAACCATGCAGTACAAATGACAGAGCAGCAGGGGGCGCGACCGAAACTCACATTGTTGCTTGTTACAAGCGACAAATCGCCCCGCTTGTCGCTGATATTCGCGCGCCAGTTAATTGGCCTGAGATTAGATCTTTTATCATTTTATACGCTAGGATTACTTTACGAAGCCGGTATGATATAGAGAGAAATGTTAGGGTTTTACGATATCCTTCTAAATATGAACATATATGTATGCACAAAAGTATATACTATATAATATACGTTATTCAAAAACATTATATTAAGTCATATTCTCATTTTTTTTTTGTCAAATATAGACAGACGAGCATGAGATTCACTTGATGGTAGGTAATACAAGCTACAGAACATCAGTCAATGATGCGCCGTCGACCTAATTTTTACTTCAATCATTCGGAAATCCATCGACTGAAACCGAAACGCGCAATATGCACATCACGGTTTTCCCATCTATGAACGGTGGTTCGTTACCCGGTCGGAAAGTCGATATTTCTTCCACCCGTTCAATGCCCGAAGTTACCAGACGTAGGAAAGACATGCTTATAGAAAATTATAAACATGTCGTCCCGGTGGGATTCAAACCCACGACCCATCGATGCGCACGGCAGCTGGTGTTCTACCGAACGCGCCAACGTCAATCGTAGTTATTGCATAGTGCATTTGAATTAGTACAATATCTTAAAGAAAATACTCCTTTGAGCGAAGAAATGAATACACCCAAAGACATAGCATTACACGGAAAGCAAAATAGAGCACAGTAGCATTTCTAAGTAAAGGTAATAAGCGAATCATTTGCGCGTTCGCAGGAGCCGAGACAAATGAGTGTAACAATCGAGTAACTGGATCCATTTACTGGCCTCTTCTAAACCTGCTTTGTAATAGAGCTATGAAACTAGCGTTTGAAGGTATAATTATTATAAAAAAAATGTGACAATATTTTTCATTTTGTTTGTTTATCTAATATCTGTCAGCGTGGTCTAAGTTAATGTATGTACTAGTGACACGCCCCGGCTTCGCACGAGTGCAATGTATATGTACTTTATATAAAAAAAAATTACTCGCTGATAATTTAGCTTTCTATTGGTGGAAAAATTTTAAATCGCAGTTTTTGAGTTAAATCGTGACAAACAAACAAACAAATCTTTCCTCTTTATAATATTAATATGTACAATTGTAAATAATCTTTCTGTCTGTATCGTTCTCTAGGTATAGTTTAATTATACCTATAGATGTTGTATTAATAGATGTAGGACGATTGTAATAGTGTGCGATAGAAGTCGCTATAGTAGTTTTAATTTGGGTTCGAGTGGATCATAAACTGTTTATATTTACTTTAATTATTATATAAGTGTAAGTCTAAGATCATATATTTATTATCATTATTTAGCAGAACTTAAGCCATGTCCGCTCGACAATAAGGTTATGTGTATTTAAAAATATATTCATTTTTTATCATACTTCGAGTTGCCATTTTTGTAAATCAGATAGTATTTAATATGCCTTATCTGATTAGTAAAACTTACTTATACCTATTAAATATTCGAGCTGAGATATACATATGTACCTATGTGCCTCTGTATTACAATTATATCTAAAACATAATCACTACTTACGTTAAGATTTTTTTAACCTTTAAATTTTAAACTAAAGAACTAATAATAATATACATAATATGAAATAACAACATAAAATGAATTTAACAATTATTGTCTTTTTAAAACGAATTGCAGATTTTGAACATACATAATACAAAATAACAACATAAATAAATTAATACGTCATTATCAACTAAGTTTGAATTTAGAATAATTTATGGCCGAATTCTCGAACGCTAATCAACATTGAGGTGTAAGTATCTCTAACTCTTTCATTACGAAGGTAAAATAAAAGACAGAAACATTTTAAGAAGCCCCCAAATTTTGATCATCGTTTCCGCGGTTTACCTCTTATTTCATGACCCGATTCGTACACTCACATTCCAGAAAACAATGTCCGCACTGACGCGCCAGCCTTAAGGCAGCGAATGCATTAACGAACTACACCTCCTTTGATATTAAGCGTATTACTTTTTATTTTTTCTCCTGGCACTGGTAGCCCTCTCAGTCGCCCGGAGCAAATCGCGGTTTATTACCCACCGCTCAGTAATTTATTATTGCATTTTTTGTATTATCAATAGCCTATAGTCTTGTACGTTTTTTCGATATTAAAATGGCTATTGTTTATGAAAAATCGCTGTGAGATTTTTATCTCGATGAACGCGCTCACTCAATAACGCAGTTAAAAATGGCGGGCTCCCGGTTGCTTCATTATAGTTGTCTTGTACGTCGATATAAATATTTTTATGAAAGGCTCTTGCAGTATTCAAATCTATAATAAATAACATTAAATCACATCTCTTAGATCCGATTGTAAGGATGGTTAGTGCTATGGTAAGAGGTTTAATTCAACCATGTGTCGCAGATTCGTTTCTCGTTGTAAATTTTATAAGCTTTCCGTCTGGGTGCGGCAATGAAGGTCGAGGAACTTTTACAATCCGATAAATAATTAACTACTGTGTATGAAAAAGTATTGAGCCATTCCTGAGGTACAAACCAACAAGATAACTTTATATTACGTAACAAATTATTTTTTTCCGAACAACACAAGAAAGTTGAACTCCTGTTGTCTGGTCTTCATAATTATAAATCGATTTTATGAGTAAGGCTCATTTCGTTATGTCCGAATGAAGGTCAAAGTTATGACCTACATAATAAAAATAATTTTGTCATTTTAATTTTGTTTTTGATACACATAAATAATCGGTATTTGTCAATTAATATTTTTACATTTTCCAAAGCTTACAGAAATGTGTGAAACGAATTCTCACTGGCCTAATTTGGGCGTTGACAAAAAGATAACCACGGAACGCAATTGCCATTGTCCGTTCCAAATTCAAAATGAGGAAGACGAAGGGAATAATGGCGCAGGTTTTTAAAACAGGAACGTCAAGTTTTAAAAAAGGAATCGGTTAAACGGAGGCCGTTCGCAGGTAATCACAGGCGACGTGCATTGAGCTTAAGGCTGAGATCACATTCTTTGTTAGATTTTGAATTTGGAATGTTGTAGTTGTAATAACTTTATGAAAGATATTTGATTTTTTTTAAATATTTCGATGTTTCCCACGTAAGTTGTGAAAATAAAAAAAAATAATCATCTGTTTTTATTTATTGTCTGATAATATTTCGATGTTAAAGAATTTCTAGTACATACCTGCTAAAATATAGTAGTGTCTAACAGTCTAAGCACTTAAAATAATTGAAGCCGGCAACTCATTGGTTAGTTTGGTTTTTTAGATTTCCATGTTTGCCGATGATCACTTAGCCACGTAAGCTATTTGCTCCTCTGTCCTCTCCTTTGCATTTAAATGTTTTAAATTTCAACACAAAACACACTTATTTAAAAAAAAATCTTTTGTTATTAACGCTAGTATCACATGTTTAAAAAAATCATTTAAACAGAGCCCATTTAAAAACGCCTCAATTTATATGTAACAGTAGCGACATGATTTGTGCTTCTTTTGAGAATAGGTTTATGCTTTTTTCGTAGTTATTTTTTTTTTCTTGTAGTGATTCAAATTGTAAGGTGAATCTTTATTTTTAAGTAACTCAGTTGTAGCTAGATGATAATATGTCCTAGACCTTAGATCGCGTGCAGCGAGATACAGGTGCGCGCGCGCAGCCCGGAGCGACGCCCGCGCTCTTCATTCATTGTTACATTATCCGGCCCACGGCTATCG
The DNA here is from genome assembly GCA_905404175.1 of Anthocharis cardamines. Classification (NCBI taxonomy): domain Eukaryota; kingdom Metazoa; phylum Arthropoda; class Insecta; order Lepidoptera; family Pieridae; genus Anthocharis; species Anthocharis cardamines. Next base: position 4,535,653 of record FR989971.1, on the reverse strand, counting down.
CGATTCTTACTTCTTTTGTTAATTTATGATATAACATTTTATGTATTTATTTGCGACAAATTAAGTAGGCTATTAAGACATTTTCAGCGTCACTTACAAGAGAGGATACCTTACTCGAAAAAAAAAATAGCGATAGCTACTACAGCTTTACTGGAAAGTAATTTTGGAATAAACGGAAAAAAATGCTAAAAATATATGAATGAAAAAAACTTTGTTATAGTTTCATGAAACTTAAACCAAAGTGTGTACTCAAAACAATGAGCAGCAGGTGTATATAGGGGTGAAATTATTCCTGAAACTCTATTTTTTTAGATTTTCGCTGATATCTTCGAAACTAAAATATAAATAATTGAGAAAGGTATGTTGAGGTGGTTTGAGCATGTAGAAAGGATGGATGAAAGTAGGGAAACGAAAAAGATTTATGAAACTGGTGTTAGTAGTAGAGTCGGGAGTGGTCGACCTAGGCGAACGTACCTCGATCAGATCGGGTACGTTCTGCAAAAGGGCCAGGTCAAAAGTACTCGTAACCGACGAGTGTGTATGAAAGCATTGATGAAAGTAGAAGAAGCGAAAGTGGTATGTAAGGATCGGAGCATATGGAATTCCGTGATCTCTGCCTACCCCAATGGGAAAGAGGCGTGATGTATATGGATCTTCGCAAACTAAAATATAAAACTAAACTTGAGCTCCTGTATAAAGATATCCTGGCTGATCCTTGCTTTTAACAAACACACTCGTGAGCTAAAATTAAATAAGAATAAAATGAGAGCAATCATCAAAAATCCATTAGTTAGATAGTGACGGAAACTATTTATAATATAAATAAAATAATTGCACAGTGCGTTCGTGCACGGATGTATGGAAATGTGTCCTATCAGTCACGTCCAGTGATTATAACTTGTTATAAACGAGCTGGTTTATAGATAGTACTCATTTGTGGGAGCTGTCTGAAGTACCAATCTTATAGCATTTAGTTTAGTCTGAATATACTTAAGTCTATTCATATCTATATCTACTTCTATACTAATATTATAAAGAGGAAAGATTTGTATTTTTGTATGTTATGAATAAACTCAAAAACTACTGGACCGATTTTAAAAATTCTTTCACCAATAGAAAGCTACTTTATCAGCGAGTAACAATATTTTTTGTACGTGTGTGAAGCCTGGGTGCGTTGCTAATATGTATAATAAATAACAAAGTAAAGGAATAGAAGAAAATAGTGAATTCAAATTTGGCAGTTGGCTGTTTGTTTTTAATTTATTAATGAATACAATCAAACCGTTTTCGCTGGCTACATTTCGATAAAACTAAAATGTAAACTAGATTAAATAACATAGAAAATGGAAACTAGTTCTTATCCGGCTTGAAAAACCAAAACCCCTAGTGTAAATAGTGCTCTAAATTAGTGCTTTTTCGCGAATTACTCTTAGTTTATAGTTTATACAATTATGGTCATCAGATCTTTCTTAAATAGCTCACCTGAATTATAATTTGTCAAATACCAACAAAATTAAGGCCTTAAAGCCGGCAACCCATCTCCAGCCGGTCTAGCATGACAACCGCGACCAAATATTGACGACCGTTTTCTAATGTTTTAATCGATCATCGCTTTATTTATTTCGGGTCTAATATGACACTTACACAAAATATTCGACTTCTAATGTCAAATGTAGACATATGTGTCGGTTGAGATATCTTTTCTATCAAAGTTGTCGATGTCGAGACATACCTAATATATCTAGATCATATATCGCACTGCTATTACAATAGTGTCGTAACTCGAAATGTGTCGAATTCGATATTTGATCATTAACAGATACATAATTTCTTCCTCTATCCGTCAATAAGACCGTTGTAAAAATAGTGCAAGAAACGACTCCGAAATGGCGTTGTACGTCACTATACATGACTGACCGGTTGAGATATTGGCGCCTGCAAAACCGCGCCATTTTTAGTTGCATTCCTGACGTATCAATTATGAACGTGTCGCAGCTATTGTCGACCGCATCAATTCGAATTACTGCAGTATTGCTGACTCTGGTATGTAAATTTGCTTTTTACTATTTAGAGTTAATACATTGAAAAAATCAAAACGCACATATTATTTTAAGTTACTTCACTATAATTGATTCATACTATCGTAAGTTTAGATAATTATTTAAACTTAGAACATTCTTGTTGGTTTATTTAGTAGTTTTTGACATAATACATTGTTGGTGGATCATAACTTTTATGGAATTTTTTGGTGTATAATCTTTAAAATATAGGTATTTCATGTTCATAGCTTACTTAGTTGAATATAATAGTTAGATAAATTTACAGTAATAGCAAAATAATCAACGATATCTTGTATAAATTAATTTTTTTTAGTTGATACGGTAAAGGTGATTTTTTTATGTTGTTTACTTTCCACTCAAAAACCCAATTGTTTTCGTTTTAGATGAATCATGCAGCGAACTCGATTGTTACTAATGATGGCGAAGAAGTCAGCGTTTGTTGTGCAGCCAGATAAGTAGAACGAGATTTCGAGCGAGAAGGCACCTCTGTCTTCATCTTGTTATTTTTTTGTATCGCCAACAGAAAATCCGGTTAGTACTGGCAACGAACAGCCAAAGGGTGAAAACCATGGGCCTTGGACAGCTAAACTACCAGTGGCAACGATTGAGTTGCGATCATCAAACTCATCGCCTTCGATACTAAATTCAGTACTACAAGAAATCGATAACAACGTAGCACCAAGTACCTGCGGTAATGCCGCTTCAGTGAACGAGAAAATATATTTTATTTCACCTCTGCATTCTGGTGAGTGTCTACGATAATTCCGATTGCGACCCAAATTTTTCCCATTACTTCGCACTCGATCTAGAAGCTCCAGCAGCTCCAGTAGCTCTAGCAGCTCTAGCAGCTCCAGTAGCGCCAGCAGCTCTTCTTCGAGTTCCAGTGGATCTTCGAGTAACTCGGATAAGGAAGCTGTAAGTCTAAACCCCGATGCTGGTGGTTCAGATGTTCAAGAGGTTTCTAAGCCCATGGCTTCTTAGGGAAGGCAGAAAGTAAAGCAGGATAAAACAGAATACGTGATCCAACGACTTGGGAAAGCAATTTAGCGAAAATACTTCGAAACACTTGTAAGAGTAACAGTTCGCGTCCAAAAAACCTGTGTCTGAAAAGAAGATGGGTCCTCCATGGGATGGAGAAACATGTTATTGTTTGTAGTTTAAAATGACTGTTATTTTCTGTTAACTAACATTACATATACGTATAGTAGTAATACATTTAAGCTTAACTTTTTTAGATTTTTTAATAAACGTAAAATAGATACAAAGTGTCTCTTTAATATTAAGTTTTATTTTGTAACTACCTGAACATAAGTTTTCAATTTAATTGTGTTTATGCAAGCAAATAAAGTTAAATCCATGACGCAACTTCAATTAATTTCATATAAATTTAATCTGACAAATCATCTAAAATTGTAGTAACAAAAAATTTTTTTTCAATAAGTACTCAACTAAAAATGATTCAGTATTTTAGCATATCTTTTCAGAACAATACTGTGTCAACTAAAAAATCTCTGATTTCTCATTAACAGTGACCTATTTTTATTATTTTGTGAGTATGAATGTGCTTTGGATTAAACAAGAAAAGGTATTGTATCCTTCATTTCAGAAAAACTTGAACAGGAAGTCTAAAATCAGTTTTTTGCTATTTCTGAAAAAGTATACATTTTGAGTTACGACACTATTGTAATAGCAGTGCGATATCTAGTCATTACTCGTCCGCAAGATACCTCGTGATGGTCATGCTAGGCCGGCAGGACTTCTGGTGTTGTGGAGCCGCAGGCTCGTTTGCCCTCTATACTAAAAAAAATATATATATTTCACCACGACAGAATCAGCGTGAGCAAATTCAAATGATCCACTACTAAATATCGTGCGTTCAAAAGTAAAGCTTTAACAGAGTTCAGTATATTTGATAAAATGCAAACTGGGTCTCAAAATCTGTTAAACGTGTAAACTTATTTTAGCTTAAATTGATAGCATTCAGTTCCGGCAGTTGTCCGTAAGGTATCAGGGGAGTTTAATAAGTGGTCACTAAAACTGTGTCTATTGCGTAGTTCCAATTATAAGACTATGGTTGTATTAGTTAGTAACTTACGGAACTTTTGATGGATATTTTACATAAGCAGATTCGTTTTTGATAATTATTTCCATTCGGGTAAGGAAATACACGATAATGAACACGCCTTGAAATGTAAATGATGTATTTCGCTATCAATCTAGAGAGTTCCACATCGATGTATACGTAAAATATTCCCAAAGCGCATTTTCTACCATAAATTGTAATTGTAATATATAAAAAATATAAAACCTTAAATATTACACAAGTAAAGCCTTATCCTCACGTATAAGGTTTGAAGACAGCTTTATGACTGAAGCTATCAATACAGTCGGTATCGGAAAATCTAACCTTTACGGTAGTGAGTCAAAGGTTACAATACTAGCTTGTAGTCTGTGGACATCCAGCTTCTGTATAGTTGTCCTTTGTTAACTTTATATATATCTATACGTACTTAATATTATAAAGTGGAAAAATTTGTATTTTTGTATGTAACGAATAAACTTAAAAACGACTGGACTGTTTTCAAAAAATCTTTCACCAATAAAAAGTTACATTATCAGCGAGTAACATTTTTTTTTATAATATAGGGGGCAAACGAGCCTGCGGCTCACCTGATGGAAAGTGAACACCGCCGCCCATGTACATCTGAAACATCAGAGGACTTGCAGTTGCGTTGCCGGCCTTTAAGATAGGAATAGGCTCTCTTCTTGAAGGTCCCCAAGTCGTACCGGTTCGGAAAAATAAACATAGGCTACTTTTCTTCTTCTTCTTCCTGCCCTGTTCCCTTTTTTTGTGTTCGGCGCAGTATGTTCTCTTTTCCCATTCTCACCTTTCACTCGCCATATCATCAGTCACACCTCTCAAACACATAATATAATTATTCACACAGTCAATCCTTGTATTTTTTTGGCCTCCTTTATTTTGATTTTTTTGTAAAATTTATGTGAATAGGTCGAAGCATATCATTATCTCTAAAGACTAATCGATGACTGTCGACCTATTTTACTCAACTAACTGAGGGAGTTATCACTTAACATCAAGTGAGCCAAAAGCTCGACCTTCAATTTAGATTTTTTATTTTCGAACTCCAAATCCATATTCACTTCGTGAATTTCCGAGTCACTTAGTGAGGCAAAAGATTGACAAAAATTATGTGACAATTGAACTGATTATAATTTTTCTGTACAGGCAAGGTGATCAATCTTCAGTGACACGCGTCCGTGAGAAATGGAGTCTCAAATTCATATTAAAACACTTTTAAAAAACTGGACAAGTGCAAGTCGTATTCACGCAGAAATGGTTCCTTACAAACAAGATGTTCCCAATAAAAAATAACTATAAAACGGTTTTCGGAGTTTCCCTTTACTTGTGCTACATAACATTGCTTCATGCCAAATTTCACGATTCTAGGTCAACGGGAAGTATCCTAGGTTTTGATTTCTTTGCGAGTGTCAATATATGCGGCGTAAGCGGAGCATAAAAGGCCGCATCTTTTGATTACGTCAACTGAGAAGTTTGACTTCACTTCTGGAAGGGATTGCAGACTTGAGTATTAGATATTAATTTAAACTTGATACTGAGAAAAAAAGGTCTTGATAGACGGACAGACAGACAGACGGACACCAAAATGATCCTATAAGGGTTCCATTTTTGGTACAGAGTACGAAACCCTAAAAAGAACTTGCTTCAAATCCTTTGAAAGGCACAATATCAAAGTCAGCTGATCAAAATTAATTACAGTTCAAGCGGCCACAGAGCCGTGCATCAGATAAATATAGAAATTGAATTGTCAATAATTACAGCCGTCGAATATCACGGGTCGGAATTAACTGACCCCCTGGTTCAGGTGAAAATTTATTACACTAGTTTACCCACGGGTTTGCATTCAAGCGTGGGTTTACGCACTGCGTAATTCTTCCGTCTTTCGAGGGAATAGTCGTGTATTGAAAATCTATACTATTTTTTATTTATTTAATAACTAGCACTTACCAAGTAAGCACTAAGAGCACATGCAATCTAGCCTATCACTTTAGTCTTAAACAGTTTATTTCTATCCTAAATGAACTAGAAAATATCTTTTTTACTAAGATAATGTCCTTTAACACTTTTCTTATTGTCTCACTATCTTTACTACTATTATTAAAGGAAAATTGGTATGTTGTTTATGTTTGTTATGATTTAACTCAAAAACTACTCGACCGATTTTAAAAAGTATTTCACCTTTAGAAAGCCAAATTTTCACCGAATTACATAGACACTATTTATTTCAAGAAATTATAATAATGTAACCCAAGGTGTATTAAAAGGTTGTGGGGAGTAATCTACTGAACCGATTTTAAAAATTATTTTACCAATAGAAAGCTATTTTTGTAGATATACATATGTACAATGTACATTGCACCCGTGCGAAGCCGGGACGTGTTACTAGTGATATATAAACAGATGAATTTTTCAAATGGGTGTGCATTGTGCATCCGAAACTAAGACACTAGCGAAAAGTATTCAAAGAAAAGCGAAACTAAAACTGCATCAGTGGAGTTTTGGAAAATCAATACTATTCCTAACTAGGAATCGAATCCGTAGATTTAAAAGAAAGACATTGTGCGTGTGGAACGAATTTTGGGAAGTAATGAAATACGGGAAAAATATTTGGATTTTAATAAACTGTTTCATATTTTATTTTCACGGTTCCTGCCCTGTTCTCTTTTTTTTATTTGGAGTCGGCGCAGAAAGTACTCTTCTACCATTCTCTTCTTTGTTAAAATTCTCCCCAATGTTGCCGTTTATTTCTCACCTCACATCACTATTACGAACTAAACTTTCAATCACCTTTAAATATTATGTTTTATTAATTTCTCGAGCACTTTCCCACGTGCTCACCGGACACATTAAATAAAAGACGATAGAGCTAGTGATGTTCTAAATCGATGTTTGAGTAATTATTCGATATGAATGAATTATGTTGTTCATTAATTAGATGAGAAGACTCAGAAGCACGAAACCTTTTTAGTAAGTGCATAATAATTATTATGCAAACAGAGAATATACTGTAAAGTGCATGTGAACACAGTGAAAATTGTTGTCAGTGTAATAAGACAAGGCTTTAAAGAATACTAGTGGGTGAAATTAAATTAAAGAAAAATACCCTAGAATATTCAGTTAAAATAGAACTATTTATAAGGCTAGATTACAATATTTTTAGGAAAAAAAATTTTTTGATGAATTAAAAAAAAAGAATAATACAACGCGATTTATTATTTATATTGATTAAATTATTTATCCCGACGTTTCGGATGCTTTTCAGCAACCGTGGTCGCGGGGAGACCTCCCCGGTATACAGTATTTTATTTAAATGCTCGCGTTAATAAAAGACAATATAATAATACATAGGATTATGAATAATTTACTTTATTCATATATAGCTGATGTTATTTAGTTTAAATAAGCTATATAAAACTGGAATCCTATTAAATGTAATCAAAGTATGGTAAGTATCAAACGAGATGTTGTAATGCTTGAATGAATGAAATAATTCTTCGTTTCGTATTATATTATAGGTATAACTAAAGTGAATATTATTGAATTTTTTGTCTTTAAAAAAACAGTTTATTACGTTTATTTTTAGATATCTAAGCAGCTTCCTAAAATTGTAAGACCCAACTAAGAATCAAATAACATCTCATATAATATTAAGATTTTTGAATATTCAAAATAGTATTATTAATCATAACTACCACAACTAACCTAACATAAACAAGAAAAATAAAAAATCCAATCTATCGATAGCTAATCGAACATCTTCACATCACTAGTGCAGATATTCGATTCACCCGCACTAATGTACTCCGGGCAGATATGATATATTGACAGCCACGGACAGACAGATACATGGACTGACTGCGCTGAGTTACGGTTAACTAGCGTGTTATTATTTTGTAATTTGTGACGGTAACTCCCAGTAACAAATGTTACTGCGCCGCTTGAGATATCGTTTGAGTTCCGATAGGCAGTAGTCTCGGAGTATTTGTATGTAAAGTGGATTTTATTAATGAACTAATAATGGCCTCCGTGGCTCAGTGGTGAGCGCGATGCGTTTAGCACTGGAGGTCTTGGGTTCGAATCCCGGGGAAACTTTAAAAAATCGGTCGGGTAGTGCACAGAAGGCTGATCACCTACTTGCCTGTAAAGAATAATTATCAATGAAACAGACACAGAAATGTGTCTGCTCCATGCCCCACTATGTACCTATACCTACCTATAATATAATACCTATTTTGAAAAAATCTATATGAAGTACACATTGCTAGTTTCTGTCTCAGTCTATTTCCAAAGGATCTAAGTAAAAAGTAGGTCGACAGCGCATCATCCTTTGATGTTCTGTGGCTGAGGACCATCGTCGTCTAACATAAAAAAATATATCTAGAAATTACAGTGATAAGGCAGATGACTCAGCATATTGAGGTAATAATTTAAAATAATAATTACTACGCTAGTTTCCAGTCTGTGCGTATAGTCAATTTTACGTGATACTTATAATCACAATCAGCAAATGATCAAATATTGGCATCAGTGTAAAATATAATCATTTATATTTAATTGAACGGTAAAATCCTATATTGATATGATAATTTATTCCACAATACGACTCGTCACACCAATCTTAGCAGCCATGACTATTTCGCATTAATTTCCATTAGACCAATCACAGAATAGAGCGCGCCTACAGTGATTTTCTCAACCAATCGCGTTAAAGAATTTGAAAAACAATAGAACATAAAAATTTCGTCATGCATTTGTGCGCGTGAGTTGCCACAAATCCTTGGATACTAACGTTATTTGTAACTAGAGTTTACCCACGTCTTCGCTTTAATGTAAAATAACATTTAGATATAGAATATATACGTATATACTAGTAATGGCTACACATATGCATTATGATAGATACCTATTTTTAACACTAAGTTACTCAAAGGATGATGTATGCTTAAAGAAAAGGCAGGCTCAGCTTATGCTGACCAATATTGCCTAGGTATATACGTAGTGCTGATTTTCAACGACTGTCTGGGTAATTTACTTATATCGCGTGGCTTAGTGGCGCATTGAGTTAAGCAACGATGGTCTCGTGGTCGATTCGAAAAAAGGTAATTTTCGTAAAGAATATGTCTGCCACATACCCCACAGGAAACTCAGAGTGAGTTTCCTGTGGGGTATACTAACTAACCGCCCCAGCAATCGCCTATGTTACTCGCTGATAATGTAGCTTTCTATTGATGAAAAAAAAATTAAAATCGGTCGAGTAGTTTTTGAGTTAAATCATACCAAAGAAACAAAATTTTATTTCTTTATATTATTAGTTAACACGCTGAACCATATACGGCTCAAGAAACTTGCGATTGGAAAGCTCTAATAGACCAGTGTCGATAATTTTTGAAACCAAAAAAAATTACAGTACGATGAAACCCATTAGAAAAGGAGGGGAATATGATCAAAATGAAAGGAAAAATAAATTACGGTCGATCCGAGTTCGGGAAGTGGAAGGGGGGGGGGGGGGGGGTTAAGGGTAAAAAACGGTTTATCTCGTTTTCCGGCAAAACTACAAGTCCTATGTGAAAAATTCAAAAAACCAAGTTATTGGTTTTTTATTTTTATCTTTTACAAAAAAAAAAATTCTACGAAATTTGGTGAAAACTTACCTTATTATGTCCCAAATACACTGTAATTTATTTGATTTAAAATATTTATTTTTTGGCCTTATTTTAACTTAATATCAAAAAAGCACCCTAATTTTCAATCGAAAATTCTGACGTCAAAATATCAGCGTTTTTCAAAAAGTTTGGGGGCTTTTTGTTCGTTGAAATATCTTTATTTATTTATTTGTGTTTTCTTTTGACAACACAAAGACAGTATTTTATCAAATGTCTATTGAAATTGCGGCTCAGTTTTTCTTTTTTTGTTTGGGACAGGGAACGTGATAGATAATAAGGTCTAGTAATTAATAATTTGTTCCCATTTTCCTAGTAAGGATAGCGAGTGACGACGAATTAAGATCCAAGTTATAAGTTAATCGATTCAATTATTAAAATATAATTTATTCATTAAATAATTAATTTAAAATTCTGTATCATGTTTTAATTTCAAAAAAATAACGAGTGAAGACACGCATAAGTATTATTAATGGTCTTGATCATTTATTATCATGAGATAGTTAAAAAATATAAAGTAAGTTGTTATTAAATCTTGAAATTAAGTTAACTAAGTGATACTAAGTTTGTGATTTATCGGAATCGCTTTACTTGGTTAGACTAGGTACTTACCTTAATTCATATATAGAAATACGGTTTGAAAATCGTAAACTCATCGTTGGTTTCGTTTATAAATTCCCGCAAATGAAAAGGTTAAATTGCAAGATTTATTAAACAAAGTAGTGTTAGCTACACCATTAATAACCCAAGAACACTTGCACCGATTTTAATGATGTCTTATTAGTTCGAGTCATATGTCCCGAACAACAGAATAACTATTAAAATATCAAAAATATTCAGAAAAATTAATAGTAAAATTAATTTTTGGACGGGCTCGTTGGCGTGTTCGGTACAACACCTACCGTGCGCATCGATGGGTCGTGGGTTCGAATCCCACCAGGACCACATGTTTATAATTTTCTGTAAGCATGTTTTCCCCACGTCTAGTAACTTCGGGCATTGATCGGGTGGGAGGAATATCTAAATTCCGACCGGGTAACGAACCACCGTTCATAGATGGAAAAACCGTGAAGTGCATATTGCGCGTTTCGGTTTCAGTCTATGGATTTCCGAATGCTCGAAGTAAAAATTAGGTCGACAGCACATCATTGACTGATGTTCTGTGGCTGAGGTATCACCTACCATCAAGTGAACCTCATGCTCGTCTGTCGATATCTGACATAAAAAAAAAAAAAAAAAAAATAATTAGGTTCGGAACTCCGCCATCTACCTAAATAAATTGACAGCTCATGTCACACACGCTCACTTAATGCAAATCGATACAGTAGAAGTGGGAAAACAACATATTCAAATCAAGGACTTTATATATATGTATATAACATATAAAGTCCTTGATTAAAATCTAGAGATTATATTTTTTTATTTTTGATGCCAACAATCTGGCAGGACAACGTCTGTCAGGTCCACTAGTAATATTATAAATCTAAATTTCCTTAGGCGCGAAATTTACGCAGAAAATTTTAAACGAACGGTTCGTACAATATTCCGGTAACATATAAATATGTACATTTGTAGGTAAATTAATTAACAAAAGCTGGTAAGAATAAGAATTCAGCTAATTCCCATGGCTAACAAAGGGCTCTGAGGTGACCCTTACATTTTCCTTACACGTTCCAGAGTAAAGCCGGACATACATACTAACACCTCGGTATTCCTAATTAGGGAAAGGAGTACTCGGGTCTCCTAACGCCTGACTTATTAAATAGGGTTGTCACATAATATGTGGAAATACGGTTTTGTCACAGTTGCTGCTTTGATGTAAACATTGGCGTAAGGAGTTCTTGAGTACTTGTCTCCATATATTGTTCTTTTAGTACAAGTCTCCATATATACATTCTAAGGCGAGGTGATGCGCATTTATTCTTCCCAAATACGGGCTGAAGTTGACGTATTATTGCTTAATAAAACAGCTACCCTTCTCTGCTTTTTATGTCAGATATCGACAGACAAGCATGAGGTTCACTTGATGGTAGGTGATACCTTAGCCACAGAACATCAGTCAATGATGAGCTATCGACCTACCTTTTACTTCGAGCATTCGGAAATCCATAAAAAATTCTAGAGTATATTAAAAATAATGCATTTGTTATCTGTGATCTCTGCCTACCCCAATTAATATGTATATATTTGCTAAAAAAAATAACAATAGTCAACCCTAGATAAACCCAAAGGCGTTGCGTGTAATTAAAGATTGTATACATTAGCAAATACAAATAAAGCACAATGCTTCGAGCGGGTCCCGGAGCGTACATTAGTCTCACGAGGTCGAAGATATAGAGTGCGGGCAAGTCGCACGTCCTTAAACTATGGTTTATTTATTTATTCATTTATTTACTTAGGAAAACAAACAGCAATGATTATACCAATACATAGAAATCATGATAATATATACATAGGCCAAAACAGTTTTCACCAATAGACAAAAAACAACACAATACTGATAAAAATTTTGGTTCACAAAAATAGAAAATATATATATAAAAATACTTATTGATACAGACATTAAGACTAAAAAAATTAAAATATAATAACGATATATTACCCAAAGTATAATTACCAATTACAATATGGTATGTATTAATAAAGGAAGGAAAAAAATACTAATATATTAGTCTTTGCTTTCTTTTTGCTTTCTACTTTCTACCAATTTAACACTTACAAAATATCAAACTGACAATAATGTTTATTATGTGTGCTACAATTTCTGACCAGGAATCTATTTATACTATAATTAGTTTTACAGAATGGAATTGAAAATGTTATGTCAGAGCGGGCACCCAAACGAGGACTTTATCGTCTAGTTGATAATAATGCAATTTAAAGAAATTTACTTTGTTTTATTTGTTTAATGGCCGAATTCTCGAACGCTAATCAACATTGAGGTGTACTTAAAAGTATCTCTAACTCTTTCATTACGAAGGTAAAATGAAAGACAGAAACATTTTAAGAAGCCCTCAAATTTTGATTAACGTTTTAGTATTCCGCGGTGACTTGAAATTTTTATTGTCTAAACTCTTTTTTTTATGTAATCTACATAGAATATTAAGTAGGTGGTGCCTTAGCCTTAGAACATCGATCAATGATGCGATGTGTAACAGCAAGTATGCGAATATTCATAGACAAAACGCTGTATACGCACTTTAAGGTTTTTTCATCCACCGAAGTATAAATCGTACTCTAGGCAACCATTTTATATTACAAATAATATTACAGGCTGCAGCCGGCCTAGCATGACAAGCGCGACAAAATTTTGTCTACCGTTTTCTCGTGTTTTAATCGACTATCGCTTTATTTCTTTCGGGTCTAACATGACAATTACACTTAAAACTCGACTTTTAATGTCAAAACTGATATGTTATGATATATTTGTCGATCGAGATATCTTTTCTATAAAAATTGTCGATGTCGAGATAGAATATATCTCCATATCTTAGTTTGTCTTCTCTCGTCCGCGACATATCTCGTGGCGGTCATGCTAGCCCGGCAGTATTGTTTTAGTGAAGCTATTATGTGTTGATGTAGCTTGCTTCTATTGTAGCCAATGAGGAATTAGCTTGTTCGCTTTTTGTCATCCATGACCTTCGTTGCTGAACACAATATACATACCATTCAGTGGCGGGACTGCCATACAAGCCCAAAAGCCTGGCTTGCCCTATTAATGAAACATAATAATGACATTAACGTAAGTTATACATAACTCACATACGATTATGTTATTACATACAACATTAACAACGTTAAACTCGGCAAGTCGGACTTTTGGGCTTGTATGGTGATCCCGCCTGATACCATTGATCCAGGAAAGCTGTCTTTTCATAGATGAGTCGTATAGAATCAAAAGCGGCTAACTGACTTATGGCTGATTGTTAGCAATTTAAAAAAGAAAACGTTTTTATCCTTTATTTTTGTATTAGGTATCATTAATTGCATGTTTAAATATATATAAAAATATAACAATTTAAACGACAAGAACTTTTTTTTTTGTAGATTGCCGGACCAAAAATGTCAGATTCATTGACAGCCGCCTTTGATTCTATATGACTCATATAACAAGATACTAATCATTCATCTTCGCAATTTCTGAGCTGCCGTTAAATCGATCGTTAAACTGAGTTTACGACAGCAGTGGAACCGGGCCCCGTCCTGTTGCACAGTGGCATGGAGCACTCCAATTAACATAAACACAAACTGCAGTTATTTATAGTTATAAATACTGCATACATTTGTTCAGTTAACGCGAGAAGTAATTATTCACGGTAGAAATTGTTATATTGATCCAGATTGTTATCAGTAGATGTTTTACTGTGCTGTCTAAGGCTTGTTGAGTGTTCAAAAGAAGTAATTACAAACACTGGCTCAGTCTGATCGAAAGTAGCATAGGACAGAGATATTTGGATATCTTTGGAGGAGACTTATACCCGTAGGGGTTCCCGCAGACTAAAATATTTTATCTATATCTCTCTTTATGTATATAAATGTATATATAACAAAGTCGTTTACATACAAGTTCGTTTACTTGACGGGCTCGTTGGCGCGTTCGGTAGAACACCTGCCGTGCGCATCGATGGGTCGTGGGTTCGAATCCCACCGGGAGCATATGCTTATAATTTTCTCTAAGCATGTTTTCCCCACGTCGGGAAACTTCGGGCATTGATCGGTTGGGAGGAATATCTAAATTCCGACCGGGTAACGAACCACCGTTCATAGATGGAAAAACCGTGAAGTGCATATTGCGCGTTTCGGTTTCAGTCTATGGATTTCCGAATGCTCGAAGTAAAAATTAGGTCGACAGCGCAACATTGACTGATGTACTGTGGCTGAGGTATCACCTACCATCAAGTGAACCTCATGCTCGTCTGTCGATATCTGACATTAAAAAAAAAAAATTAAACTAAATTATAACTTACTAAAACAATAGCAAATTAAAGCCTTTTAATTTCTTTTTATTTAGAAGATTGAACAAAGTTATGGAGTGTAGATTTGAACTTACTGATTTGTTGTTGTTTTATTATTTTTTATAAAAAGCAGATACAATTTCTTTAACGGACTACAACAACATTATATTTTAGGGACACAGGTTCGATTCCGAGGTCTATTATACGTTCATACCCAGCTTTTCATAAATATAATTTTTCACGATAGAAGTGTGGAAGAAATTTCAAATTTCTCTCTGGGGAATGAGTATTTATTATAGTATGTAAGGTTTTTATGTTTTTTTTCTCCTTATTTCGAAACAGGAAGCCTATTACCAAACCAAAATATGAAGTTTCGGCTGACGGATCGTACATTTTACTATTATGAATCCGATGAACGACACGTATTTCGCAATAAGACATTATGTCTTTCATTTGACATTACTATGATTGTAAGAATAATCGTAAATAGAATTAAAAATGTTTTCTTAATAAGTTAAAATATGAAGTTGTTTGTTCTTTCATTTCGATCCGTTCGTTGCGTTCGATTTTCTTAATAGACCTCCAGGAACTCCAGTGCAAGACGCAACGCAAACCACTGAGCCCCGTAGACGACGCTATATAGAAGACGTTGTAAAACAGCCATTCATTTGAAATGTTGCAGAAAATGTATTGCGGTAGCGGCTTCGAATCACGCGATGTTCATTTTACTTTGTAGTTTAATAGACGGACAATTTATAGTATCCGGTGATTGCGGAGTTTTAATTGAGAATGCCTTTCTTTAAATAGTTAATAATTTTATGTGAAGAACATTTAGAACCGAATCTTATATGTATATGCTTCAAAACGTATCCATATAAAAACCATTAAAAAGTATAGAGCTAAGTACTGTAGATTGAGAGTAAAATTCAAAGTAAGGGCCGAAAGCTTAAGTAAAACGAGTGAGATGTAAATCAGACAAATTTTATATAAAACTAGCGACGCGCCACGGCTTCACACAGGTACAATGTAGATGTAGCTACTATACACAAAAAGCCTATATTACTCGCTGATAATGTAGCTTTCTATCGGTGAAAGAGTTTTTAAAATCGGTCCAAATGTTTTGACTTTATTCATAACACAAAAATACAAATCTTTCCTCTTTATAATATTAGTATAGATTAATATTTTACATACCTACTGTTGGATTGAAGTAAGATTGCTGCGTTTCACTGAGTTTACTTTTCATTTAACCTCCACTTGGACAACTTTTCACTATGCTAATTTTTCCTATTATAGTTTTATTTTCTTTAAATTTTTTATCACAATTCACATTTCAAAAACACTAGCAACAATTCACAATAATTATTTGATATTCAATATTATCACAGTTGCTTTTTTTAGGTTATATTCACCGAATATTTTTTGACTACGTATTTTTCTAGATTTCAATTACGACTCTAGTCTAAATATTTTATTTTCGAAATCACCATACTTCACTCCTATGTTAAATAACTTAAGCTTAATGATTTTGAACTGTAATTTAGATTTTACAAGCGGACACGTTTTCAGCTAAATCCCCACTTGAGATGGTACTGCTTACCTCTACGCTCCATAGCCGAGGTGACATCAAAATATTCAAAAATGGAATACGAGATTTCTATATTTAAATTATATCAAATTCAAATATTTATACGTAATCCATTGCTTCAACATTATCTAAAATTCTAATCATTTTAAATATAGTTCCGGTTTTTTTTTTTAAATAAAACTGACGTTCGCGAAATATATCGAGCCAAGGCAGATTTCTAGTTTTTTTTCATTTAAAAGCGTTTCTTCCTTTTTTTAACATGCTTTGTATGAAATTATTATGGAATATCAGATTAATACTAGTAACTCATATACTTCAATAAGATAGTATATAGAATATTAATTTTAAAGAAGGAACAAGAAAGTCGTTTATTATTTTTAGTCCTTATTTTTTTATATTTGTATAAAAAAATCAGAAGACAAAAAAGTCGTCAGCAATTTTTTTCAATTTATTTTAACTTCCGCTGACTAATTGGTTGTGTTGGCAATAAAATTAAATTACTATAAAACTATTCGGAAATCTGTCTTGTACGTACTATATTAAGCCTACTATAAGGTGAATTCTCTAGTCTCAAAGTGGGACATATTTCTGTGTCCATATCACTTATATTTCTTATAAATAGTCTTTTGTGGTTTGCCCAACTGAAACAAAATATTAAACAGTTTTCCTAGGAGTCAAACCCGGGACCGGATTGCTCAACGCAAACCCCTGAGCCACAGAGGCGGTCTATAGCTGCTATAACGGTTGAATTTAAATTGAAGTTATGTATAAATTAAAATCTCTATTCTGACTTTGTTAGACTATAGAATAAATTTCAAAAGCTGCGCACACGCAGTGGTTGGTACCGTCGAGCGCGAATGCATTTTTCATAAATAAATGTAATGTCCTTTTAGCTTGTAAATCTCTCGTACAGTAGCGAGGCTCTCACGCAAGCTAATTAATATGGAGTATACATGGATTTATTAGCAATAGCCTACGAGTTACGCGTTGTTCATTTCGTGTACATACGGGAGGATAATTCGAGTAATGCAATAATTCAACAAAATTCAATGATATTCAATTACTTTATGGAAGAAGCGGAAACGACATCAAAAGATCAAGTCTTGGATCAAAATGAAAAGGGTTTTCTTTTTTTTTTTCCTAGGTAGTAATCAGTCTTCTGTACATTCTTTCTTTACATTCTAGTAGGTACTAGAATAAAAAACAATGAAAAAAAATGTTTGTTAAATATTTTTTTTTTAGTTTTCTCATATACAATAAATTATTTCGTTTATGGGACATCCATTTAAGGAGATGATTCGATGGTTAACCGTCAAAAAGGGATAACCGCTATTCCATAACGTCACAGAAAAAAAATCGGAATAAACGAAAAAAAAATGCAATAATTATATTAGCGACAAAAAGTTTGTCATAGATTCATGAAATCAAATGACACAGAAAAAAAATGCCAAATAATAATAAAGAATGCCAAAAAAAGAAAATATAAAATATATTTTTATATAGATATAGACAATTTCTTAAAAGTTTTTCAAACTTATTCTTTTATACTAGCAAAGAATATCAGTGAAACGAACACAGAAATATGTCTGTATAAAAAGCAGATGAAAAAGACCTTAAAATGTGTAGAGAAGGCGGTCTTATAGCTATGACAGCAATTTCTTCCATACTTTCTTCTAAAAAAATAAAACACAACTGCTAGCGCAAAATACAACAAAAAAAGAAATAGGCTTTGAAACATCAGATATTATTTAAACAAGAGAACCAACACAAGTAACGGTTTGTATTTATTTTCTATGAGAAATAATCTCCCGTATACACTGGGCGTAAGACGCAGCATCTCATATTACCAGCTTGTTTTCGTGGGGTCATGACTGCGCTTGTGTTTGAAACTGAATATTTTGGGGACAATGTAGAATATTGTAAAGGAAAGCTATGTCTAGGGACTTAGGGTCAGCTTTCCTATCCTTTTGTAGGAGAAAGTAGCTATATTTTAATGTTTTGTAAGCTCCGTACTAAGATATATTTATCACACAATGCCTATTATTTGTTTATAAAATAAAACGACCTAACCTTAGAACAAAGTTACGTGTATTGTTGTTTAGGGTTCCAGCAAATAAGCCGACAAAATCGACTTAGCCTTTTTAGGGGGTGGTGAACCAGGTCTTCTCCACTGTTTTGATTGTTGTTTTGTTTCCGGTGTACAGTAAAGAACCCATGTTTCATCCATAGTAACAAAACGATTCAAAAAATCATCTGCATCGGCTTCAAATAACTCCAAACAGTCGCGTGAAATAGTCAATCGCGTCCTTTTTTGTTCAACTGAAAGCAGTCGCGGAACCCACCTCGCAGACACCTTGTAGAAACCCAACTCGTTGACAATGATGTTTTGAGTTCGTTCATAAGAAATGCCTATAATCTCGGCTATCTCTCTAATTTTTAATCTGCGGTCTCCCATTATTAAATCAAGTACTTTTTTAATATTCTCGTCAGTAGTTGACGTCGAAGGCCTTCCAGAGCGGGGTTCATCTTTCACACTCTCTCTACCACGCTTAAATTCTGCTATCCATTTTTTGACGGATGAATATGACAGAGCACAATCGCCTAATGTACTGACCATGTCATCATGGATGGCTTTTGATGATAGCCCCTTCTTATGGAGGTACTTAATGACGGTACGCTGCTCGATTTGCTCCATTCGCGGAAATTATGTCCGATTACTTTGTTAATAAATTTATAAAATCACAACTAATTATCGCACACGTTTCGAACTTCACACAATGAACTAGTCTGAACTGAACTAAATAATGTGGGTAGATTTGATTTTTAGAATTGAATGGATCTGTGTTAGGCCGAGTACTTTTCAATCCACCCTCGTACATGTATTTATTATAAAATACGCATGGCCAAAACCTTGTTCTAAATATTTTTATATAAATACTGTGGTTGCTTAAGGAATTAGTATGAATATACCGTGTTTTTTAGTTTATGTATATGAGTATCTATCTAGCCTATCTTAATTGCTGAAGTGATTTTGATAAAATTTGAAAGTTAGTAACAATTTATTTTTTTCTGATATCTTTTATAAGCCAAAGAAACTATTTATGGACTTTTTTCCGCCTATCTCAAAACAAATATTTTTTCCACGATAAGGGTTAAAGGTATATATTGAAAGTCTCCAAATGACTTATTACTAAAACGAGTACAGTGAAATAATAAAAGCATTCACCTAAATCATCGGAATAGGTTATGGTCTCTTATCAACACCCACATAAAAACACAGCTTTACTACTTTACTTTACTACACACACACACCATACCGTATACATTACACATACTAAACTCCCTATTTTACGAGGAATAGAGAAGTAGGTATACATGAAAATTATTTTATGTTTTGTCTATCTGTTTGTTCATGCTTATCTCCTAAGATACTGAACTGATTTTGATGTGGCTTTGACGCACAGATGGAGCTTAGCCAAGGGCTAAGATCATCAAAGCTTGTCTGTTGAGTTCAATGTCAAGAAGCTATCTTCATTTCAATAGCTTCTTTAGAAGCTCAGCTTGAGTACCAGCTAGTAGTTTTATAAGCTTAAATCAAGTTTCATTAAATACTTTTTTGGTATGGATACAACTAAACTTCTTAGAACAAGTACTTGTTGCTCAAATCTTGTTTTATTATTGATGTTTTTTTGGTGATGATTAAACAATTCCTATTTTTATTTTATTTTTTGATTTCTTCACAAGATTAAACACACTATTGCAATTAGTGTCACACATAAAAGAAATATATCGTCGTGATCGTAGAACAACGACGGTTCTGATTTTTTTACGATTTTAGTTCTATTATATTAGTCATAAGATGAAACTCCTTGACAGTTCTATATTGTATAACTAGTGGACCCCGCAGACGTTGTTCTGCCACAATTTTGGCTTCGAAATTATATAATTATTCTTAAATTTGAATATTCCCATTTACCCACTATAATTGTCTAATATGTCACTGATTTGAAGTAGACATCTGTTATTTCAAAAAGCTAAGAATGCATGACGTGAGCTGTCAAGATGGCGGAGTTTCGAATCTAATTTATTTTATAATTAATTTTATGCATATATTTTTTCCCGATTTTTTCCAATATTTTAATAGCCTATGTCTTATTCCCGACATAGAGGAATCTAACAAATAAGATATCGTTAAAACCGGTGCAGGCGTTCTTGCCTATAAGTGGTGTAACTAACACAACTTTCTTTTATATTTAGAATTTCTAAAAACCTTTTATCAACAGATTGTTCTGTTTGATAAAAAAAATGGGGTTTGATAATTAGTCAGTTTATAGTTTATTTTAGTAAGTTTATTGAATAAAACTAAAACTGTAAAAAATCAGAACCGTCGTTTTTCTACGATCACGACGATATTAAAATTTGTCTCGAAATAATATCACGTATCGTGGTCTCATCTTCAATTGGTTCCTCGCGGGCAATCTTAACAATTTATTGGTCTCCAAGCGCACCATACGACCTGATCTTCTGACGTAGCCCTAATAAGACGGTTTCTTTTTTCGCGTTGTACAATAAAATATAATTATGTTAATTTATTACTCTTTAAAGGACTCCTCCGTGGGTCGAAGTGCGATTTTTTTACGTACTTTTGTTATCTAAGGACTGTACCAATTGAATTGAAATAAGATATCAATTGCGTGCGTTATTATAAAATAATTTCGTACCATTTTTATATTTTACTAACAACGCGCCCCGGCTTCACACGATAGATGCACTATACACAAAAAAATTGCCTATGTTACTCTCTGATAATGTAGCTTTCTATTGGTGAAAAAAATTTTCAATTCGGTCCAATAGTTTTTGAGTTTATTCAAAACATACAAAAATTCAAAAATAAAAATATTTTCTCTTTATAATTAGTATAGATATAGATAATATTATATAATGCAAAACTAATTTTGCTGAATAATTTGCACGTGTCAGTGTCTGTAAGTATAGAGATCGATTCCCGGGAAAAAAAATCGGCCAGTAGTATACGAGGCTTAATTTAATAATGTTATATTTATTTTGGAACAAATATTATTTCAATAAAATCATATTTTACATACATAAACCTACAGTGTAATAAAATAAGGGTAGAAAAACATAAATAAGAAACGATAAGTTAAAGCGCGGGAAAAAAACTGAATGGATCACTAAATGAAACAGAAAGTTATTTTTGAATTAAAGTACGAGCTTGAATAATCAAATAGTTAAATATAGATATCAAAATAAGCCCTATTATAAGTGTTAGTTTAACGAAAGACAAAACTATTAGGTGTGTAATTTTGACTTAGTAATACATTGTATTTCATTCGACCAATGATTAAAAATGGCTGAAGACTTGGACCAGTGTTTACTACTATATTTATTTTATTCAAATATTTTACAATTCTGACAATCCTATATCAGTATTGACACGAGACTGTACACTGTACAGTGTACATCTATAATTGGACACTGTTAAGCAATACAGTGCCAATCCACATATTTACCATTGAAAGAAAATTGAGTTTGAAGTTTTAATTTAATTTTAAAAAATAACACAAATAATAATTGTTTTTGTAATTATTATTATTAGACTAAATATATATCGTTTTTATTGGTAGCAATCAAAGTAAGATAATAGAATTAAGTGCATTATTTTAAACATTTTAGGGTTTCGTGCCCGCTAGTTTTTTCAATATATTTGCTATTAAAACAATTTAAATGATATACTATATATCTCATTTGAAATATGTAATCCAGCTCATAAGGAAGCGATTGGTATCAAAATTTACATTTTTATCATTTTGTGGATGACACTGTATTGCTTAACAGCGTCCAATTGAAATATTCTCCACTACGAGATACTGATTAAGGCAGGTCTCTTAAGCCATAGTAATTACCCGACAGTTCCCTGGAATATCAAAGAGCCAAAACCTGCAATGTTAATAAAAATGAGATATTAATAGATGAAGTTACACAGCATCCCCAGCAAACTGCGTTTTCTTAAAGCCAAAGGAGACTGTCTGATCATACGGTAGTGTAGTGTGGATAAGACAAGAAATGAAATGAAATGAAAATTGCTTTATTTAGCCACTACAAAAATAAAAATACACTTATCCTTAAAACTAAAACATTTAAAATTTAACTTAGCTAAAATAACTCTCTTAGAGCGCAAAAAATACCAAAATATAAATAATAGAAATAAAAACAAAACATAATTAAATATTAAAAGATGTGGCTAAAAAAGACAGCCACTCAGCATTTGTCACATAAGTATTCAATAGTTTGAAGTTGATTTTCAGCGGCTGCTCACTTTTATAATAATATATATAAATTGAATATTTATTATTGGTATATTTACCTAATTATCTTAAAATATGTAATAAATTTATTTGTACACACAGTTTACAGAAATTAAACATTAATTAATTATTAACAGTATTGACCTTAGTCTAGCCACGACAATAGCTCGTTCTTGAAATATGCTGACCCCTGCCACCAACTTTATAAGTCCGACATGATGTTTACATCAATGATGTCATTGACATGACGTTTAGCGATACTTATGACCAGTGGCGGGACCCAACAAGCCCAAAAGCTCGGTTAGCCGGCTTACCGGCGTAAATGTACATTATCTATGTAAATTACGTAATTATATGACTTATATAATAACGTAAAATGCCATAGATTAATAATTGGTCTCCGCGCGCTACGACTAGATAACGCGCTATAAAGAAAAAGCAGGTTCCTGAATGCGGCAACTCAATATTGTAGTGTGTGTAAAACACTAAGATTCGTTAAATATTATTTAACTGTGAAATTTATGACGATTTATACAATCGGCATAGTATTGTATGTGATGCTAGTATTTTTCTTGTTTCTTGTAGTATTATTTTTATAGTTTGACTACGCAAACCGGCATTTTGCTCCGGCGGTACGCCGAATTCGGCGTAGTA
Organism: Anthocharis cardamines; assembly: GCA_905404175.1. Taxonomy (NCBI): domain Eukaryota; kingdom Metazoa; phylum Arthropoda; class Insecta; order Lepidoptera; family Pieridae; genus Anthocharis; species Anthocharis cardamines. The sequence continues at coordinate 4,512,309 of FR989971.1, read as the reverse complement.
TTTTTCAAGCCGCCAACGGTATCTAGTCGTAGCACGCGGAGACCAATTATTAATCTATGGTAAAACGCTTTATGATTTTTCTCTTTAATCTTAGTGTAGTAATTATAAACACTTAAATATTTTCTTGTATTTATTTTAATTAGACAACATAAAATAACTGTTACACATTTTAAATAGGTAGACATATTCTTCTCATTTCACGTATTAGGGAATAGACAAAACAGATTCTAGTTATCATAAATTACAACTCCTTTCCACAGATAATAAATTACCTTAACATTCCCACCACTGCTTATGACTGTTGGTAATAAATTCGTGTAACATATTCTTGATCTTGATTCAATTATATCTTTTTGTTCTTCAGCCTATACTCTCTGGTAGACGTAGGACTATCATACACTTTTCGTAGATCGTCGCTCCAGTGTGCAGGCGATCTTCCCTCACTGCTTCTACAAAGACTTGGCCTCCACTGTATGGTACTTCGATTCCATCTGCTTTCTTATGTCGTAAAATTGTATTAGTCCTAGGTATATATTGATTTCCAAAATTGTATATTTTTTATATGATGAGTTCTATAGAACTCAAATTCAAATTCAAATTCAAAAATCATTTATTCATTTAGGTAACACAATGTACACTTATGAACGTCAATAAAAATACATATTAAATGCTTCTAATTTTACATTTACTGCCAGTTCTCAAATCAAGGGCGTAGAGCGGACGAGAAGAACTGGCAAGAAACTCGCCGCCACTCTTTTTAATCGCCAAGTTTTTGTTTTACAAATGTTTTGTAAGGAGCTGCAACCATTACACCATGTTCCACATGACATCTTTAAGTAATTAACTATAATAATCGAAAAATATATATATAAACGAAAAACAAAAATTTGTCCTCTATCAGCAGAATGTATGGTGAAATAGGAGCACTCACTTACATTCTCGTGGGAACAACACGCAAATACATAGACGAAATAACTAATATCACCGCATACTATCTGTAATAAACTATCTGTAAGTTCCAAATGTAGTTATTATGGGGTTACTGAATAAATAATATATGAAATAAATCTCGTTTTAATCCAGTTCAAATTGTTTTATTGACATAATTTATTTAATAAATAGACATCCATATTTTAAAATAATAGAATAGTATATCCATATCGCTCTTTAGTTAGACGGTAACAGCGCAAGATAAAACTGTAGTAAGAGGGGGAGCGGATATAGAAAATCTTTCAATAGCAGCTAGGTTTCACCTCAAAGTCTGTCCGCTTCTATAGGTTTTTATTTTTATGTCAGATATCGACAGACGAGTATGAGGTTCACTGGATGGTAGGTGTATCACATTAGCCACAGAACATCAGTCAATAATGCGCTGTCAACTTAATTTTTATTTCGAGCATAAGGAAATCCATAGACTGAATCCGAAACGCGCAATATGCATATCACGGTTTTTCCATCTATGAACGATGGTACGTTACCCGGTCGGAATTTCGGTATTCCTCCCACCTAATCAATGCTTGAAGTTACCAGACGTGGGCAAGACATGCTTACAGAAAATTATAAACTTGTCATCCCGATAGGATTTGAACCCGCAATCCCTCGGAACGTAGGCGTCATGTTCTATCCAACGAGCCATTAAAAATATTAAAATATTTACATATTACCTTGTTAACTTTCCATAACTCTACACTTCTCCGTTCAACCAATAAATCAATCATCACAAGTATTTCCTGAAACAATCAATTACAACGGGGCTGTCAAAGAAAATTCTTCCCGAGAGAAAACAGGTAAAACACAAAATATAAGACTGGAAACGAACAAAACATTGATTAATGACGAAATGCACTCGAAAACAAACTGTCGAACTTCTTCAAATACGATACAAATGCCCCAAGTATTACCCCTCGGAAATAATGGTTTCCTGTATCACTCTTCTTTCTAAACTGTCATAACTCACGCATTCTGAGCAATCGACTTCACACCTTATCACATAGGAATAAGTTTCAATTTAGAACTAAATCGAATGAATAGGGTAAACCACCAAAAGTTGACACACGATTTTCTTCCACTCCTTTTTGTTATTTTTTATTGTAACTCGGAAGCTGTAGTGGCGTGTAGGGACTTGTGTTTCCTTCTTTTTTGTTGTGAAATTGTTTCAATGCCATTAAGCCGTTGACAGATCACCGTCTTTGAGTAATGCCTTCGATTGTTTGCTGCGGGGTGAATACACATTTGTGGGACAATAGGGCGTTTATCAATCGATTAAAGAGCTATTTACGTCAGCAAGAAGGAAATCGAAATGGTAGAGGAATTAGTATAGGGCTTCAGATTTTTGATATCTATTTTTTGTGTTAGATATCGACAGACGAGCATGAGATTGACGGGCTCATTGGCGCGTTCGGAACACCTACCGTGCGCATCGATGGGTCGTGGGTTCGAATCCCACTGGGACAATATGTTTATTATTTTTTGTAAGCATTTTCCCCACGTCTGGTAACTTCGGGCATTGATCGGGTGGGAGGTATAATCGAAATTCCGACCGGGTAACAAACCACCGTTCATAGATGGAAAAACCGTGCAGTGCACATTGCGCGTTTCGGTTTCAGTAGAGTGAAGTCATCATCTTTGAAATGAAATTCACGTTCATATGTCGACGAATCACATCAAAAAATTACTTACTTCCTAACTCATAATACAAAATTACTCTCCTACATTGCAGAGGTGAGCATTTCAAAGCTCATAAAATGTGTAACCATTAAGTTTATTGAACTTAAATCCCCAATAAAATTCAAGATAACTACAATGATAATAACTAAATTGTATAATAAAATCTCTCTATGAATAAATCAATGTTGGTATCAAATATTTTAAGTGCTCATTAATATTTAAAAACGTATCGATTACGCCAAAATTACGGCCGTAGTAACTGTTGTTGTTAATCTTTCTATTGGACTTAGTATTGGTGCTTTTAGGGTTCCCTACTCCGTAACAAAAACGGAACCCTTATAGGACCATTTCGTTGTCCGTCTATCTGTCCATCTATCAGTCAAGACTCTTTTTTTCAGGAATGCGTGGAGGTATCAAGATGAAATATCATAATATTGTCTTTTATTAACGCGAGTATCACACATTTAAATAAAATACTGTATACCGGATTAAAAGGTGTTTATTATTTATATTGTTTAAATTATTTATCCCGACGTTTCGGATGCTTTTCAGGTTCATACTCAGGTCAATCTCTTGAAGCAGTGAAAAAAATCGAACTTCTAAGTCAACCCAATCAAAAGATACTGCCATTTATGTCGTATATTTTGACACTCGCAAGGGAATCAAAACCTGTAGGGTTCTCCCGTTGACCAAGAATCATGGGCATGAAGCAATGTCTTGTAGTACAAATAAAGGAAAAATTCCGAAAACCGTTCATTTTTAGTGTTATTTTTTTATTGGAAAAACCTTAACATACATATGTATGTATAATGTATATGTATACATCACGCCTCTTTATACATTTTGTAGGCAGGGATCACGGAATTCATCAAGGAGCATTATCTTTCTGTGTCCTAATCTAATTTTGGTCATTATTTATTGGTCATTACAGTCTGTTTTAATTGCTTATGTATTGTGTGTATTATATGATAATATATTTTTATACTATACTTCCATTCCCTTTTCATGTATTTCTTGCACCGTCCCCATTTCCTTTAAGTTATTTCTGTCACCCAAAGGTAGTCTGGAAGAGATTGCTACTCTAGCAATAAGACCACCTATTGTACCTTTTATTTTTGTATTATTTTCTTAATTGTATTACTTCTGTGGGCAATAAAGTTTTAAATAAATAAATTCCATATGATTCGATCCTTGCATACATCCTTTAACCTTTACTTAACTAAAAGCTTGTACGGAACCCTTGGTACGCGAGACCGACTCGCACTTTGCCAGTTTATTTTAAATAATACTAGTTTCCCACGGTACACCCACCCCAAAATAATACCTTAAATACGGAAAAAATTGCGCCTAATTTGTATCTTATTCCAAACGCATTTAGGTTGATTTTGGGTTCGAATATATTGATGTGAGTAATAATGAAATCAAATGTGTAATATATCAGAAAACCGTGTCCACTAACATCGGACTTACTTCCACCATAACTCTGAACTTGTGTTTTATCGATGTAGTATATGGTGAGACTACGTTAACTACGAAAAATGTTATTAGCATTTCGTCAGTCTATACTTCTATACTAATATTATAAAGAGGAAAGATTTGTATTTTTGTATGTTATGAATAAACTCAAAAACAACTGGACCGATTTTGAAAATTCTTTCACCAATAGAAAGCTACATTATCAGCGAGTAACATAGGCTATGTTTTGTGTATAGTACATCTACATTGCACCCGTGTGAAGCCGGGGCACTTTGCTAGTATATTATAAAGAGGTAAAGTTTGTGAAGTTGTAAACTTTGGATCTACTGTTGAAACGATTTTAAAATTCTTGACCGCCTCCGTAGCTCAGTGGTAAGTTCGATACGTTTAGCACGGAGGTCTTGGGTTCAAATACCGGGGAAATAAGATTTAAAAAAATGTTTCAGTCAGACAGGGCACATATACTTGTCTGTAAAGAACAATAATAATCAGTGAAACATACACAGCAATGGGTCTGCCCCTTGACCCATTAGGGGACTCGGGAGTTCACTTTTTTCACCAATAGAAATTACATACTACATTATCAGCTAGTAACATAGGCAATTTTTTGTGTATCTACATCTACATTGCATCCGTGTGAATCCGGGGCGTGTTGCTAATGTTTGTGTATATATTGATGCTACTGTGTATTTTTGCAAACATAGGTATAATTTGAATTTTTACCATTATTTTCAAAAATAGAGTTGTCAAACACTTCATATTATAATCGCTTCATAGTCACCAAATAGTACCTATACCTTTGTATCAAGAGTACCTACCTTTTAAAAATCGATACATTTTAAAAATAGAATTAAAAAATGACATTAAACTCATTTTCCCGCTCCCCGCTCCGCTTATCACCATACCCCAAAGGTCAGATGTCATCGCATGTAGAGAAAGACGAATTTTATCTCAATTGTAATCTTGTTAGGTTGTAATGCTTACAAGATATACTGCGCTATTGATTCCGATACCTTGATTAACTATGAGAGTTTCATTTAGGCTTGGAAATGTTTAATATTGTTGGTTCAAATTGTTCGTTTGATTCAGATAACCTTTTAATTAATTATTGAATTTGTTGTATACTTAGCTATTATTTTATAGCATTACACTCTTCAGCTAACTGCTTATCCTTGGCATATAACGGTAAAATAAAATTGTATCTGTATTCAATAGATATTTGAGACATGATATAGACATAATTTCATCCTCACCACCTCGATGCTTGGAAATCCACAACCGTGCGTTTTCTAAGAAATTTTCTGCCTCGCACACTTACTCTGTGGAACCAGTTGTCGCCAGCGGTATTTCCGAACCGATACGACTTGGAAACCTTCAAAAAAAGAGCCTACTCATTTCTTATAGGCCGGCAACGCAGCTGCAAGTCCTCTGGTGTTGCAGATGTCCATGGGCGCCGGTAATCACTTATCATCAGGTGAATCGACTGCCCGTTTGCCCCCTATTCCATAAAAAAAAAAAAAAGTGTATCGTGAATAGAGATCTGTGGAAGGCGCTGGAGGAGGCCTTAAATTTCAGAATTATAAAATACTGCTAACTCTACTAATTTGAAATGGAATGTGAATGAAGTTTGGAATAAATTGCTTGTATTATCATCTACATAAACTAATATTATAAAGAGGAAAGATTTGTATTTTTGTATGTTATGAATAAACTCAAAAACTACTGAACCGATTTTAAATTCTTTCACCAATAGAAAGCTACATTATCAGCGAGTAACATAGGCTATATTTTGTGTATAGTTCATCTACATTGCACCCGTGTGAAGCCGGGGCGCGTTGCTAGTAATATATATTATGCTAGATATCGACAGACGAGCATGAGGTTCACTTGATGGTAGGTGATACCTCAGCCACAGAACATCAGTCAATGATGCGCTGTCGATCTACTTTTTACTTCGAGTAATCGCGAAACCGAATTCAGTCTATGGATTTGCGAATGCGCACATATCACGGTTTTCCATCTATGAACCCGGTCGGAATTTCGATATTCCTCCCACCCGCAGTCTCGATAGGAAGTACTTTTTTTTAATATGTACGTTTTGAACTGTTTTAGGTCATTAGGACAACACATAGGCTACAAGGCAAGGCACATAGGAAGTTCTGACAGTTCTCACGAATAAATGTCGAATTGAGTAACATCTTGCAATAATACAATGTAATGGTAACATCTCCTCTCTTGTATAACCAAAAACTTGGCGATTAAAAAGAGTGCCGGAGAGTTTTTGCCAGTTCTTCTCGTCCGTTCTACGTCCTTCATTTGACTGGCAGTAAATGTAAAATTAGAAGGATTAAATTTATATTGCTTTTGACGTTCATAAGTGTACATTGTGTTACTTAAATGAATAAATGATATTTGAATTTGAATACCCAATACTCTAGCTGCGATTTACCGCAAAATTGAAAGTTAGTTATTTTCTAATATAAAAATAATCAACTTATTCAGAAGAATTCCTTCACTCTGCTATCGGCGTTGAACAAAAAACCGTTGAAGGGAAATAGGGTTGCCAGCGCGTTGAACGCGTGATCATTTGTAATTGGCATCTTCTGATGGATGAGTGCTCATTATAGCAACACTGCGATAACATTTGCGAACTTCTAAAACTATTTTCAACCCTATTTCTAGGGCTTTAGAAGCAAAATCATATGGAGTAAGTTTAGTAATAATGTTGAGTTTGTGGATACAATAATTAATACAAACCTCGTTTGGTGATATTGAACTTTTTTTTATTTTTTTACCACACATCTTGATATACGCTTGTAAGTATGGACTTATATGTATCCTAACCTAACCAAGAGATTTTGAGTAAAATATGACAGTCGGGACCTTTGTCTATGAAGTGTAATAAGGAAAAAAATTGGATTGAAAAATGCATTAAAATATGTATATTGTGCTAATTCTTGCTTATGTCCATTGTCCAAATTTCATCACAAACCACAAAGCCTTTTAAATGTTACTAATTAAGAAATATTCAAACATACAATCCTTATTTTTAGACCATAGTGAATTTTCGAGTCCCTTAGTGGGGCACACTTCTGAGTCTGTTTCACTAATTACTCTTTACAAACAAGTAGGTGATCAGCCCTCTGTGCCCTCCCCGATCTAAACAACTTTTTTAATATTTTTTCCCGGGATTCGAATCCAAGACCTCCGGTGTTAAACGTATCGCCCTTACCACTGAGCCACGGAGGCGATCAATTTTTACGGTATAAATAAATTATGACAAACAAAACCGAAATACATCGGCATATCTTATACCGGTTTTGATGTAACCGGTTTATATGCGAACGCAAATAAGCCTAATAAAGGTTGTATGCAATTGGACAGAATATAGAGCGATAAGAAACCGTGTAGAGATGCAATTAACATATAAAGTAGGCAACATTTAATTCTAACACATAGCAGGTTCACTTTCTTAAAATCCCTAGGAATTAATTAGTTGCATTATAGTCCGAGAGTCAGTGACACTAAAATTGCTCTTGTACTGGTTTTCAAATTTTGAGTGTATGGATGATTATTTCATGCATAAATTAAATTTAAATAGATATAATAATAATATTCAGACATTTAAAAGTTCCTACCTGAACTCGGTGTAGTAAGATGTATCCTAACAACAGTTAATTTCTATATTTTATTATCTAAAATATAAATTACGTGTTAGGAATATTTACGTAGCAGTGTATAGTGCTTTTACACTTACATGGAAATTAATTTTAAGTGACATTTTTATAGAAATTTTAAGACAAAATTGATGTGACAACTGTCATTGTGACAATAAAAGTCTGTCACACCACTGCTTTTTAATACTTTTACTCACTTATTCCATAAATAAATCTGTTGCCAGGATGTATAATACCACACTGAACTTATGTTATACTTATGACTATCAAATTATACAGAAAATTTGAATCCGTGTAAGTGCACTTTTATTGTCACCGGCTCTCGGACTAATATATTAGTTCGCGTTGCGTAAAATTAGCTTAGATTAGTTCGCTTTATTTAGATGTGTGTACCAATACTTGGAGAATTTATTATATAAATTGCGTTTTAGTAATTCATTTTATCTTTACTACGCATTATGGTTGTATTTATTTTGAATGTATAATACATATTTACATTTATTACGTATGAATCCGTTCAGTAGTTCTTGAGTTTATCACAAACAGACAGACAAGCGCAGAGGAGGGCTTTGTGATATATTATGTAGTGATGCGACAGGCTCGTTGACGGGTTCGGTAGAACAACTGCCGTGCGCATCGATGGGTCGTGGGTTCGAATCCCACCGGAACAACATGTTTATAATTTTCTGTAAGCATCGATTGAACGAGTGAGAGGAATTACCACTGTTCATAGATGAAAAAATAACAATATATAAAATGTATATTGCTCGTTACTGTTTCAGTCTATGGATTTCCGTATGTTCGAAGTAAAAAGTAGGTCGACAGCGCATCATTGACTGATGATTATTAATAAAATAACAGAAGTGACGTAGGTTTATTAGAATATTTTGAATTCTTCAAAATTGTACCTCAATTATTGTATTCATTACAAGAAAAATGAAAGTTTTCGAATTCGATTCGAAGTTTAAATCGAATTATAAATTCTAGAATTCAAGAAATTCAAATATAGAAACGTTCTTTACAAATACCGTAAGTGGCTATACAAAATACCTAGATAATATATAAGTTATCAGGTAGAATATATCTATTGGAAATGATTGAAATTCAACATGGGCCGACTAACGCCGATCGCCGGTGGACAAAGTGTGGTGTAATTGTTGATTGACGTGCCGGGCCTTCCTGATTGGTTAACTTTGTTATAGATATAAACACATAGAGAAAGCACAATTTTTTTACTATATAGAATTTAGTATCGGTGGGTAATAGTCCATATTATGTTGTAACCGACATTTTTTAGCGAAAAGGAGTTAAATATACCTAGAGTTCGACTCAATTTGTCATTCTTAATCGAACTGTATATTTAACTCATTTTCGCTGAAAAATTCGGTTACGACATATAGGCCGTTGTAAGGTTTTTTGTAAAGGAGGGGATATTTGATTATAAAATACAGAATATTAAAATAAATGTGTATAATGATTACAGTTTCTTCTTACGCTACCCATTTTTATACAAAAAATGTATAACTGTGTCATGATATCTCAATATAAAACCCTTTTAAAAATCAGTCCTGTATGGAAAAGATACTTATCATAGTTAAATTATTTTATTGTAAGTTTTAACACTCGAAGTGGCCAGACATTTGTATAAAAACTAGCCGTCCCCGCCCACCCGCTTTGCTGGGCGAATTGTAAAGGATAGACGAATATGAACTATCCACATAAATTTGAAAAAAAAATGGTAAAGGGTTGATGGAATTCAAAAAATGAATAGCCTAAAACCTTCTACAATTAATTCCGCGTCGAATGGTCATGGTATCATGCCGATCGGTCCAGTAGTTTTCAAGTTTATCGATAACAAAGAAAAAAAAAGTTGCTTATATATATATATAGATATGGATGAGGCAGGAATCGAACCTTTATTAACATGGATGGAAACTGTGCACTAACGAGCCAGTTCTTATAATTTTTATAGACTTAATCATTCTCATATTCTCTTTGGAAATATTATTGTAAATAACTTTTAGGTTTTAGTTTTTATAATCGAATTTACTTGAGTAAAAAATCTAAATTAATTGAAGTACTGTCAGTTCTGTACCATCTTAGTACTATGACAATTTTACAAATATGGCGATATCGTTATATTCTGTCTGTAACCATCTGACTTGCAATGGCGAAATAATACGAGAAGCCATTTTTAGCCAAATACTCGTCTGTAAATACTTGCGCGTTAGAATGATGGATCGGACATTGTGATAAATACCAATAAATAATATCGTTTTTGCTAAATTATACTTTTATGAAGTATATTTCTCGGGGCTATTATATTTAACGACCGCTTTTTTGTATGTATTGAAAGTATGTCATTTATGATTTTATAGATATCTCTATCTGTACTAATATTATGCCATCAAAAACATAAATTGTAAAAAACAAGTCTTGCAACTCATTTCTTCTATCGTAAAAAATTGGGAGATCCATATGATCGGTCAATTTATTCAGTCTCTACTGAAAGGATCCTTCTGTCTTAAGTTATTACGTAATTAGCTAACCTAACAACATCTTATAGTGATCATATCGATATCAATATTAAAAATCTTTGATGTTTAAAGAGGAAAGATTTGTTTGTTACGATTTAACTCAAAAATTACTCGACATTTAAATTATTTTACCAATAGAAAGCTACATTATCAGCAAGTAACATATAACATAACATATTTTTTTTTGTGTATAATACATTGTACCTGTGCGAAACCGAGTCTATTGCTAGTCATATATAATTCAATTCACGAGGCATACGATATAGCTTTGAAGATTTTCATAGTCAAAAAATTTAAAAAATAAATAACGTCATGAGAATTATATATAACTTTTTTTTAATTTTCATAGTCGTGACCCCCCACTTAACCCATTCAATTCCAAACGGACGCTTTTTTATCCGATTTGCCCTATCTTTCCGGAGAGTTCCACATCGATTACCGATACGAAAAGGTCGATTAAAAAAAAACGCGTTTTTTTTTAAATAAACAAACATTTGTTGTGCTGTGAAAAAACTTTAAGCCTATCTTGATTTTGACAATTATTTCAGTAAAGTTACATTATGTTTGAAAGCACTTTAAAATGAACTTTCCATTTTCACATCTGTAGGGCTATTCACGATCATTCGAAATCGATCCGCCCGGAAAGCTACGCTCTCCCACTGAAAGTTTTTTCGTATTTACCGGATATGAAAATGGTATTCACAATTCCCATAGGATTGAGCATCGGCATTCTTCGGGAGTTTCCGATTAGAATCTTAGTATAAAATAATAGAAAGCTTGATATATCGGTACGAAATTTTGTAATATCGGAACGGAAAGTTTTCGAATGATCGTGAATAACCCTACTGAAGATCTTAATCTCCAATGAGATTCTCTAACAACTAACAGCACATGTCAAAAGACAAGTCATCTATCATGGGATTTGCATTCCGCACCCCTCTACATAATCTTCCTTTAAGTCTATAATAATAGAGTTCAAATTCGCTTGAAATAAAACTCAACCCTGCAATGATATGCATTATTAAATAGTCATTCCGTGACCCCATTTGAAAGGCATTTGATAGGGCATTATGTCTAATTTGCTTGTTTTAATTCAGTTTTGATTTTAACGAACTTTAGCGTTTAATAATTCACATACAGCTTCATCATTCCTTTGGGATGTAGGAACACGGTTATATGATGATCTACTAAGCGATTTTACGCTGAAGTTACATCTGGAATGTTTTAGAAGAAAGTTATGTTATTAGACGGTAATTAGTGGGCTCATTGATGCGTTGTGTTGCGTTGAGTCGCAGGATCGAATCCCGGGTTTATAATTTTTTTAAATTTTAAAACAAAATTTTCCGTACGTCTGTGGATTTTAGAAATGGGAGACATTTCCGTAATAAAGCATGATTTTAGTTTTATTATATTTATGAATACTCGATGATTAAAAAATAGGCAGATATTGAATTATTTATAAATGTTTTGTGACTGTGGTGGCATCACAATATTTGATTTATAAAAAAAGTAGTAACATAGTCTATTATTTAAATGAAATAGTGTTATAGAGCATTATAACTAAACGTATGGGAGGTTCATAGGTGGAAAAACCGTGAAGTGCATATTACACGTTTCGGTTTCTGTCTGTGGCTTCAGAGTGCTCAAAGTAAAAAATAGGTCGACGCGCATCAATAACTGATGGCTAAGGCTGGTGCTGGCTTCTAGGTTCACTGCTCGCCCTTTAAATTCTAGCATAAAAAAGTCAAAATGCGTTTTAATCCGTAATTAATAATTATATGTTTTAGGTAGATTTTTCTCGGAAGTTTCTCGTGTTAGTTTTATAAGAATAATAAATATATTGTTAAATATCTAATATCATTAAACAATTTCCATCAAACCATGGTTTCCCTCTTCGTTATTTATTCCCTATAACAAGGGTCGTTCTGACGCAATAATTCATAAATTGAGCCGATTAATTGATATCGCAGGGAAAGGGTTAAGCCCTCGTTTTGGCTAAGTGATATTATATTTGTTTATTATATGTGTAGGCATTTCATTTTTTTTATTATTTCTTAATGGAGAAGAGACAAAGAGTTTGTTCTTTTTTTTCGATGTTATATTTACAGATAATATGCAAATAGGTCATGGATTTTTTTTAAAAGATGTTATTATTAATTTAAATATTTAAGAATATCACTTTTGAGTAAACTTAAATGTTGATTAGCCTTTGAGTATTCGGCCATACGGATGCCGTAATTATGCAGGGAATTAATTATTCTCATTTAAAACAAGGCAAGATATCATTTACAATTAAGTTGATGCAAATAAATCATGTGGGACAGTAATCTGCGGCCATTTTGATGTACAACAGCGCCATCTGTGTCAACTGAATGAGTTATTATGCTACTATTTAAGCATAGGGTTGTCACAATATTTTTTTTTTTTGGTGAAAAAATGTAGAATAAAATAAAATAATCATACAAACCAAAATCTAAACCAAATGCCTCTTATACAAGAGAACTGTCTCAGATTTTTTTTTAAATGTAATCTCTTCCAGATAAACGTCTGGAAAGTATAAAATAGAAGGTGAAGCAAGAATGAATATTCAAAAATAAATTTAAATTATTGTGTACTAATAATATATAGGTACACAACTTATCACATGACAGACAAAAGCGGGTATTTACAAATAAAAAAAATATTATTTTTTTTATCGAAATGTTGTCGGCCACAGTATTGCAGCCACATATTGCAGTAAAATATTTCACGATTAGATGCAGCTTTAAACAAATATATTTTTATAATGTCATTGTAATATTTAAATTAAGCAATACTTTATGGCATCTTTTTGGGACTTTTATTCTTGAAAATCGTACCGTAGACGTAAATGTACATAGATAAAAATCAATGTATGTTTGACCTCTATGCACACCTAAACTATTCATCCGATAATTATGAAACTTTTGTGAGTTGTTATGTATATGCCCGCGAAGGTTTTTTTCCTATACATGGCATTGCAAAGCATGCCGGGTACAGTTTGTCATTTAATAGAAATAGATAAAAAAAAGCGGTTGACAACCCTACCGAGTTCAAATGTAACATGATTTATAGGGCAACCCCTTAGCTAGATTAACCCTTTATCGAGGGTCACATGACACAAGGCGTCGCGTCCCATCCTCACAAATCTATTTCATAAATTATTGTTTTTCTTGATGCTAGTTTTGAATTATTACACGAATAAAATTACACAAAACAATAATTTATGTTTAATAGAGAGTATAATACGTATATTTTAAGGTGCAAGACAAGACGTTACTTATTATGAAATTATCTTGTGTAGTTATTATACTGAGTGCTTTAGTTTTTTTTTGTAATATTAAAAATAGTAGGTGAATTTTTCAAACCGTTGCGTCAGCCCGTTTTCTCGAAATTATTGACAAATATGTTATTTCACATTAAAATATATTATTTATCACGATCAAATATAGCCTGTCACTCAGGAATAATGTAGCTTTCTACTGGTGAAATAATTTTAAAAATCAGTTTAGTTCCAGAGCTTACTTCCTACAAACAAAGCCGGCATTGACCGAAGAGTGCCAGAACCGAATCCTACTTATTTCAAATGGCTTAATAAGGCAAATTGTAAACTCACTCTTGACAATTATTTGTTTATAAATTCCACCAAATGTTACAGTTAAATTTAAGATTTATTGTTTGTAAACAATTTTTTTTATTCGTACAATATTCCGGTACCATGTGAAGTTCAGGAAAATAATATTCGCAGAAATATTTTAAAATGAATTAGGTTCGGAATTCCGCCATCTTCCGCAATCGAAAGCGTCACGCATGCTTATAGTTTTTTTTGTATAATAATAATTGATGTCCACTGGAAATCAGTGACATGCTAGGTACTAGACATTATAGAAAAGAAGTGGAAAAATATCGAATCTAGAAATATTTTTATGAATCCAACATTCTGGCAAGACAACGTGTGGTAAATTTAAGTATATATATTTTTGGTAAAGATGTATTAAGCGCTGCTTAGAAGCGCAGTTTAGTCACAGAAGGAATATTTTAACCGCAGTAATTGTGGTTATAAAGGAAGTTGTCTCTTCACTAATGAATTGAGAGCTTGAAGTTTTAAAGTTAGTTTAAAGTTATGGTCGCTTAAAAGTTTAGGATATATTAATTAAAATACATTATAGAGAGTTATATTCTCGTTTTTTGTTTATTTTTACTGGAACTTTAAAGTGTATTTTCTACCAGCCGCAAGTTCCAATCCTATCGGGGATTTCCTTGTAAATAAATTCGTGATAGTGTGTTGGGTAGTATACCTAACTTGCGTTTACTGGTTTGAATCCCGCCGATTGAACATAATTATAATTATCACGTCTTTCCGACTATTCGGATTTCGGATCTTATATCCGACTATAATTAAACGGGTGGGGTGGTTTATGCATTTTGGCTCTGTCGAGTTAGTATAAGTACATTTGATGACTTATTTATTTATCTTTATTAAGGCTGCTCGAAATAGTCTTTCATTTTTGGCAACTTTAAAATCCTACTGCTGTTCTTATATGCAACCTAGGATTCTTATTAAAAAAAAGTTCTAAAATACCTTGATTTTGACATCCATTTGCCTTCTCTTCTGAACCCATAATATGACTTTATGTCTTACCGACTTGATACTTACAATATAAAAAAAGCATGGGAAACAGTTTGGCCAAACAAATATTTGAATTATCTAAACAGTATTCTATGAGTTAGAAAAAATAGTTTTGGCGCTTACAACTTTTACTTTCAAGCAATTGAGGAGCTCTTTCGCAGTGAGGGGGATGGTCCATCGGCCGTCAGTCTATGTAGCTCACACTTTGTTGGATGAAGGACCTGTCCTGCTTCTACACTCTGAAGGTTATTGGCGTTACCAGAGGCCTTAAAGCAATCGTGTTAGAATGTTAGCCTGTGGTAGTATCAACTGCGCTACAGACAACGTCTTTACCTGTGTTGATCATCTAGTGTTGAGGAATAGATGTATATCGTAAATATTTATATAACCAAAAATTTAATAAAATTATATAATTCGAAAATGTTATATTTTGTCAGTTCTCAAATTTTGACTTTTTTATAGTATAGAGGGGCAAACGAGTCTTTGGTTCATCTGATAGAAAGTGAACACCATCGGTCATGAAAATCCACAACACCAGAGGACTTGCAGATGCGTTGCCGGCCTATGAACATGACTTGAATCACGTCTTAGAATACAGTGCTACGCGTCTGAAAAATTATGTTACCATTTATTTAGACCGGTTGTTTACTATTACAAAAGGACTTTTTTTAATATTTTGATGACTCTACATCATAAATCAGTCTGAAGCAACATTAATGAAACCAGTTACGTAAATGGAATTACGTATTATTTCATCCCAAGCTACCGGATAATTCCACGGGTAAATGAACGATCGCTAAACATTGTCTGCTGTGTCCAGGAAATTGTTTTAATATCGTTATAAGCTGAGCTATTACACTTAATAACTGTGCTATAATCATAACTGAAGAGGTTCTTGTTCTGTTGAATTATTTTAGAATATGAAACACAAAAATACTCTCATTCCAAAGCAGAAGTATGTGAAAATACTTTAGACACGTCAAAACACTTTAAAAGGGAAGATGGTTTAAAAAACCATGTCTAGTAATTAAAAAAATAAAACCCATACTAAGAAAACCAGAGAACACTGCTAGTATTGCCATAATATAGAAAACTAGCGATCCGCACCGGCTTCGCACGGGTGCAATTTAGATGTACAATATTACTCGCTGATAATGTAGCTTTCTGTGTTCTGTAATTTTTAAAATCTTATCCTCTTTATGTATTTAAATATGGGTTAGTATGACAACTTTATTCAAGTTATCTTTGAATTAAAGGAAAATTTTAAAGCTACCATCGCCATTTCAGAATATTGGTATTAATACCATGAGGAATGCTCGGAAAAAATTATTGGATTAATTCCGGCCGCTGAATTTCGCTTTCGGACATCGCGTCAAAAATTCCACGCGTACCATCTCGATGTCTGGAAGTCCACAACTGTGTTAAGTCACTTCCTGCCTCGCACAACCACTCTATGATACAGCTGTCGCCGGCGGTTTTTCCAAACCGATACGACTTGGGAACCTTCAAAAAACGAACCTACACATTCCTTAATTATAATATGTAATGAAGAAATTGCATTTTAATCTGGTAAAAGACATTTCATTTCCAAGTTCTCAATCTATTAAGAATGAAACTAGACAATATCATTTTCGTTAATGCTGTAACAATGAGATAGGTTTCTACAAATATATCTTTATGCTAACAACTTTTTTATTTGAAATGATTTAAATTTATTCAGACCCAGCAAGGTATAGGTAAAAATAGTAAATAAAAAATCAATTCAAAAAAGTTGATGGTACCTATTGGCGCTTCAAAGTGATAGAAAATAGTAGTAGAACGAAGACAAAATTCTATTCGTATAAAATTACAAAAAATATGTTTGTAGTTTAATCTTACTATGGGTCTCATAAGATCTCAAAAACTACGAAGCATTTATAGTTGATTTTTAATAGTAATATTTGTTTTATAAGTTTAATAACATCATCTTGATTCTTAAATCTTAATCTCAATGCTTTCTCAAAACAATCTAAATATCTTTTACTGTCTAACGTGTTAAATTACGGTAATTAATTTTACAAAAATCTTTTCAAACAATTTAAGATTTTTGAATGAAATACACTATGATAGAATTATACGGAGCTGTTACAACTTAAAAGGCCACGGCAGCTGAAGCATCCACGACTTTTGGCAATTAGGTATTATAGCCGATAAGTAATTAGTGGCCACTTTGCAATCTAACTGAATTTATTGATTACGACAATTGCAACTTCAAACTTATTTTCGTTTTAAAGCTTATGCTTGTAAATCAGCAGCCAACGCTCACTAAACACTATAATTATATAAATCTTAATTGCAGTTATGTTGGTGGCTTTTAATTAAACCAAATAAGTATACAATAGTTTATTTAGATTCGGTTATTAATTCATAGGTTAATAAGTAACGACGACGAGTTCAAAAGTTCGAATTAAAAAAGGTTGAAAGGCACAAAAGTGACTTACGTTTAGTTGTAGAAGCATTTATCAAATAAGCCTCAAGCTTGTCTATCGATATCTATAATAATATTATAAAGAGGAAAGATTTGTTTGTTAAGCTTTAACTCAAAAACTACTCAACTGAATAAAAATAACCGAAACAAAAATAAAAATTATTTCACCGATAGAAAGCTACATTGGCGAGTAACATAGGCAATTTTTTGCGTGCGATGCCGGTGTGTATTGCCAGCTTACATAAAGTAATTCTATGATATATTTGGGCTTATATTATGCTTATGTTTCAAAAGTCTAAAAGTCCCAGTACTCACTGAATGTGCATTTATTTCTTCCAACATTTAATTATAAACCAGCTTTCGATTAATGAAGCTCACCGTTTGGACTAAGGATGCTTCAAAGGTAATAACAGCTCCATAAATTAGCATACATTGTTAAGAACATCTGAATACCAGAAAAGTAAGAATCATTTTTAATCCGATATTATCTCTACAGTATTTATTTACTGTGTGTCTCTGAGATCACTTTTTACCTTTAATAAGGGAGCAATTTAGTAATGAAATAATTAATCAGTCTTATCTCATCGGCATCGCAAACCAAACAGAATGCAAGATGAAGTAGATTTGTAAAAGACAATTATTTTTAGTGAGATATTCTAAAGAGATATTTTAGAGTTTCGGCGAATGCTTTTTTATTAATTTTCTAACTTTTTTTGTCTCTTTCCTTATTACTTTGTCGAGGCAGCATATCCTATAAGATACGGGTTTGTAGGCGAATAGTTGATAATTTATATACACAAAGCGTACTTCAAATTCTCGATTGAATAAAATTAACGTGTGGACGTGTAAAAACGCGCAATATGCACTTCACTGTTTTTTCATCTATGAACGGTAGTTCGTTACCCAGTCTGAATTTCGATATTCCTCCCACCCGTAGAATGTCCGGAGTTACCAGAAGTGGTGAAAACATGCCTAGAGAAAATTATAAACATGTCGTCCCGGTCGGATTCGAACCCACGACCCATCGGTGTGCACGGCAGGTGTTCTACCGAACGCGCCAACGAGCCTGTCAAAATATTCTAGTGGTAAGGGGTCTATTGCACTACCGGACCGACCCCTACACTCCCCGGGTTACTGGTAGTGTTACCCGGCGCGGGGCAAATGAATTTCACTAAGTTTCCTCAAAAAAAAGTATTAGAAATACAGAGTGTCCCAACTTAACTAAATAAAATAAAGTCAGACGATAGAGGACTTTAATACGAATTCAAATAATGCTACGATTTTGGATAATTTTCGAGATATTCATTGTTTAATACAATTTTTGTCGTTTGCAAGATTGGTCATATAAATTATAATTTTGAATCAACTTTATAAGCTAGACAGCTATTTTTTTAGTTTTTTTTTTACAATTAAATAGTTATTATATCAAAAGATTTCAAAATGGCATAATGGAGAAACGCACAATCGTGTCCCTTCCGTATCGACATGTTCGACATGTTCATGGCGATCGATGTATGTAGATCATAATATGTAACATTTACATACGCTAGCTCTATTATTTCACCTGTGGCTTTGTTTGCCCCTATAAGGAAAAGTACCGTAAGGTGGATAATTAATATAAAGACGGACTCTTTAGTGCGATAAGTGGTGCATCTGTTTTGCGTTTAATCTTTGTCTATTAATATTGTCTTTTAAACGTCTGGATAAATAATTTAAACAATATAAATAATAAATAACGTTTTAATCCGGTATACAGTATTTTATTTAAATCTTTTTCTATTATTAAATTTAATAGACTGATTTTTTTGACATTATCAGCGAGTGACATAGACTATTACACTGTATTATTTTTTGTGAATAGAACACCTATATTTCACCCGTGCGAAGCCGGGGCGTATCGCTAGTATAACTATAAGAGGAAATATTTTAAATCAATTCCTACACATTCATAGGAAATTTTAGAATACTCCGACTTTAACGTAACATAAATAGCAAAGTGTTTACGCCTTAATTATTACTTATTGTAGTTCTGACTTTTAACGTATATCTACTTAACTTTTGTTTTTAACAAAATAATTATCGAATTTTTTACCGGCTCTTTTCAGTAGCTTCAAATATACGAATCGGTCGTAACTTCAAGGACTATATTTTGTATTTTTATTTGAGTTGATAACAGGATAGCTAAAACAGTACATCTTTGTTAAAAATACGTTTAAAAGATTAATAATTTACGAGTAGGTGTAGGCCTAAATAGAGTGAACTCTGATATGTACGAAAAGTATTTATATATTTTACAATTTACAAGATAGTGACGACCGAATGAATTTAGCTCTTTACAGACTCCTCCCCCCAACGTATCCTCCCCAAACAAATCTATATCTATTCTAATATTATAAAGAGGAAATATTTGTATTTATGTTATGAACTAGCCGTCCCCGCCCGCCCGCTTTGCTGGGCGAATTGTAAAAGATAGACGAATATGAACTATGCACATAAATTTGAAAAAAAATGGTAAAGGGTTGATGGAATTCAAAAAATGAATAGCCTAAAACCTTCTACAATTAATTCCGCGTCGAATGGTCATGGTATCATGCCGATCGGTCCAGTAGTTTTCAAGTTTATCGATAACAAGAAAAAAAAAAGTTGCTTATATATATATAGATAAACTCAAAAACTACTGGACCGATTTTGAAAATTCTTTCACCAATAGAAAGCTACATTATCAGCGAGTAACATAGGCTATGTTTTGAGTATAGTTCATCTACATTACACCCGTGTGAAGCCGGGGCGCGTTGCTAGTTTAAAATACTCGCACTTGACCACTTTGTATGCTTCCTTTTTATGTATTTTCCTGCAAATCTCAACCGCTTTCTCTTACAAAACATCCACCTTGTATATAATCTATTATCTAATAGTTTTCTCACTTTAATATCTCGAGATCTAACAGACTTGCGAAGGATATATCGCTCATATGTGTCCGCTATAATTTCCTTATCTACACCTACCACTTCCTTTACGGTGATAGATAACTTTATATAGTATCTTAATATAGAACAAGTTATTAAATAATTGTGCCTGTCGAGCTAAAGGAAATTGTTTGAAAACTGTTTATACCGGGGTACTTACAAAAATATCATTTGACACCAGTCAATCAAAATTCAAATTATGATTAAAAATAGTTAAATATATTTAAATAAAATACTGTATACCGGATTAAAACGCGATTCATTATTTATATACTTAAATTATTTATCCCGACGTTTCGGATGCTTTACAGCAACCGTGGTCGCGGGGAGACATCTTTCTGTCGTGTTGCTGTAAAGCATCCAAAACGTCGGGATAAATAATTTAAACAATATAAATAATAAATCGCGTTTTAATCCGGTATACAGTATTTTATTTAAATGTGTGATACTCGCGTTAATAAAAGACAATATTATAGTTAAATATAGTAATAACAGGTTCATTTGGGGCATTAAAACGGGTGGGAGGAATATCGAAATAACGACCGGGTAACGAACCACCGCCCATAGTTAGCAAAACAGTGAAGTGCGCATATCGCGTTTCGGTCTCAGTCGAAATAAGAAGTAGAATGACAGCGCATCATTGACTGATGTTCTGTGGCTGAGGTATCTCCATCAATTGAACCTCATGCTCATCTGTCGATACAAATTTTGGTTTTAAATTCTTAATTATTCATAGGGTTTTTTCGGGAGTCTCGTTGTATGTAAATTAATTATTTTGAGGAGGCACTGCAGCTGTTTGATTGTTAATACCTACAGCTCAAATTATTTGTTATACACACGTAATAACTCCATCTCCAGAACACTATTTAAAACATGCAAACAAGCTGATAAATCGAGACGAGTGACAATCGCGTTGGTATAACGACGTGCGAACATACAATTGCAACTACTAATTTAGCCCGCGGCCCCATATAAAGGGAGGAGTGTTAAGAATCCGCACTTGATCGGCGTTTGTATGAGCTTTAAGAGCTTTGACGAAAGCGTTCACCAAATAGGGTTGGCGGCGTGCTGAAAAATTTGCTCTTCAACCCCTCTTAATTGGGTGTCGCGTTTATGTTTAACATACGGCTGTGACGACAAACAAGCCAAATATTTGAAATTTTCTAGTTTTGATTATTTTACATCCTACTTTAGATATTTTGAGATATCACCTCCTAATTGGATGTCGGTACATATGGCTGTAATGTTGTACATTTTTATACAAACAGCCCAAGTTATACTTTTTTATATTTCAGAGTTTGATTTAGTAATTGGCATATTGACGCTGTGACGCTTTATTGGTAGTAAGTGACACCATAAAACATCTATTAGAACTACTGTCTAATTTCCTACTTTAAGCCTTTACAAATCCATACTCTAGCTCAAACGGAAACGGCGAATTTGCACATATTTTTCTATCTTAATATGTTAGTTAGACATCCAAAGGGATTTGATTCTGCAACTCTTTGGAACGCGAAAAAAGTGTAGCACTATATTGCAGCTTAGTTATTTACTGTTGCTATGTATATAAATAAATAATAAGCATTTGCAGATGTATACATTTATGATGTAGTTGTTCCACATAATATTTTGATTTCCATTGGGGTAGCCAAAGATCAAGGAATTCCATATGCACTGAACCTTGCAAAACATACACTTATACTTATTATACTTGCATATACACTCGTCGGTTCTGAAATGATGCAATTAATATTATAATTGTATGTTTATCTATATGGTAATCGAACGATCGCCATAATTTTATAAACTGAAGTTCTAGAAATATCTTAGACCTTATACATTCCATATGAGAAAACCTTATTAAACCTCATTACCGTATCATCAAGTGAACCTTTGATCTGTATTCTCTTCAGTAAAAAAAAGAGAAGACTCAAGCGAACTAAACCGTTTGAGCTAGTGTAGTGTTAGTGAACTGTCTAGGAAAAAAGTGTAAATGTGTAAAAAAGTGTAAGTGCTTGTATAAGGACACATGAACAAAGTGCCTCTAAAAATAATTATGAACACTAAGAAAAGTCACTGGACATTATCTTAGTATTTTTATGTCAGATATTGACAGACGAGCATGAGGTTCACTTGATGGTAGGTGATACCTCAGCCACAGAACATCAGTCAATGATGCGTTGTCGACCTACTTTTTACTTCGAGCATTCGGACATTCGAGTTTTTAAGTAAAGTAATACTCTAGTACTTTAAGTTAGATGTAAATTACTCATTAGCTTTTATTAATATTTTTTTTAACATAAAGCTGTACAATTAATATTGTACAGCTTTATGTATAAAAAAAGTAATCAAATTGCTCAAATAATAATAGATTTGCTAAACGAACATCGTGACCGTGTGTAGTGTAAACACAGGGCTGTCACTGATTTGTTGTCGAGACATTTCTTTTAACAGTGATACACCGTTGATTGGAACGCGCGCTATATTTTGTTCCCGAGTTTGTTTGTCACTAATGAGTTATCGTTAGTAATACAAACTGTTGACGTTCAGCTTTTCACCGTATTAAAGAATATGAAATCAAAAATTTCTGCAGTTTCAGAACTTACGAAAATATAGGTGATTTTTAACCAAGTCTTTTTTAAATAAAATCCTGTAAACCGGATTAAAACGCGATTTATTATTTATATTGTTTAAATTATTTATCTCAAATCTTTATATCAAGTCTTTCTTTTGATTGTCGATATTATTTTAAATTATCTAAATATCATTTATTACCTGTACATAAAGAAGAAATTGATTGATTATGGCGTAGTTAAGTGGACGTGGGCAATTGAATAGAGAAATGACGGTAAACAGTGGTACATGCTTATTAAGAACGCTTGGCGTATTTTTTACACAGTTATAGACTATTTTTGATGCACTTTCCTATGATATTTAGTGCTGATATGGTTGAGATTAATGTCTTGACTGAGGAGTTCTCACTGCTCCCCTCTTTCCAAAGCCTATGGACTGAGATTCGGGTGCCTGTGAACTTAGCAGAGCAAAGTCCAGCAGAGCACCAAAAAATTGGAGTTCCCTTAGCATGCACAATAGTTCTATAGTTCCTGATAGTTTTCAAAAAGATTTCTAGCAATTTACGCTCAGAACAGAATTTTTAAAAAAATTATAAATGCTCTGCTAACTTCCGAAACGTAGCAGAGCACTTTTTTTAAATTAAAAAAACAAAAGGTTTTTCATAAGGAGACGGATAAGAACAGTAGTTCCTTATACTTTAAAACTCAATAAAAGTTATTTTTCCTATATAAAATATTAAAGAGAAATACAAAAAATATATGGATATTTCAGAAAAATAATTTATTTTAAACATAAAAATCATTCAGTAAGCTAGAACTCTGCGATTTTTAATAGAACATGAGTGTATCTACTAATCGAGATCAAATTTACAGCCAGGACTCCTCGTAAACCTCCAGCAGAGCAGGGTTGAATGTTTAAAAGTTGAGATTTCCTCTATGTTGGCGGATTTTAATTTTTTACAAAATATTTAGTAAGATAAACAGACAGAACTCCTCGATTTCAAGTAGAACATGAGTATACCTATAAATTGACATCAGATATATAGCCAGAACTCCTCGCTAACCTCCAGCAGAGCAGGGGTGAAAATTTCAAAGTTGAGATTTCCTCTATGTTGGAGGATTTGAATGTTTTACAAAATATTTTATGAGCTAAACAGTCAGAACTCCTCGATTTCCAGTAGAAAATAATAATAGCTATAAATTGACATCAGATTCATAGCCAGAACTCCTCGCAAACTTCCAGCAGAGCAGGGGTGAACATTTCAGAGTTGAGATTTCCTCTATGTTGTAGGATTTTAATTTTTACAAAATATTTTATGAGCTAAACAGTCAGAACTCCTCGATTTCCAGTAGAAAATAATAATAGCTATAAATTGACATCAGATTCATAGCCAGAACTCCTCGCAAACTTCCAGCAGAGCAGGGGTGAACATTTCAAAGTTGAGATTTCCTCTATGTTGGAGGATTTTAATTTTTTACAAAATATTTTATGAGCTAAACAGTCAGAACTCCTCGATTTCCAGTAGAAAATAATAATAGCTATAAACTGACATCAGATTCATAGCCAGAACTCCTCGCAAACTTCCAGCAGAGCAGGGGTGAACATTTCAAAGTTGAGATTTCCTCTATATTGGAGGATTTGAATTTTTCACAAAATATTTTATGAGCTAAACACTCAGAACTCCTCGATTTCCAGTAGAAAATAATAATAGCTATAAATTGACATCAGATTCATAGCCAGAACTCCTCGCAAACTTCCAGCAGAGCAGGGGTGAACATTTCAAAGTTGAGATTTCGTCTATATTGGAGGATTTGAATTTTTTACAAAATATTTTATGAGCTAAACACTCAGAACTCCTCAATTTCCAGTAGAAAATAATAATAGCTATAAATTGACATCAGATTCACAGCCAGAACTCCTCGCAAACTTCCAGCAGAGCAGGGGTGAACATTTTAAGTTGAGATTTCCTCTATATTGGAGGATTTGAATTTTTTTACAAAATATTTTATGAGCTAAACAGTCAGAACTCCTCGATTTCCAGTAGAAAATAATAATAGCTTTAAATTGACATCAGATTCACAGCCAGAACTCCTCGCAAACTTCCAGCAGAGCAGGGGTGAACATTTCGAAGTTGAGATTTCCTCTATATTGGAGGATTTGAATTTTTTACAACATATTTTATGAGCTAATCAGCCAGAACTCCTCGATTTCCAGTAGAAAATAAGTATGTCTAATAATTGACATCAAATTCATAGACAGAACTCCTCGCAAACTGCCAGCAGAGCAGGGGTGAACATTTCGAAGTTGAGATTTTCTCTGTATTGAAGGATTTGAATTTTTTACAAAATATTTTATGAGCTAAACAGTCAGAACTCCTCGATTTCCAGTATAAAATAATAATAGCTATAAATTGACATCAGATTCATAGCCAGAACTCCTCGCAAACTTCCAGCAGAGCAGGGGTGAACATTTCAAAGTTGAGATTTCCTCTATGTTGGAGGATTTTATTTTTTTACAAAATATTTTATGAGCTAAACAGTCAGAACTCCTCGATTTCCAGTAGAAAATAATAATAGCTATAAACTGACATCAGATTCATAGCCAGAACTCCTCGCAAACTTCCAGCAGAGCAGGGGTGAACATTTCAAAGTTGAGATTTCCTCTATATTGGAGGATTTGAATTTTTTACAAAATATTTTATGAGCTAAACACTCAGAACTCCTCGATTTCCAGTAGAAAATAATAATAGCTATAAATTGACATCAGATTCACAGCCAGAACTCCTCGCAAACTTCCAGCAGAGCAGGGGTGAACATTTTAAGTTGAGATTTCCTCTATATTGGAGGATTTGAATTTTTTTACAAAATATTTTATGAGCTAAACAGTCAGAACTCATCGATTTCCAGTAGAAAATAATAATAGCTATAAATTGACATCAGATTCATAGCCAGAACTCCTCGCAAACTTCCAGCAGAGCAGGGGTGAACATTTCAAAGTTGAGATTTCGTCTATATTGGAGGATTTAAATTTTTTACAAAATATTTTATGAGCTAAACACTCAGAACTCCTCAATTTCCAGTAGAAAATAATAATAGCTATAAATTGACATCAGATTCACAGCCAGAACTCCTCGCAAACTTCCAGCAGAGCAGGGGTGAACATTTCGAAGTTGAGATTTCCTCTATATTGGAGGATTTGAATTTTTTACAACATATTTTATGAGCTAAACAGCCAGAACTCCTCGATTTCCAGTAGAAAATAAGTATGTCTAATAATTGACATCAAATTCATAGACAGAACTCCTCGCAAACTGCCAGCAGAGCAGGGGTGAACATTTCGAAGTTGAGATTTTCTCTGTATTGAAGGATTTGAATTTTTTACAAAATATTTTATGAGCTAAACAGTCAGAACTCCTCGATTTCCAGTAGAAAATAATAATAGCTATAAATTGACATCAGATTCATAGCCAGAACTCCTCGCAAACTTCCAGCAGAGCAGGGGTGAACATTTCGAAGTTGAGATTTCCTCTATATTGGAGGATTTGAATTTTTTTACAAAATATTTTATGAGCTAAACAGTCAGAACTCCTCGATTTCCAGTAGAAAATAATAATAGCTATAAATTGACATCAGATTCACAGCCAGAACTCCTCGCAAACTTCCAGCAGAGCAGGGGTGAACATTTCGAAGTTGAGATTTCCACTATATTGGAGGATTTGAATTTTTTACAAAATATTTTATGAGCTAAACAGTCAGAACTCCTCGATTTCCAGTAGAAAATAATAATAGCTATAAATTGACATCAGATTCATAGCCAGAACTCCTCGCAAACTTCCAGCAGAGCAGGGGTGAACATTTCAAAGTTGAGATTTCCTCTATGTTGGAGGATTTTAATTTTTTACAAAATATTTTATGAGCTAAACAGTCAGAACTCCTCGATTTCCAGTAGAAAATAATAATAGCTATAAATTGACATCAGATTCATAGCCAGAACTCCTCGCAAACTTCCAGCAGAGCAGGGGTGAACATTTCAAAGTTGAGATTTCCTCTATATTGGAGGATTTGAATTTTTTACAAAATATTTTACGAGCTAAACACTCAGAACTCCTCGATTTCCAGTAGAAAATAATAATAGCTATAAATTGACATCAGATTCATAGCCAGAACTCCTCGCAAACTTCCAGCAGAGCAGGGGTGAACATTTCAAAGTTGAGATTTCCTCTATATTGGAGGATTTGAATTTTTTACAAAATATTTTATGAGCTAAACACTCAGAACTCCTCGATTTCCAGTAGAAAATAATAATAGCTATAAATTGACATCAGATTCACAGCCAGAACTCCTCGCAAACTTCCAGCACAGCAGGGGTGAACATTTTAAGTTGAGATTTCCTCTATATTGGAGGATTTGAATTTTTTTACAAAATATTTTATGAGCTAAACAGTCAGAACTCCTCGATTTCCAGTAGAAAATAATAATAGCTATAAATTGACATCAGATTCACAGCCAGAACTCCTCGCAAACTTCCAGCAGAGCAGGGGTGAACATTTCGAAGTTGAGATTTCCACTATATTGGAGGATTTGAATTTTTTACAAAATATTTTATGAGCTAAACAGTCAGAACTCCTCGATTTCCAGTAGAAAATAATAATAGCTATAAATTGACATCAGATTCATAGCCAGAACTCCTCGCAAACTTCCAGCAGAGCAGGGGTGAACATTTCAAAGTTGAGATTTCCTCTATATTGGAGGATTTGAATTTTTTACAAAATATTTTACGAGCTAAACACTCAGAACTCCTCGATTTCCAGTAGAAAATAATAATAACTATAAATTGACATCAGATTCATAGCCAGAACTCCTCGCAAACTTCCAGCAGAGCAGGGGTGAACATTTCAAAGTTGAGATTTCCTCTATATTGGAGGATTTGAATTTTTTACAAAATAATTTATGAGCTAAACAGTCAGAACTCCTCGATTTCCAGTATAAAATAATAATAGCTATAAATTGACATCAGATTCATAGCCAGAACTCCTCGCAAACTTCCAGCAGAGCAGGGGTGAACATTTCAAAGTTGAGATTTCCTCTATATTGGAGGATTTGAATTTTTTACAAAATTATTTATGAGCTAAACAGTCAGAACTCCTCGATTTCCAGTAGAAAATAATAAAAGCTATAAATTGACATCAGATTCATAGCCAGAACTCCTCGCAAACTTCCAGCAGAGCAGGGGTGAACATTTCAAAGTTGAGATTTCCTCTATATTGGAGGATTTGAATTTTTTACAAAATATTTTATGAGCTAAACACTCAGAACTCCTCGATTTCCAGTAGAAAATAATAATAGCTATAAATTGACATCAGATTCACAGCCAGAACTCCTCGCAAACTTCCAGCAGAGCAGGGGTGAACATTTTAAGTTGAGATTTCCTCTATATTGGAGGATTTGAATTTTTTTACAAAATATTTTATGAGCTAAACAGTCAGAACTCCTCGATTTCCAGTAGAAAATAATAATAGCTATAAATTGACATCAGATTCACAGCCAGAACTCCTCGCAAACTTCCAGCAGAGCAGGGGTGAACATTTCGAAGTTGAGATTTCCTCTATATTGGAGGATTTGAATTTTTTACAAAATATTTTATGAGCTAAACAGTCAGAACTCCTCGATTTCCAGTAGAAAATAATAATAGCTATAAATTGACATCAGATTCATAGCCAGAACTCCTCGCAAACTTCCAGCAGAGCAGGGGTGAACATTTCAAAGTTGCGATTTCCTCTATGTTGGAGGATTTTAATTTTTTACAACATATTTTATGAGCTAAACAGCCAGAACTCCTCGATTTCCAGTAGAAAATAAGTATATCTAATAATTTACATCAAATTAATAGACAGAACTCCTCGCAAACTGCCAGCAGAGCAGGGGTGAACATTTCGAAGTTGAGATTTCATCTATGTTGGAGGATTTTAATTTTTTACAAAATATTTTATGAGCTAAACAGCCAGAACTCCTCGATTTCCAGTAGAAAATAAGTATATCTAATAATTTACATCAAATTAATAGACAGAACTCCTCGCAAACTGCCAGCAGAGCAGGGGTGAACATTTCGAAGTTGAGATTTCATCTATGTTGGAGGATTTGAATTTTTTACAAAATATTTTATGAGCTAAACAGTCAGAACTCCTCGATTTCCAGTAGAAAATAATAATAGCTATAAATTGACATCAGATTCATAGCCAGAACTCCTCGCAAACTTCCAGCAGAGCAGGGGTGAACATTTCAAAGTTGAGATTTCCTCTATGTTGGAGGATTTTAATTTTTTACAAAATATTTTATGAGCTAAACAACCAGAACTCCTCGATTTCCAGTAGAAAATAAGTATGTCTAATAATTGACATCAGATATATAGCCAGAAATCCTCGCAAACTTCCAGCAGAGCAGGGGTGAACATTTCGAAGTTGAGATTTCCTCTATGTTGGAGGATTTGAATTTTTTACAAAATATTTTATGAATCTGATGTCAATTTATAGCTTTTATTATGTTCTACTGAAAATCGAGGAGTTCTGGTTGTTTAGCTTTTAAAATATTTTGTAAAAAATTAAAATCTTCCAACATAGAGGAAATCTCAACTTTGAAATGTTCACCCCTGCTCTGCTGGAAGTTTGCGAGGAGTTCTGGCTATGAATCTGATGTCAATTTATAGCTATTATTATTTTCTACTGGAAATCGAGGAGTTCTGACTGTTTAGCTCATAAAATATTTTGTAAAAAATTCAAATCCTTCAATATAGAGAAAATCTCAACTTCGAAATGTTCACCCCTGCTCTGCTGGCAGTTTGCGAGGAGTGCTGTCTATGAATTTGATGTCAATTATTAACATACTTATTTTCTACTGGAAATCGAGGAGTTCTGGCTGTTTAGCTCATAAAATATGTTGTAAAAAATTAAAATCCTCCAACATAGAGGAAATCGCAACTTTGAAATGTTCACCCCTGCTCTGCTGGAAGTTTGCGAGGAGTTCTGGCTATGAATCTGATGTCAATTTATAGCTATTATTATTTTCTACTGGAAATCGAGGAGTTCTGAGTGTTTAGCTCATAAAATATTTTGTAAAAAATTCAAATCCTCCAATATAGAGGAAATCTCAACTTCGAAATGTTCACCCCAGCTCTGCTGGAAGTTTGCGAGGAGTTCTGGCTATGAATCTGATGTCAATTTATAGCTATTATTATTTTCTACTGGAAATCGAGGAGTTCTGACTGTTTAGCTCATAATATATTTTGTAAAAAATTAAAATCCTCCAACATAGAGGAATTCTCAACTTTGAAATGTTCACCCCTGCTCTGCTGGAAGTTTGCGAGGAGTTCTGGCTATGAATCTGATGTCAATTTATAGCTATTATTATTTTCTACTGGAAATCGAGGAGTTCTGAGTGTTTAGCTCATAAAATATTTTGTAAAAAATTCAAATCCTCCAATATAGAGGAAATCTCAACTTCGAAATGTTCACCCCTGCTCTGCTGGAAGTTTGCGAGGAGTTCTGGCTATGAATCTGATGTCAATTTATAGCTATTATTATTTTCTACTGGAAATCGAGGAGTTCTGACTGTTTAGCTCATAAAATATTTTGTAAAAAATTCAAATCCTCCAATATAGAGGAAATCTCAACTTAAAATGTTCACCCCTGCTCTGCTGGAAGTTTGCGAGGAGTTCTGGCTGTGAATCTGATGTCAATTTATAGCTATTATTATTTTCTACTGGAAATCGAGGAGTTCTGAGTGTTTAACTCATAAAATATTTTGTAAAAAATTCAAATCCTCCAATATAGAGGAAATCTCAACTTTGAAATGTTCACCCCTGCTCTGCTGGAAGTTTGCGAGGAGTTCTGGCTATGAATCTGATGTCAATTTATAGCTATTATTATTTTCTACTGGAAATCGAGGAGTTCTGACTGTTTAGCTCATAAAATATTTTGTAAAAAATTCAAATCCTTCAATACAGAGAAAATCTCAACTTCGAAATGTTCACCCCTGCTCTGCTGGCAGTTTGCGAGGAGTTCTGTCTATGAATTTGATGTCAATTATTAGACATACTTATTTTCTACTGGAAATCGAGGAGTTCTGGCTGTTTAGCTCATAAAATATGTTGTAAAAAATTAAAATCCTCCAACATAGAGGAAATCGCAACTTTGAAATGTTCACCCCTGCTCTGCTGGAAGTTTGCGAGGAGTTCTGGCTATGAATCTGATGTCAATTTATAGCTATTATTATTTTCTACTGGAAATCGAGGAGTTCTGACTGTTTAGCTCATAAAATATTTTGTAAAAAATTCAAATCCTTCAATACAGAGAAAATCTCAACTTCGAAATGTTCACCCCTGCTCTGCTGGCAGTTTGCGAGGAGTTCTGTCTATGAATTTGATGTCAATTATTAGACATACTTATTTTCTACTGGAAATCGAGGAGTTCTGGCTGTTTAGCTCATAAAATATGTTGTAAAAAATTAAAATCCTCCAACATAGAGGAAATCGCAACTTTGAAATGTTCACCCCTGCTCTGCTGGAAGTTTGCGAGGAGTTCTGGCTATGAATCTGATGTCAATTTATAGCTATTATTATTTTCTACTGGAAATCGAGGAGTTCTGAGTGTTTAGCTCATAAAATATTTTGTAAAAAATTCAAATCCTCCAATATAGAGGAAATCTCAACTTTGAAATGTTCACCCCTGCTCTGCTGGAAGTTTGCGAGGAGTTCTGGCTATGAATCTGATGTCAATTTATAGCTATTATTATTTTCTACTGGAAATCGAGGAGTTCTGAGTGTTTAGCTCATAAAATATTTTGTAAAAAATTCAAATCCTCCAATATAGAGGAAATCTCAACTTCGAAATGTTCACCCCTGCTCTGCTGGAAGTTTGCGAGGAGTTCTGGCTATGAATCTGATGTCAATTTATAGCTATTATTATTTTCTACTGGAAATCGAGGAGTTCTGACTGTTTAGCTCATAAAATATTTTGTAAAAAATTCAAATCCTCCAATATAGAGGAAATCTCAACTTAAAATGTTCACCCCTGCTCTGCTGGAAGTTTGCGAGGAGTTCTGGCTGTGAATCTGATGTCAATTTATAGCTATTATTATTTTCTACTGGAAATCGAGGAGTTCTGAGTGTTTAACTCATAAAATATTTTGTAAAAAATTCAAATCCTCCAATATAGAGGAAATCTCAACTTTGAAATGTTCACCCCTGCTCTGCTGGAAGTTTGCGAGGAGTTCTGGCTATGAATCTGATGTCAATTTATAGCTATTATTATTTTCTACTGGAAATCGAGGAGTTCTGACTGTTTAGCTCATAAAATATTTTGTAAAAAATTCAAATCCTTCAATACAGAGAAAATCTCAACTTCGAAATGTTCACCCCTGCTCTGCTGGCAGTTTGCGAGGAGTTCTGTCTATGAATTTGATGTCAATTATTAGACATACTTATTTTCTACTGGAAATCGAGGAGTTCTGGCTGTTTAGCTCATAAAATATGTTGTAAAAAATTAAAATCCTCCAACATAGAGGAAATCGCAACTTTGAAATGTTCACCCCTGCTCTGCTGGAAGTTTGCGAGGAGTTCTGGCTATGAATCTGATGTCAATTTATAGCTATTATTATTTTCTACTGGAAATCGAGGAGTTCTGACTGTTTAGCTCATAAAATATTTTGTAAAAAATTCAAATCCTTCAATACAGAGAAAATCTCAACTTCGAAATGTTCACCCCTGCTCTGCTGGCAGTTTGCGAGGAGTTCTGTCTATGAATTTGATGTCAATTATTAGACATACTTATTTTCTACTGGAAATCGAGGAGTTCTGGCTGTTTAGCTCATAAAATATGTTGTAAAAAATTAAAATCCTCCAACATAGAGGAAATCGCAACTTTGAAATGTTCACCCCTGCTCTGCTGGAAGTTTGCGAGGAGTTCTGGCTATGAATCTGATGTCAATTTATAGCTATTATTATTTTCTACTGGAAATCGAGGAGTTCTGAGTGTTTAGCTCATAAAATATTTTGTAAAAAATTCAAATCCTCCAATATAGAGGAAATCTCAACTTTGAAATGTTCACCCCTGCTCTGCTGGAAGTTTGCGAGGAGTTCTGGCTATGAATCTGATGTCAATTTATAGCTATTATTATTTTCTACTGGAAATCGAGGAGTTCTGACTGTTTAGCTCATAAAATATTTTGTAAAACATTCAAATCCTCCAACATAGAGGAAATCTCAACTTTGAAATTTTCACCCCTGCTCTGCTGGAGGTTAGCGAGGAGTTCTGGCTATATATCTGATGTCAATTTATAGGTATACTCATGTTCTACTTGAAATCGAGGAGTTCTGTCTGTTTATCTTACTAAATATTTTGTAAAAAATT
Source organism: Anthocharis cardamines (assembly GCA_905404175.1). Classification (NCBI taxonomy): domain Eukaryota; kingdom Metazoa; phylum Arthropoda; class Insecta; order Lepidoptera; family Pieridae; genus Anthocharis; species Anthocharis cardamines. The sequence continues at coordinate 4,478,895 of FR989971.1, read as the reverse complement.
AAAATCCGCCAACATAGAGGAAATCTCAACTTTTAAACATTCAACCCTGCTCTGCTGGAGGTTTACGAGGAGTCCTGGCTGTAAATTTGATCTCGATTAGTAGATACACTCATGTTCTATTAAAAATCGCAGAGTTCTAGCTTACTGAATGATTTTTATGTTTAAAATAAATTATTTTTCTGAAATATCCATATATTTTTTGTATTTCTCTTTAATATTTTATATAGGAAAAATAACTTTTATTGAGTTTTAAAGTATAAGGAACTACTGTTCTTATCCGTCTCCTTATGAAAAACCTTTTGTTTTTTTATTTTAAAAAAAGTGCTCTGCTATGTTTCGGAAGTTAGCAGAGCATTTTTAATTTTTTTAAAAATTCTGTTCTGAGCGTAAATTGCTAGAAATCTTTTTGAAAACTATCAGGAACTATAGAACTATTGTGCATGCTAAGGGAACTCCAATTTTTTGGTGCTCTGCTGGACTTTGCTCTGCTAAGTTCACAGGCACGAGATTCGGGACCCTTATGTACTACACCATCTTGCCCTATGACAGCTACGTCACTGTTAACTCACACTGCTCGAGTTAGACATTTGAGGCAGTTGACATTTAATACCGTAAGCAGTATGCATAGAAGGAAGTCTTGATTTTCATTATTTTGGTATAAACCAAGTACCTAAGATGTGGCTCATTTTCAAAAATAATCTAAACAATTCTAAATATGTAACTCCATTACTGGGAATAATAATAATGTGTAATAAACAAAATTACGGACATTTTATTCTAGTGAATATATGAAATTCAGTATTTGGCTAATATCTTTCAGTTTTAGGTATTCTAAGTTCTCATGTCACTAATTAGACAAGTATTTTGGGTCTAAATAGCAACAGTAGCATTACTACCAAGTTAGTTTTTATGGCCATTTGGGCCAAAAACAATAGTGTCCTTTCGAAAATAAAACTACCAAGAACACAATGACAATTACCTAGTCAGTTCTTTTCAGAGGACCTAACACGAACAACTTGCGAAGACGTATTCGTATCGTCCAGCTGTCATGTGTGTGAAATTTCAAATGATTTCTCATACAACTGATTCGAACACTTTCGATAGTCGTTCGTGCTAGGCTCTAGTACTTTCTTTATTTATAACTTCAAATTTTCTCACTATTAGTAGGCGTGACTTCTCTATTTTATTTTTTAATACTCTAAAAATTTTGTGTTATGAACAATCATAAAAATTTAAGGTACATAATAACTAATGTTACTAATGCGTTATGTTAAATCTTCAAACTGCTCGATATAATTCAACTAGCCTATGAAACCAATGAATTATCTATAATAATGATAATTATAAAGATTAATCGCCATTACAAGTAAACAAGCCTCAACTATTACAGTAACATTTTTGAAATGTTGCTAATATCTAGAAACTAGCCTTAAACTGGATCTTGCGAACATAATCCCAGATTATAATGACGTTAGATAACTACTTTATATCCTGTATTTAACTGCTGTACTTAACTTGGAGTTGAAACAAGTCATTCCTTAGGGTTCCGTTTTGATGATCTAGAAATCCGACTAGAAATGATCATCAAATTAGAAAAAAGGACTCAGTCTAATATATCAGACCATATATTATTCCTTATTGTTTTGTCTGTTAATATTGAATTTCCAGATCTATTAAATTTCACTCAGGTAAAAAACATATATTTGGAAACTACACCACTTCAATCTATTAGAATGTGTGAAACTAATATTATTGTATTTTATTAACGCGAGTATCACACATTTAAATAAAATACTTTAAGTATATTGAATTAAAACGCGATTTATTATTTATATTATTTATCCCGACGTTCCAGATAATTTGAATAATATAAATACTAAATCGCATTTTAATCCTAATAGAGTTCTTTATTTAAATTTATGAAACTATATCAACAATTAATACACTAAACTATACTGTGAAACTATACAAAAAACTATAAAAAAAAACACAATTTTACATATGCTGGAGTTATTTTTATATATATTTTGAACAGTAATACTGTGCAGTTTCATCAAAACCCGTTTAGTAGTTTTTGCGGGATAGAAAAACAAACTTCTTCACAAACTTCACAAATTTTATATGAATAGGATTACATTCTTAATAAAGAAGAGGCCCACCATTATTGGCTACAGCACTAACTCAGCATCTGCCTGGGTACTTGATATATATATAATATGTATAATGTATATACTACGGAACCATAATATAACACGCAGGCGCTCTTAGCTGGTTTTTCTATTCCTGGATTATGCAATTACCTTTCCTATTCTAGGGTACAAACGTGAGAGTAATATATTTGTTGTGTAAGCCCTTAAGAAGTACATAAGTATATTAACAGTGCTTCATAAGAAAATAATTATAAATTTTTGAATTAAAATCGCATCATTAAAATTCGCGCATATTTGAATAAGACAATGCGTAAAAGCACAATACACGATGCTAGTTTCTTGCCTATTGCGTACAATTAAATTGAGACAATAAATGACTTGCATGGTCTAAACGACACGTAACATTCTTGAACTGTCATACAAGTTTTGTTTCAATACTGTTCTTGTATCTTTACACTTAATATCAGTATGTTAATAACTGTTTCCATTAATTAGTACGTACAAGAAAATGGCATCATGTATGTATTTTTTAAGTCACGGTGTTCGGATAAATGGGATAGAAGAGCCCACGACAATATTTAGGTAAGTATATTGTCATTTCAAACTTAACACACTACCGTTCACTACCCGTTTTTGTTATTAGATATCGACAGACGAGCATATTCACTTGATGGTAGGTGATACCTCAGTCACAGTACATCAGTCAATGATGATTATGAACTTACTTTATATTTCGAACATTCGGAAATCCATAGACTGAGACCGAAACGCGTAAAATGCACTTCACAGTTTTTCCATCTATGAACGGTGGTTGCATCTATGAGGTCGGAATTTCGATATTCCTCCCGCCCGTTTAATGCCCGAAGTGGCCAGACACGGGGAAGACATGCTTTTGGAATATTATAAACGTATCGTCCCAGCGGAATTTGAACCCGTGACCCATCGGTACCTAAGGTCTATTCTATCAAACGCAACATTTTTGATTAATTTGAACATAATATTTAGTATGTTTTCCTCTTCGGACAGAATCTGCTTAGGCTATATACGAGTATATGTACGTATATACATATGTATATGCTGCTATATACTTTTTGCTTTTAATCTTAATCTTAATATATTATATAAAATGCAAATGTTCGTACGTGTGTCCACGGTTTTTTCTATCATACGCTACTTTGATCAACTTCCCCTTGGGATGGCAAATACCCCTTGGTCTCTAGGTGTGCATAAGGGAGTTTGGTCGGGGTGGGTGGAAGTGGGAGGTTGTGGGTGGCAAAAATGTGGAATAATATATATCTGTCCTTTTCTAACTTACATTAGTTAGAAAAGGACAGAGAAAAAAGGACAGTCAATTCCGTAAAATTCTGAAAATCTTGGAAATGATCTAAAAAGTTCCAGAATGTGTGCAACTGATAAAATTGATCCGAAATGATCTAGAAAATTCTAAAAATTTCTGATATGATCTAGAAAGTTTTAAAATGGTTTCAATTGTTGTAATCGATTTAGAATGTTTTAAAAAGCTTCTGGAAAGATCTAGAAAGTTCCAAAATGTGTGCAATCGATGAAATTGATCCGAAATAATCTAGAAAGTTCTGAAATGGTTTCGATTGTTGTAATCGATTTAGAAAGTTTCTGGAAAGATCTAGAAAGTAACAAAATGTGTGCAATCGGTGAAATTGATCCTGAATGATCTAGAAATTCTAAAAATGTCTGAAATGATCTAGAAAGTTCCAAGATGCCTACAACTTGAAGATACTTTACACCGTATGTTAAATGGTCGAATAAATAAAATGCTAATGTTCGTACGTGTGTCCACGGTTTTTTCTATCATACGCTACTTTGATCAACTTCCCCTTGGGATGGCAAATACCCCTTGGTCTCTAGGTGTGCATAAGGGAGTTTGGTCGGGGTGGGTGGAAGTGGGTGGTTGTGGGTGGCAAAAATGTGGCATAATATATATCTGTCCTTTTCTAACCAATGTACTCAAGTTTGAAAATGGTTTCAATTGTGGTAATCGATTTAGAATGTTTTAGAAAGCTTCTGGAAAGATCTAGAAAGTTCCAAAATGTGTGCAATCGATAAAATTGATCCGAAATTATCTAGAAAGTTCTAAAATGGATTCAATTGTTGTAATCGATTTAGAATGTTTTAGACAGCTTCTGGAAAGATCTAGAGAGTTCAAAAATGTGTGCAATCGATAAAATTGATCCGAAATGATCTAGAAAATTCTAAAAATTTCTGAAATGATCTAGAAAGTTCTAAAATGGTTTCAATTGTTGTAATCGATTAAGAATGTTTTAAAAAGCTTCTGGAAAGATCTAGAAAGTTCCAAAATGTGTGTAATCGGTAAAATTGATCCGAAATGATCTAGAAAATTCTAAATATTTCTGAAATGATCTAGAAAGTTCTAAAATGGTTTCAGTTGTTGTAATCGATTTAAAATGTTTTAGAAAGCTTCTGGAAATATCTAGAAAGTTTCAAAACGTGTGCAATCGGTGAAATTGATCCTCAATGATCTAGAAAATTCTAAAAATTTCTAAAATGGTCTAGAAAGTTCTAAAATGGTTTCAATTGTTGTAATCGATTTAGAATGTTTTAGAAAGCTTCTGGAAAGATCTAGAAAGTTCCAAAATATGTGCAATCGGTGAAATTGATCCTCAATGATCTAGAAAATTCTAAAAATTTCTAAAATGGTCTAGAAACTTCCAAGATGCCTACAACTTGAAGATACTTTACACCGTTTGTTAAATGGTCGAATAAGTGTTTTATTATTTAAGATAGAAATCTAAAATATTTATCTGCTTTAGAAAATGGATCCTTAAATATTTTTTATACCATTTAACATGCGATGTATTTTAACCCGAGCAACGCCGGGTTTCGCTGCTAGTATATTATATAAAATGCAAATGTTCGTACGTGTGTCCACGGTTTTTTCTATCATACGCTACTTTGATCAACTTCCCCTTGGGATGGCGAATACCCCTTGGTCTCTAGGTGTGCATAAGGGAGTTTGGTCGGGGTGGGTGGAAGTGGGTGGTTGTGGGTGACAAAAATGTGGAATAATATATATCTGTCCTTTTCTAACTAATGTAATCTTCCGTAAAATTCTGAAAATCTCGGAAATGATCTAAAAAGTCCCAGAATGATAAAATCAATCTAGAAAGTTCTAAAATTTACTGGAATGATCTAGAAAGTTCCAACAAGCCGTCCAATTATTGTAATCGATCTAGAATATTTCAGAGAGTTTCTGGAAAGTTTTAGAAAGTTCCAAAATGTGTGCAATCGATGAAACTGATCCGAAATGATCTAGAAAATTCTAAAAATTTCTGAAATGATCTAGAAAGTTTTAAAATGGTTTCAATTGTTGTAATCGATTTAGAATGTTTTAAAAAGCTTCTGGAAAGATCTAGAAAGTTCCAAAATGTGTGCAATCGGTGAAATTAATTAATCTCAATGATCTAGAAAATTCTAAAAAATTCTAAAATGGTCTAGAAACTTCCAAGATGCTTACAACTTGAATATACTTTACACCGTATGTTAAATGGTCGAATAAGTGTCTTATTATTTAAGATAGAAATCTAAAATATTTATCTACTTTAGAAAATGAAAATAATTGTATACCATTAAACATGCGATGTATTTTAACCCGAGCAACGCCGGGTTTCGCTGCTAGTTCATATATAACATAAACCACATACTTTAATTTTTAATTACTTAATTAACACATTATATAATATTAATATTGTATGTCAGTATGGAAGGATACAGGATATTTCTTCATTGGGATATTGAACTAATCTTGTCTCGTAGAACAATCATAGTAAATAAATGCGCGTTGATACGAACAAATTGGCGAGCGATCACACCTAACTATATCATAGTTTAATTAAACAGTCTTGATACTTTTATATTTTTATTTGAAACATTCGTCACCGTAACTCATTGATTTAGCATATGTGGTCTCGGGTTCGAGTCCAGATACAAAAAAAAAATAAAAAATCAGTAGGTCAGGAGTCAGGACGTATAGTACTGATCATCGATATCGATATTTGCATGAAAAATAAAAATATATCTTCCCTATGACTAGGGAATTCCATTACGATTATTTCATATCTCGTAAATATATTTGGTATTTAAATCATAAATTATTTCAAGCTATTGAATTCAGTTCATTTCGTACTGTAGAAGTTGACGTGTGCATTCAACGCCTAAATCGGAATGCTACATATTTTAAATAAGGAACATAACATGCAAATCTCACGGTTACTATAAAATGCTACTCAAGCAGGTGGTCGTATGACTCATGAAAATTACATACATGAATCTCCCGTCTCCATCATAGTAACAAACCATGCATCATAGGAAATCGTTCCAGTATGCTTGTTAAGATGACACTCTAGGCACCGCCGCTATGATAGATCGTGACGTGCAATATTCAATATAAACCAATGAGATGTTTCCGTTTAGAAAGCCGATAAGTTTTACACTCACAAACCATCCAGACATCGCTTGAGTAAAGTTTATCGACATCAATTTTAAAATCTTCATTTTCCTCTACAAAAGTGATGATAAATACTGAGTAATATAAATATTTCAAAATGTTAGCTTTGATTATATTTAATATTATTCAGGATTGATATCTGTTTTTGATTTACAATGTTTTGAGTTTTTGGGAAAAATTAACGAACTAACCAAAACCAGTTATTAAGTTAATTATTATAGTATTTTGTGAACGTGAGGGAACTGATACAGATATTTTTTTTAATAATAGAAGTTTACTCTGTCAAAATTAATAGGTAAAGGTTTAGTATTTTTCAATAAACAGAATTTAGTCGAAATACTTCGAATTAGAAAGCTACTAAAATACATGCTTTTGATTAGATAATTTCGTAGCAAACTCAGTTTGATCTCACTTTAAGTTTATTTCTAAGTATAATATTGGAAGCGGTGAAACGCCAATGTCCTGCTAATAGCAAATGATTGCCGTTAAGGTGTCTATTCGAATGCTCGCGTACTTTAAATTGTTTCTGCTAGTAACATTATCTCAGCAAGTCTACGACATCTAAATTGTATTTAATAGCTGTTTCAAATGGCTGGTATTGGCATGAAAATAGGATTTCCGAAACGGTAAACTATTTTATCAATCATGGCATTATGTCACCAAATCAAGCTTCGCAATAGCTGTAATGTACAGCACATACCACGGAACAGAAGATGTTAGTAGAAGTGCAATGTGTCATTATTTGTACCGGATCGACGGCCGTCAAATTCATATAAATAAATGGAGTACTTCCAATTTAAATCACACAGTTACAATTTTTTTTCGATTCGTTGTTTTTATTTAACTCAAAACTAAACCACACTGGTCCTACAATTTATAATATTCGCGATGGTCGAAAAAAGGCCTAAAAACGGTCACGCGTTGAAAAATCAAGAAATATATATTAAATAGAGCAAATCGAAGCCTGATGTATTATTTTCAAAACCCCGCTTTGTAAACTCGAATATTTTTGTATTTGGGAGACTTTAAGTGCTACAATAAATATCGACTGGTGTATCCAAACTTTTGAGCGGTAGCGTATGTAACTATATATGTCGACCTTAAATAACAGATTGACGATACAAATACTTCGTCATAGGCTGTTTTTGCTGGGACCTCTTACAGATTTTAAATTTTTTTTCATTAGGAAGCATAGATACCACGTCTTAAATCCTTAAGCACCATTCCACATTACCAAAATCCAATAATGTGACCTTTCATTCAAGTTTTTTTTTCAACTATCAAAATTGCTTATTCCGAGTCGTTATCACGTGCGGAAACAATAGGGGATCAAGTTTACAAGCGGCTCAATTGGCCGGGAGTAATTTGCTCCTATTGTCTATGTTGCCCAGTTCCCATGGAAAGGGGAAGTCACATCCGATCCTAGATACAGGGAGAAGGAAGTAGTGAAGCTTAGATTCAGTGCTACATTTTTTCGATAGATATCGACAGACGAGCATGAGGTTCACATGATGGTAGGTGATAGCTGGCTGAGGCCAGCGAACATCAATGATGCGCTGTCGACCTACTTTTTACTTCGAATATTCGGAAATCCATAGACTGAAACCGAAACGCGCAATGTGTACTTCACGGGTTTTCCATCTACATGCGAAAAATGAAGGTAAATAATCTATTATCGGATTACGAGTCAAAGCAGAATGCTTATAATTATTATGTAAAGGTAATCCAACAACGAATTGTTGACTCGAAAAAGAATAATCGTTTTTCAATGTATTTTCACAGGACTGATGACTGTCTTTATAATTATAAATCTTTAAATAATTGTACTTATAATGAGCAAAATTACCATAATCAATTTTCCATGTTACAATTCATTGTATTCAATATTAAATCTGACTCGACTTTAATTATTCGATATTCCTAATATGAATAAGGATAAGGAATTATATAACACTCTAGGATAAGGCCCAAAAATCCCTCTTCAAAAATTAATTCTGTTATTTAATAGGTATGTAAAGCCCAAGTATAAAATAGGTATGTATATACATACATTACTACTTTTACTATGATTGGTTCGTTCTCTCTGGTCGTTACGTCTTTTGTATTGAGGATTTTAGCTTCGTATTGTTGACAAGCTGATAATTATTGTCTTTCAGATGAACATAAAAATGAAAATATCTTCTCGGTTATGTTACTGTATTTTAAACAAAAACAATTCTTTGAGCATCCGTACAAAAAAATAATTCACCTTTTATTTTTTTACTTATTTATAAAAATAATTGAAAAAAACATTAGTAAATACTATTAATATATTAACATAAAGACATCCTCAAGGATACTTTCACCTTAAGGCAAATAAGTTATTTTTTATGTTAGATATCGACAGACGAGCATGAGGTTCACTTGATTGTAGGTGATACCCCAGCCACAGAACATCAGTCAATGATGCGCTGTCTACCTACTTTTTACATGAACATTCGGAAATCTGTGACTGAAACGCGCAATGTGCACTTCACGGTTTTTCCATCTATGAATGTTGGTGTTTTACCCGGCCGGAATTTCGATATTCCTCCCACCCGTTCAATGCCCGAAGTAACCAGTCGTGGGGAAGACATGCTTACAGAACTATAATTACTTTCATGTCATCCCGGTGGGATTGGAACCCACAATCCATCGATGCACGGCAGGTGGTCTACGGTACGCGCCAAGAAGCCCGTCAAACATCTAGTACCAATATAGTCCTATCATCTCAAACGCCTATGTTAATAATTTATCGCTGGTGACGAATATTCTCTAAAGCATATAATAAAACATCTATGTTAAAGAGTTGACGCAATAAATTCTGTCCCACAAAAGGCATATTTCTTTTACTTACCAGCATACTGCATAATTCCTACATTTAAACAGGACAATCAATAATACGCAAAGAAAATAGCCTGTCACCTACACCGCGACAATCCCACGACGATCAAAATACAATACACAGTACAGTCGCATAAAAAATATACGCGAATGACAATAACAAATCTATACAAGTGTCTCGTTTTAACGCGAATAAAAAGGCGAACGGAGACAAAAGGGTATTTCATCGAGCAAGTCAGTTACTAATGGTCTGTTGAGTTGCAATCGCGTCGACAGATCTCAGCTTGAAGCAATTAAAGCATACAAGATTCCTTCGTAGAGGGCCACCGGACGCAATCAAAATAATCACCGCTATTTAACACTTTCCTACCTGAGTGTACGATAAGGCGGTGATATAGCATGGTGTTTAGATACTGATTTGTATGTCTATATTTTCGAACTAATATCGACCGATATTGAAGCTTAATGCTTCCCTTATAGGTGTACCATACTGAATTTATTTCTCGATCCATGTTCTGGGAGTGACCTGCGTTAATTACCAATATTCACTACCGTATATAGCCATCCGCGACTCAAGTCTTACTCATTTCAAATGTCTTAGATGTGTTTTCGTCACAATATGTAATTTATAGACCAATTTTTATTCAAGAATAAATATATCTCGATGGGTTTATCTTCTAGTACGTAGTTAAAGATGAATAGACTTTTTGTAGGTCCTTTCTCCTAAAATCGCACCACCACGTACCAGCAGATGGTATAGCGGTCAAACGCCTGCCTATCATTTTTTAAAAGGTAGAGCTGTAGCACTGGAGGTTCTGAGTTCGTATACCGTGAAAACAAGGTGAAAAAATTTACTGTAAAGAAAAAATATCAGTGAAACGACATAGGGAGTCAACCCCATATTTTACTAAGAGACACGGAAATTCACACACAAATCATCTTATGAAAAAAATAATACTCATTTATCGTCATTGTTTTCTTTTAATTCTCGTGTTAACGCAGGCAGGTTCTGAAAATCGTTTTTTTTTGCTACATGTTATTTTTAATGTCACAATATAGGCAGACGAGCGTAATCTTCATATACAAATTTAAATAAGCTTATTATTTATTTTTACTTCAAGCAATTGGAAATTTATTTTGAACACAACAAACACATCTACTGAATCAATATGCGGCTACTTCCATAAAACATGTCGCAACAAAAAACATCTGTAAACAATACGATATGTAGTACAATCGCATTCTTAAAAGCATTCAATCAAGCGGTGTTTGAAAGGGACGGTATCTCGTGGCTACTCACGAAACCAATCAACGGTACAGTGAAAAACAAAAGTCGATGATGCAAATTGCAATGGCGATTCTGAAAGGACTTGTGTAGATATATGTACATATAATACTGTAGGTACATTTTAAAATGTAAGAGGTTAAACGATGAGATTGTTCATTATCTAGGAGATTCCAGTGAAAATGATCTATCTTACGAGTTTGGTATTACAACTGCTAAAGTATCCATTGCATGAATTTCGGGACAAATTCAGAAAAAAAAATTCCTAACATAGGTATTATTTTTCTTTATTTAAAATTGAAACGCAAATTCAAGAGGAGGAAGAAGAAAAACACATTTATAAAATGCATACAAACAAATAATAAAAATAGCAATAACTATAAAGGACGTGTGAGGAAAAAAATAGATTTCTATAATAATTTAAAAATTGCGAACTTTCATTGAATTTCCGTCTTTCTTTTCCCTAAAGTTTCATTTGTAGTTGACCTTAGGATCTTAAAATATAAAATGTAATAAATTCAAGTCCCTAACAGCGGTTTTTATGGCTTTTTTGACAGTTTATCCTCTTAAATCCAGTTCCACGATTTATAAATTTTACCAAAATTCTCTTTCTTAAATATATCAAGTATTGGAAAATATAATACTCTTCAATTACATTTTTATTACGCCTTTACATACTTATTTCTACATCTTCTTAGTAGAATACTCTAGAGTTGTGATTAAGATGATGAGACACTGAGGAAACCACGCCTTCGTCATCCTTCCTTCCAAGGGACTTAGCTTACAATTCTTCTCCATTTCGTATGGTTAGTTGTATTGCTACACATAAAGAGAAAAGAAACAAAATCAAATACTTTATTTAATATTATATAGGTATAAATGATATAAGAGTAATGTATAAATTATTCTGTACGTTCCTACAAAACCGTAGTTGATGAATCATATTGGAATCCGTAATCTTTGCCTATATGCCTAATATATATGGGTCATTCCATGTCAAATCGTCAAGTAGTTGGAATCGACCCCTTCCGATTTGGATGAATTTTGGTGGAGAGTTTCCTTATATCATAAAACGAAGTTCTGCCAAAGGAAAAAAAATTGAATTTTTTTTTCAAAAGTTATGCAAAATTCAAAATTTCACTGTTTCTCCTGTTTTTAAAGTTTATTTTTATAATATTTCGGAAACTACTATTTCAAAAAAAAAATCTCTGGCATTTTCAAAGGGGATATTTTTAGAATTTCACCTTTTTTCAGGTATAAATCGAAAAAAATCGACCGTAGAAAAAAAATGATAATGAACAAAATTGTAGGAAATTTAATTCCAAACAACTTTGGTTATAACCATTTTTCGTGTAAGATTGAAAATAAACGACTTATTGAATAAACATAAAACATGAAAGTTTCGAGGCCTGGGCAAAAGCCTTGGATACTAAGGACCCGAATGTTAGCGAACACAAGAAAATATATAATCACGCCTCCAGATCCTACAAGAAGGAAATATTAGCGGCAAAAAATGACTTTATTGGTATGATTGGACATAGGCTAACGCAGTTTCCTTCTGGATCTCGCGCCTTTTGGTCTCTGGCTAAGGCTATCCAAGGAAACTTTTATCGATCATCTTTTCCACCTTTTCGCAAAGAAGATGGCTCTCTTGAACACTCTTCTGAAGAGAAATGCAATCTCTTTGCAGAAAATTCAACCTTGGACGATGAGGGGAACACCCCGCCTTCCATCTCGTGAAGTTTTCACATCAGGCATAGATTCCGACCCCGTTCGAAAGGCACTTTTTTCCCTCGATACACACAAGTCCAGTGGGCCTGATGGTATTCCTGCCATTGTCCTAAAAACGTGTGCACCCGAGATAGCACCGGTCCTCGCGCGCCTGTACAACCACTCATACTCTACTGGTATCGTCCCAGCTTCCTGGAAAACCGCTATTGTGCACCCGATTCCAAAAAAAGGCGAACGCTCTGAACCCTCTAACTACAGGCCAATTGCCATAACCTCCCTGCTTTCTAAAGTGATGGAAAGTATCATAAATAAACAGCTCTTAAAGTACCTAGAGGATCACCAGTTGATCAATGATAGTCAGTATTGCTTTCGTCATGGTCGTTCAGCTGGTGATCTTTTAGTCTACTTGACCCATCGTTGGGCGCAAGCTGTAGAAAGCAAGGGAGAGGCCTTGGCAGTCAGTTTAGATGTAGCCAAAGCCTTCGATCGTGTGTGGCACAGGGGCCTTCTTTCGAAGCTACCATCCTATGGACTCTCTGAACGTTTCTGCACTTGGGTTTCTAGCTATCATACCCTGCAGATTTCCCTTTTTTCATACTACTCATAGCTTTCATAATCTCGGTCATGCTTATATCGTCTGTCACACTAATTTCCTCGGAAAATGAGTCAGGGTTTTCATCTCTTTCAAACAAACTCTCAAAGTACCCTTTCCATCTTTTCAACACACAATCTTCTCCTTTCACAATATTTCCAATCTCGTCTCTGACGGTTTTAAGTTCCGTAGTGAGATATGAGATATAAGATATAAGATATGATATATAAGATATAAGATATAAGATATAAGATATAAGATATAAGATATAAGATATAAGATATAAGATATAAGATATAAGATATAAGATATAAGATATAAGATATAAGATATAAGATATAAGATATAAGATATAAGATATAAGATATAAGATATAAGATATAAGATATAAGATATAAGATATAAGATATAAGATATAAGATATAAGATATAAGATATAAGATATAAGATATAAGATATAAGATATGAGATATGAGATATGAGATATGAGATATGAGATATGAGATATGAGATATGAGATATGAGATATGAGATATGAGATATGAGATATGAGATATGAGATATGAGATATGAGATATGAGATATGAGATATGAGATATGAGATATGAGATATGAGATATGAGATATGAGATATGAGATATGAGATATGAGATATGAGATATGAGATATGAGATATGAGATATGAGATATAAGATATAAGATATAAGATATAAGATATAAGATATAAGATATAAGATATAAGATATAAGATATAAGATATAAGATATAAGATATAAGATATAAGATATAAGATATAAGATATAAGATATAAGATATAAGATATAAGATATAAGATATAAGATATAAGATATAAGATATAAGATATAAGATATAAGATATAAGATATAAGATATAAGATATAAGATATAAGATATAAGATATAAGATATAAGATATAAGATATAAGATATAAGATATAAGATATAAGATATAAGATATAAGATATAAGATATAAGATATAAGATATAAGATATAAGATATAAGATATAAGATATAAGATATAAGATATAAGATATAAGATATAAGATATAAGATATAAGATATAAGATATAAGATATAAGATATAAGATATAAGATATAAGATATAAGATATAAGATATAAGATATAAGATATAAGATATAAGATATAAGATATAAGATATAAGATATAAGATATAAGATATAAGATATAAGATATAAGATATAAGATATAAGATATAAGATATAAGATATAAGATATAAGATATAAGATATAAGATATAAGATATAAGATATAAGATATAAGATATAAGATATAAGATATAAGATATAAGATATAAGATATAAGATATAAGATATAAGATATAAGATATAAGATATAAGATATAAGATATAAGATATAAGATATAAGATATAAGATATAAGATATAAGATATAAGATATAAGATATAAGATATAAGATATAAGATATAAGATATAAGATATAAGATATAAGATATAAGATATAAGATATAAGATGTAAGATGTAAGATATAAGATATAAGATGTAAGATGTAAGATATAAGATATAAGATATAAGATATAAGATATAAGATATAAGATATGAGATATGAGATATGAGATATGAGATATAAGATATGAGATATGAGATATGAGATATAAGATATGAGATATGAGATATAAGATATGACAATTATGAGATATGAGATATGACAATTATGAGATATGAGATATGAGATATGAGAATTATGAGATATGAGATATGAGATATGAGAGATATGAGATATGAGATATGAGATATGAGATATGAGATATGAGATATGAGATATGAGATATGAGATATGAGATATGAGATATGAGATATGAGATATGAGATATGAGATATGAGATATGAGATATGAGATATGAGATATGAGATATGAGATATGAGATATGAGATATGAGATATGAGATATGAGATATGAGATATGAGATATGAGATATGAGATATGAGATATGAGATATGAGATATGAGATATGAGATATGAGATATGAGATATGAGATATGAGATATGAGATATGAGATATGAGATATGAGATATGAGATATGAGATATGAGATATGAGATATGAGATATGAGATATGAGATATGAGATATGAGATATGAGATATGAGATATGAGATATGAGATATGAGATATGAGATATGAGATATGAGATATGAGATAGAGATATGAGATATGAGATATGAGATATGAGATATGAGATATGAGATATGAGATATGAGATATGAGATATGAGATATGAGATATGAGATATGAGATATGAGATATTAGATATGAGATATTAGATATTAGATATGAAGTATGAGATATGAGATATGAGATATAAGATATAAGAATTTCACCTTTTTTCAGGTATAAATCGAAAAAAATCGATCGTAGAAAAAAAATGATAATGAACAAAATTGTAGGAAATTTAATTCCAAACAACTTTGGTTATGACCATTTTTCGTGTAAGATTGAAAATAAACGACTTATTGAATAAACATAAAACATGAAAGTTTCGAGGCCTGGGCAAAAGCCTTGGATACTAAGGACCCGAATGTTAGCGAACACAAGAAAATATATAATCACGCCTCCAGATCCTACAAGAAGGAAATATTAGCGGCAAAAATGACTTTATTGGTATGATTGGACATAGGCTAACGCAGTTTCCTTCTGGATCTCGCGCCTTTTGGTCTCTGGCTAAGGCTATCCAAGGAAACTTTTATCGTTCACTTGTCCACCTCTTCGCAAAGAAGATGGCGCTCTTGCACAGACTCAACCTTGGACGATGAGGGGAACACCCCGCCTTCCATCTCGCGGTGTGAATCCTCGATTCCGACTCCGTTCGAAAGGCACTTTTTTCCGTCGATACACATTTAAATGTGATCAACATGTGCCAGAGTGTGATTTGTACATACGGGGGTATGCGGGGGGGGTATTTTTTTGAATTTGAAGTTCAGCAAATGTTGATCAAAATCGATCAACGTAGTCCGTGAACAGAGACAGTAGATCAACAAACGCTGCCGATGATCAACATTTGCTAAACGATCAACATTTAACTGATGCCACGTCACGAATGTTCAACATTTGACGGGGAGAGATAAATATATATATATATATATATATATATATATATATATATATATATATGACCGCCTCAATAACGCAGTGGTAAGTGTGACTCGTTGAGCACTGGTTCTGGGTTCGAATCCTGGGGAAACAAGATTAAAAAAAAAAATCATTCAGGCAGGGCACAGAAGGCTAATCACCTACTTGTATGTTAAGATAAAATGATCAGTGAAACTAACACAAAAATGGGTCTGCCCTTCACACTGACACTGGAATACACTTTTTTTATGTTTGTAAGACAACACCCTAATTTATGTGAAATTATATAACTTTATCTAATCATTAAAGCGTTCATTTATTTTATTTAGCACCTCGTTAGTAACGACATAATAAATCATACAGGCAAAAAAGTCAATAGATCTGTCATAGAAACAACTTATTTTAAGTTATAACGCAGTTGCCATTTTGTTATATATTTCTCAATTAAAAATACACGACTATGATCAAGACGTCATATTAAAACCAGCTGTGGACAAATTACGGCAAGGATATAAACGTAATAATGCAATCTAGATTCTAGGTCTTCCCAATTATAATATTCCTAGACTTTAAAATAAAACTCTTACTGCATTAAAACGCCATTTTTTATATCAGACTAGCAACGCATCCCTGCTTCACACGGGTGCAATGTAGATGTACACAAAAGCCTATGTTACTTGCTGATAATGTAGCTTTCTATTGGTGAAAATCGGTCCAGTAGTTTCTAAGTTTATTCATAACATACAAAAATACAAATATTTCCTCTTTATAATATTAGTATAGATATCGACAGACGAGCATGAGGTTCACTTGATGGTAGGTGATGAGCCACAGAACATCAGTCAATGATGCGCTGTCGACCTAATTTTTACTTCGAGCATTCGGAAATCCATAGACTGAAACCGAAACGCAATATGCACTTCACGATTTTTCCATCTATGAACAGTGGTTTGTTCCGGTCGGAATTTAGATATTCCTCCCACCCGATCAATAGAACTACTTTTTTATATTTAGGTCCATTTATTTGATATTATTTCTTTCAAGAGCACTAATTTAAGCGTAATAATTGTCATCAAAGAATTGTAAGCAACTGTTTACACCGTGACATTATGTGCTGTTTACACCAAGAAAAGTATTGAAACAAAACTTGTATGGCAGATCAAGAATATAATATTGCTTCAACTTAATTGTATGCAACAGGCAAGAAACTTTTGTTCGAATGCTTTACAGTCTGCCAACTTTAGCTATGAATTAAAAGATCAGTCTGTCGACATTCTACTCTTATAATATTTAAATCATCGAGATTTGGTATCGATAATGATAGTCATAAAAGGGTAAAAACGCATGTTGAGTTAGTTGGTTTGGGAATGAGAGGATGGAGGAAATTAGGGGAATAAAAAAAAAAACATGAATCTAGTGTAAGTAGAAGAGTCCCGACTCCGTCCCCGATCTCATCGAGGTATATCACACCCGTGTGATCGGGGACGTTCTTCAAAAGGGCCAGGACGAAATACCGACGAGTGTGTATGAAAGCATTGATGAAAGTGGAAGAAGCGGAAGTGGTATGTAAGGATCAAAACATATGGTTTCCGTGATCTCTGCCTACCGCAATGGGAGATAGGCGAGATGTATTTTTATGTATGAATGATTTCATAATAGCGTCTAAGATTAATATTACCCAAAAAATTATATTAATTGTTATTTTAAGTGAAATTTATTCTTATATGTAATATAAGCCCATTCAATGGCTGAATATGACCCGATGAAAGCAATCAAGGCGTGAAGAATATAATTTGTCTCTTATTAAGTAAAATGTCGCGTATTGCCAAACGAGAGTGCAACGACCTGCATACCTCCTACCTGATCTATGTGATGACAGAGTTTTTAGTGCTTGGTGCGAGGGATAGGCGAGAGCGGATTAAATTTATGCAATTTTCATCTATTAAGCCCAAATATATTTATTTATTTCGGGTAAAATGCCCATAATTATAAATCACAATTACATTAAATTTATAAATATAACACAAAGAAAATTATACTTAAATTTAATAACATTAATAACAATTAAAAATAAAAATTGTAGCACTAGAGGTTTAATGATGCCCTTTAAATGATTGCCAGGAACTACGATAAATAGATAGATAAAACGTTTATTCACAAACAAAATGATAACAACTTAAACTAACTATAACTAAATCTATTCTAGTACAGTCAAGTAGCTATGTGCACTGCGGTTGCGAATGAGATCTGAGGGCCTAGCACGAACGACTATTGAAAAAGTATTCGAATCGTCCATCTGTCAGTTGTATGAGAAATCATTTGAAATTTCATATAAATGGCAGCTCCACGATACGAATACTTTTTCGCAAGTTGTTCGTGCTTGCCCCTCTGGCTCAGCATATGCTGTGGCACTTTCACGCTACAACGCTGTTAATTCTGCCAGTACCCTTTGGAGTGTAAGGCAGCTACGTCAGCTATGTTTCATTTATGATAAATAATTAAATATTTATTATATAATAATGTAGAGTACGTTACCATTGTAAACTGAAATCAGATTTAAAAACAATAAATAACGAAATGGGCTCCCCATAGTTATTGATGTGTGAAAGTCCATGAATTATAGCTAGACAAAGACAAAAGCCTCGCCTACTGACTAGGATTATAAAAAATATATATTGGACTGTAAAGTTACAGTAGACGATAAATGCTTAATTTTGAAAGTTTGCGGCAATATAGTCGTGGGACTCACCCTCCCTCATGTATGTGATTGAATTTTCACACGGGTGCAATGTAGACGTACTATGCACAAAAAAGTATTGTCTATAATGTAGCTTTCTATTGCAGAAATAATTTTTAAAATCCGTCCAGTAGTTTTTTAGGTTATTCATAACATACAAAAATACAACTCTTTCCTCTTTATAATATTAGTATAGATATAAAATCGTAATAAATGCTATTCAAAGGTTTTTATCTAATTCTATTAGTAGCTTTGCTGATAATATCTAATGAGTTTGATGACAGCATCAAAAATACATGTTGTGAAGAATATTATTAAGAATTTAAATTAGTCCAATATTTTGAATTAAATAAAATACTGTATACCGGATTAAAACTCAATAAGTGTGTGATACACGCGTTAATGAGAGACTATACCTTTCATTTTTAATACCTTATAAATATAATCAAAGTATAGAAATTATTATTGAGTATCGAAGCTGAGATAACTTCATCCTACAACCAGCTCTTCGCTCATAACTTAACCCATAGTTACATAACTACTATACTCCATTCATTTCCAAGATATAATAAAAAGGATAAACTCATTCTAGCTTCATTTGCAAACATGTCGTATGATTCACACAAGTATAAATTATTTTATTTAATCATAGATTTTCTTGGCGATATTATGCAAAGTATCCAAGTGGTTTCTGTTTATAATATATAATTATCGAAATGAGCTCGTTGTGGTTCATCCGACTAATGAACAACAATACATGAAAAGCCAGGATTATATGTATGTATATGGTTTTGACTTCAACTTTAAAATGGTATGAAGTAGGAAAAAACACAAGGCCATTTTTTTTACTAAGGTAATGTTATTTTTTTCAAAGGCCTGATCAATTTGTACCTATACAGTACAATACACCATATATAAAAAGTGAACCTAGAAAAGTAAAACCAGACTCTCGATAAAGTTGAAAACTAGGTATGTCTTCATACTATTCTAATACAGTGAAAAATATAAATAAAGGATTACATCAATTTTGTGAAAAATTCAATATGAATTAACAACATTAATTCCATTTCACTAACGCTAAATTGAATGTAGGATAGTACTTATTGAATTAAAAATAAAGACTATAATTTAGTAAAACACTAAGTAATAAATAAATATTTTAATAATCTTTCATCATGACCAAATAGTTCAGTTATAAAGATTTATAACGATATAAGATAGATATCTTACGAATGTTCTAAGGCGTATATACATATGTACTTATATAAATTTTTATGTGTGCGTAATCTCGAGAGCGCACGCTAAACATTGCGCACACTAAAACAATGTACGTATGTATGTGCCCGTATAACAACATTCATAGCCAAACAGACATCATGAGATAGAATATCTATAATAATTTTAAATTAATCTTAATTCCACTCAAAGACTTATCTAATCTTTACGTAACATAAAAACGCATATCTAAATTATTATGATAATTTTAATATCTTTACTTAATAAAGAATGTATAAAATACCGCTTTACAACAAAATTAGTACCAATTAGTTCTAAAACGTAACACAGCCTATCTAAAGATCTCGATCTCTTGACATGGAGTTTATCGAGCCCAATTAAAACTAATACAACTTTATTTTCTGATAATTATTGACACGAATCTACTACTGGTATTATGGTATTTACATTAGTTTGTTGTCGTTCTGAATGAAAATGTAAGGCTCACCGTTTACAAAGTAATTGAATGATGTTGATTATGCATGCCTTTATAATAAGTACCTTATCAGGGGCATGCATGTCTTTATAATAAGTACTTTATCAGGTACTGCATGCATATCTTTATAATAATTTCCTTATCCATTCTCCATTTTTGATTATAGAGAAATTCATTTTTTTTTTGTTTTTGACACAGTTTTTTTTATTTTTATTGTATTGTTTATTTATTTTACTTGCATTGTTCTGCACCTATGTATGTATAATGTATATATTATTTTTATCACGGGGTGTTACCTATAAACCGCCTCCTGTAAACATTAATAACGCTATAAATTCTATTTTTAAGATTTTTTATATATAAACAAATATTGTACCATAGTAAGTTAATAAATTTTTATCAGGATACATCATATTTTACATAAATCTTATACGTTTAAACTATTATATGAAATAAATCGATTTACTACATATTAATAATTAGCGTGAAGACCCACTGCAATATGTACACGGCATAAAACAATAAATCACTCGATTCACTTTCCTAAATTGATATTGTAATCTGTTTTTTTTTTCTTTGTATATTGAATAAATGAAGACGTTGCCTCATGCTGCCTTCGTTAAATTGCTATCTTTTAGAACCGGAGGTGTGGAGTCGACTTATGGATAGAGTTCTAAAACATATTATTTTTTAAATATCTTATTCCCGAATTTGTCCTGTTATTTGGGGTCGGTACAGTATTTTCTTTTATTGAACTTTTTTACTGTACTGCTTTAAGATTTGGTTTACTTTTACGGCCAGCCGCTGAAATTATATTTTTATGTAGCGAAAGTGAATTTTTCACTTGATAAAACCAAATACTTTTTTGACAGTCAGTAAAATATTTTCAATAAGGTGTATGTGAATACAGCAATAAGATTTCACACTTTTTGCCGTAGACATATTTAATAAAGTTTTGTACAGCTACTAAAAATAATATATTAGTACAATGTACAATTCTATATGTGTAAAACATAAAATAAAAATTTGTAAAGAACACCGACTCCACGCATTACCCTGTTCCATTTATCGCAAACGCCGATACAAAATGGAGTATCACGATACAGAAGCCACTGACTTATGTCGTGGAGGCATTCCTTGTTGATATGTTCATCGCAACAATAAATATTGTCGGTCAATTAAGCGTAACGTGGTTGAAAATGGTTATGATCAGTGCTCACGAATCTACTGATTTTTCGGTAGATTTAATAATATCATTAGGGAGTTAAAGAAACATTCCTAGTTTAAAATAAAGAGATTTGATCGTTTTTTTTTTTTAATTTTGATTTACCGATTTTTGGTCCAGATATACCGATTTTTCTAGGCAATACAACCGATTTCGCCTTTGAATTTCGAGACCATTAAGATTCCTATAACTTATTTGAAAACATTTAGAGGGCATGTTTTATGTACATTACAAACGAGAGCCAGATAAAAGGATTAATTGTAAAGTACAGGAGTGAAAGAAGAGAAGAGAAATGGGGCAGGAAGAAGTAGAAGCGAGATATAGATTTTTATAACAGGAATCAATGATGCGTTGTTGACCTTAGATTATTTACTTGAAACCGTAGCGACCTTTCATCTAGAAGCGGTGGTTTGTTACTCGGTCTGAATTTCGCTATTCACTTCACCAAATTATTATTCAAAGTGACCAGACATACAGAAAATCTTAAACTCGAAATTTCAGTGAGATTCGAACCTATGTCCCATAAAATAGAGGAATACAAGGAGTATCGTGTATGTAAGTCATAGAATATTCTAAATTGAAACATCTATTCCATTCTATCTCCTGTCTGAAACTGCACAGCTATTATTAATTAAAAATGAAACCTCATTCTGTTATATGACGTGAGAAACTCATCTACATGCTAAAACAGTATCCAAATGAAATTGTTTTCGAATCGATTAAGCTCTCGGTCTTGTATCGATTATTCTTGAGCTTTATTGCACACCGCGCTTTACAATTATTATTCTTTATGTCTGAGAATACAATTTGTAAACTTATAGGTTTTTGAAGCAAAACTATACGCACGCTGGGCTTGGAGATTAAACTCGTGAAAACGTGACGGGAGCGTTACGAAAAGTGTGATGAGCCGAGGCGAATGAAAGTTGTTATTCCCTTTATTCATCTGAAGGCATAGTACGAACAACTTGCGAAAAAGTATTCGTATTGTCCAGCTCTCATTTGTATACTGTTTATATATTTGTTTCTTATCATACGATTCGAATAATTTTCGATAGTCATTCGTACTAGGCCCTCAGATACGTCAATGTTTGTACTTTGTAGTATGTGCGAATGTACGATTTTGTATAAAACAATTACGAATTTTGTTAATTTATTTCAACATAATATTTGTGAATGTAAAATAATGAATAAAAAAAACAAATCTGAAATATTAATTTTTCAATGAAAATCTCTCATATATATGTGTTTGTTGCGAAACCCAATCACAATTTCGATATTCCTCCCACCCGTATAATGCACAGTGACCAGATGTGGGGAAGGCATGCTTATAGAAAATTATCAACATGTCATCTCGGCGGTATTCGAACCCGCGACCCATCGGTGCGCAAACGCGCCAACGAGCCCATCAAAACTACTTATACTATAAAACCTAAAATAATCCACTTCCGGTGTAATGCTTTTAGAGTACTGTGCCAATATTATATAGAATACATACTATCGCCAACATTATAACCAATCACCCAATACTCCAACATCGAACTGAGTGTACAAACAAATTATAAAATGTTAATAGAAGAGCACCTTTGACTCTGAACCACAATACATCATTGTCAGCCATTGTACGAGGCCGCTTCGTATCTTAAGTCTTGATAAGGATACTCGTTCACATAGGCCACTTTCTCTGGTAATATTTTTTTACTGTTTGATGGACTTGGTACGTTGAATATTTCTGTAAATATATCATTTTTCTCTTAACTTTGAAACTGGAGGATAGAATGTTCGAGAGTAATATAAAACCTTAAATGTTTAAAATAAAATTATTTTGTAATAAATATTTGCGTACTATTGGTTGAAATTGGCTGATCACTATTTTTGGCATCTCTTGTAGGTTACGTATATTTGTAAATCCTTAAAATTTTAATTTGAAAAAATTGGTTGGTAAGGCATCATTAGTTATATAAATCACTAGCAATTGCCCCCGCAACCCCCCTTGTGGGTTGAATTTCGTAAAATCCGTTCTTAGCTGACCTCTACTCGGCGAAAGGAATATTCCTACCATATTTCAAGTCGCTACGCCTTATGGTTCCAGAGATATCGTGATGAGTGACTATAATATAGGTGGAAATCTCTTTTATATATATAGATTATATATTTTGGAGATATTAGAAGTGGAGACAATTAGTTTATAGGAGTTTAAAAGTATCAAGAGCCGAGACAAATAGGTGATTAGTCTTATATCATCTCAAAACCAAAACATTGTTTTTCTTTTTCTTCGAAATCAAACCCATAATCTATGGAGATTCTGTGTCATGCGATATCATGGGATAAGCATAACGCGTATCTATACAACAGAGCCAGGGCCACTATCTCAAATGATGCTGACCTATTCACAAGAGGGCACGGAATATAAAGTACGTTTATTTTTCTAGTGATACTGTTTTTTTTTATATTATACAAAATATAAAAGCTACACTTCAAACAGTTACACATGATTAACCGATGTATTTCCTTATTTTCTTTTGTTTTTTGGACCTAGCACTATATACCACTAATATATACCTATATACATGTTAAAGACAATTAAAAACTTATTTTCCTTTCACTGGACGCTGATCCTTATTTTCTATTAGCGGCGTTCAATCTAAGTTCCCACATTAAAGTGAGACATCACACGTAAAGCTATAAAACGCTGATAGTCCAGTCTCATGACCCCCTTTTACCCGGCCGGTTAAACTGTGATCAGTATTAATATCAGCGATTTACCTAATCGAATATTATAATATTTCTAACCGTTTAATATACATTGATTAATGTAAAAGCTATAGAACTTTTTATACTTTTCTGTCCAATAATATGTTAAGCTTATTCCGGGCACAGAATGTTGTTGAACAGTTTGGATAGTGATTCGGTATGAGACGAGACTGTCAAGAATATTGTTCGATATTTCAAGAGTTTTTTTGTTTCAAGATTTTTTCTCGATTCTATGACGTGAAGTCTCATTCTTGGTTCGTAATAGAGCAACATACAATCGAGATCGGGCGAGAATCTTGAAATGCTTAAAGTATCGAAAGAAGTGAAAAAATCGATTAAATCGGGTTTTTTATTAGAATGTTTAAGGTAATGATTAAATTAAAAAAATCATAAGATCAATACGAGATTTTTTCTCGATTGACAATTGCCAAATGGTAGATCGAGACAAGATTTCAGCTCGAATTTCTAATTCAAGAATAATCCATAGCTTGTTTTATGCGTTGAGTCTAACTTTAATCGCATATCGATGCACGATTGTATAAATCAGTCTTGATAGTGACATATCGTATCGTCTCACTCATCGGTACACTAAGTTAGGACACGGATTAATGTAAAAAATACTGTATCGTAGTATGGACTTTTTTTTTTCAAATCTAGCTGCCCAGTTTATTAGCACGAAGTGGTTTGTTTTTATAGTGACACAATAAGCAGTTATATCACTGGGAAAGTGTAGGGGCCATAAACTATCCCTATAGAAATATTAAGGCCACGTTGCTACGTTTTGCATTAAAAGAAGATTTTGCTTCTATAATATTACTGGAATTTATCGCAAAATTATTGCAAATAGAATGTAAAAAGGACACTCTTATATGTCGTCTAAATATGTTAATTAGCTAGGAGATAAAAAAACAGCGCCAAGTAACTCCTAATACTAGTAGCGTGTTTTAGAAATGTACAACTGAACAAATCAGTCTGTGGTCGGGTTATAGAATAAGTATAATTAATTTCTATCGCTATCCGTTGTGGTTTAAATATTATTTGGTCTAAAACATTTTTTGGAATATGAAATATTTTGATAATTAATTATTACGTTTCTTTAAAATAGAACTTAACGATGATTTCCGATAACTTTATGGACAAAATAGAAAAATCTATGGTAAGTAATAGTTTTATTCATTCCGAAAAAGGTACTTAATAGAGCATAGATATTTCTTTTGTATTTAAAGTTACGTATCAGCTAATCCACTAAATCATTATTGAAAATGTTTTGTAAGGATATATTATATAGTCATTTCTATCGTGTTTTTACATTTCATAAGCAGTCGTGAGCATCAGCTATGGTTGACAAATAATGAATTTAATTTATTCGAATAGAAAGACGTCGATTGATACCAAAATAAGCTTAAAGTACCAACTGTTTAAAACTGTCTGATAACTCTATAATATCTATACTGTAAACATAAGTCTTGCGGTGTTTTGTCATCTGTAAGATTTATCTAGTAAAAGCTTTTATAGGACAACAACCCATAGTTAAATATACCCATGGGCGTCATTCTACTGGTGTTTTTATTTAATACTAGCTGTATCTGGTATTCATTGTCATATAAAATAACAAAAGCGTTTTTTCAGTCAGGAACGAGTCAGGAACCTTTGCGGGCGTATGCAGAACAACTCATCAAAGTTTCATCATAATCGAATCAATACTTTAAGAGTGCATCGAGGACAAACATATGAGTATGTTGATTTTATTCACATAGTGAAGTATAATAATATTTTTGATAATTATGCCCATAAAGATAATATCAAATTGTTCATATAATACGCGAATTCCGAAGTAAGTACCAGGCGAGCATGACAATTAAGGATATAATATAATATGCACCGTTTGTAGATTCGCGCTATACGCAGCGGGAGCGATCGCCATCGGCAACTGCCAGTCTTTATAATTTGATCACATTTGTACCACGGACAATGCTTGCCCAAAGCATGAGACGACAAGTGACTAGGAATGTCGTGGAGTCGAAATTATTACAATATTTTTAATATGTAATTTTTGAACAGTACTAGTACTTAAAGTTTATATTATGTACATATAGTCATAATTTTATTTACTGGTACTGCCACAGCAAGTGGCTGTAATTTTATGCTTTCACTTTAAGTGTACGATGTGAAAAGTATAGGGAAACGTCAATATTTAGTATATTTTTTCGTATTATTATTGTATTTTCTATTTTGTTTCCAATACCTATATAATTCACATTCAGTCATAAAGGATTTTATTAAAAAATATTGGTGACATTCATTCAGAATTAAAAAACAATACACAAAAGTTTTAGATATACACGTATAGACTATCAAATTGTTGAATATGTATAAAATACAAGCAACCTTGTTAAGTCTATATTGATTTAGTTTGTTTACATAATATAGAATAAGCAAAAATAAAATTCTGCCTCGCACAACTACCGACGCGCGACGTTCTTTCCCGATACAAATTAGGAAAGTTCTTGAATCGAATCCACTTTCCTTAATGGTTGACAACGCACCTGCATACCTTCTGGTGTTGCAGATGTTCATAGGTGGTGATTACTTACCATCAAATGAACCTCCCATCCATTTGCCCCCCATTATATATAAAGCTACCGTTTTCAAGTCGATCGTAGGTATGTATAATGTATATATATGGTAGGCATTAATAAATAACAATAATAAATCGTATGCATCTTATTATTTACTCTCTATGCAATTCTCTGTCCAGTCGACTGCTCCTTCGGAAATTGCCCAGGGCGACCCAACGATCGCTACTTTTTCTTCCACCATAATAAAATAATTCGTATTCATCGCACGAAGCCTGACGCAGATTTCGGCCCGGGGTTTAGTGCATGACGCATTCTTGATATTCGTGCTGGTTAATGTAAAAGTCATTACAAATATAACAGAGTTAGTTTCGTCGTCTTGTGGACTATTTTTTTTTAATTAGTTCTTATTTTACATCGAATTATCCGACAAGCAATCATGAAGCAAGTTCTATACTACGGTGCTTTTCAACTATTTTCTCATCTATATTTCTCCTATTAAATTGTGTATGTATGTAATTAAGGAAATTCCTTTTGTAAATGGTAATTTAAAGAAATTTAAAAAAAAATGTTCACACTAAACGATCTCTAATTAACATAGCTACATTTTCATAATATTAAATTTCCAGTTCGAAAATTAATTTGCAAAAGAAGGAAGATAAAAATGCGTCATCTAGCGGTTTTAAGGCGTGCGCTGACTAAACATTTGAACTTATATTAAAGTGATGTATTACAAAATATTGCTCTTAAACACATCTATAATAAAGTCCATGACATTATATATTATCTATAATTCTTATTAAAGCCGTGTATTAATTTGGTAACGTTACTCGCTGGATTGCTAGTTTAATAAAATATAATCAACTAGCATTTAAAGTCGGTTGTCGTGTTACTACACAGCAGAGATGTTATGCAAATCCGTAACCGTATCCAAAAGAATCGAATATCCGATTTAAAATAAGAATTCCACCATTTCGCACCTCTCGTTTCGCGTCTTCCTTTTTAATCAAAACAGCAAAGGTGTTGAACTCTCTTCCAGCAACTGTTTCCCGGGACTGTTTTTAAGGCGCGGGTGAATAGGCTTTTTCTAGGTCGGCGTGCTCTACCTTAGATCACATCACCACTTACCATCAGGTGGGATGGTGGTCAAACGCCTGCCTATCATTAATTAAAAAAAAATAACGTTAATTTTGCACGCGCAATCTTCGGGCAGAATTTTAAGTATTGAACCCAAGCATAGAGTACATCTTTAGCCACTACATTCTCGTAAAAAAAGATTTTGAATTTGAATAAAAATCTATTCGTAACCGTAACCGAATTTTCTATAAAAGTTTCGAATTATTTCAGATAGGAGCGATAGTTTTTAAGTATAATAAAAAGTATTTTAAGTTATATGTAAATTACTCATTAGCCATTAATAATAGTAATTGTTGGCTAATTTGTAATATCATAAAGCTTTTACAACATGTATTGTAGAGCTTTATATATTACGTTGCAATATCAAATATCCGTAACTGTATCCGCAACTGGTATGATATTCAAATATCAATATCTGTATCCACATCCGAAATGTCATATCCATAACATCCCTACTACATAGTAGTCATATTTATCACACGTAACACATAGTGGCCAGGCCAAAACCATTATAATACAAGTTTATTATAGGGTCAAAGCTATTACAGACTAATTATGATAATAGGAAATATTCATACACTTTATTGTGTTATTCTTAATTATAATATGTTGAGAAGAAACATTATAGGTTATGTTTAAGATTTAATCACCGATAGTTTGAAAGTGAAAGAAGTTTAGAAGCTATTAGATGAATCACCTAATTGGAGGTAACAGGTGGGATAAAACAAAGATAATTGCATACATTTAGAACTAGAGCCTTTGTGATGAAATAAACATAATTTGTTAGTATATTATACTAGAAATAATATATGTATGTTTATTATATACCGCCTTCGAGGCCAACGTTCAGAGGCCCTAGCAAGAACAACTTTGACGGGCTCGTTGTCTTATTTTTTTTTGTCAGATATCGACAGAGGAGCGTGAGGTTCACTTGTTGGTAGGTGATACCTCAGCCACAGAACATCAGTCAGTGATGCGCTGTCGACCTGATTTTTAATTCGAGCATTCGGTACTTGCGCGTTTGGTAGTGTCTACTTGGTAGAACACTACCAAACGCGCGAACACCCGTACGCAGGTGACAGTCCTTGCGCACAGATGAGTCCTGGGTTCGAAACCCGCCGGGACGACGTGTTTATAAGCTGTAAGCACGTCTGGTAACTTCGGGCATTGGATGTGTTGGAGGAATATCGAAATTCCAACCGAGTAGAAATGACAAAAATAACATTATATGCTATTTATTGAATTACTATAATGATTTACATGTACCTTTATTACATTTTCCTATACTGACATAATAATAAGGTTGAGTCTATTTGTTTAACAGTTACTAGAGAAAATCTGTATATTTTGAATTATTATTGTAATAAATTCGAAAGAAAATGTACCGGAGGTAACCTAAACGGTTCAATGTACGTCAAAACTTAAAAACACAGTTCTGTCATTGTACATAGAAAAAAAATGCTTAAAACCGAGTCAGGGGAATGTAAGAAGAGAAATAGAACAAATCCCGATTTTTTTTAATTTTCTTGTTTCTTTGTCTCTCTGTTTGTACGGGCTAATCTCCTGGTGGACCGATTCCATTGAAATTTTGCATAGTGGTACCTTATATCCCCGGTCAACATCTTAGATTTTCATCTTGGAAAATTAAAGAGTTCCCAACATATAGGCTTTATTTATATTCGATGAAATCGAAATCGGTTGTCATTATCAAACCCACGCGAACGAAGTCACTGGCATCAGCTAGTTTATAATATATTTAAAATCCAAACCCCTATAAAAATTTAATATAGATCGCTTGTAAAAACCCAATAACGTCATTTCAACATGATTTCACATAACAATTTTCCATACAATAATTACGCATAATAAAATATTCCATTGTGATACAGTAGTGATACCGGTCGCCTCCGGTACTACAATAAAACCAATAATTTAGCAAATTTATTCAGTCCAATCGAGTCTTTTGTTTAAGCGTAATGAGCGGGTACTGCTCGAACCCCATTACCTTATAATGTCCACAGAAAATTTAGTGAACTAGACATGGGTAACTCAGCGATCCTTGCGATAACTCAGTTACTCAGGCGCAGTATACTGCTCTTTGAGTTAACTCAAAATTGCGCTATGACGCAACAAAATGGGACGCGCAAAGTGAGCAGCCGGCCTAGTATAACCATCACGAGATATCTCGCGGACGTGTAAAGACAAACTAAAATATAAGATATCTAGATACATCTCAACATCTTTTAAATAAAATACTGTATACCGGATTAAAACGCGATTTATTGTTTAAATTATTTATCCCGACGTTTCGGATGCTTTTCAGCAACCGTGGTCGCGGGAGACTGAAAGATGACAGTTGTCTTATATTTGAAATGTCACAAAGTTGCCATATTTAATTCAATTAAATTAAAAATAATCTATTAATTTAGGTAACACAATGTACATCTATGAACGTCAATAAAAAATAATACATATTAAATTACTAATATTACTAATATTAAATGCTTCTAATTTTACATTTACTACCAGTTCACAAATCAAGGGCGTAGAGCGGACGAGAAGAACTGGCAAGAAACTCGCCGCCACTCTTTTTAATCGCCAAGTTTTTGTTTTACAATTATTACATATTAACGCCATCTATTCCTACGGAGTTGATATTTACTGTAATTTTCTATATTATGACAATATTGACTAACGGTGTCCTCTTGTTTTTTAGTATGTTTGATTTGGGGCTTTAGATTTTTAATAACTGGATCCCAGGTGTTGGAAAGTCTCAAACCATCTTCTCTATTGAAGTTAGGATGTTTTTTAATTTCAATAGCCTCACGTACTAGTCTGGGAAAGAATCTACTTTCTTTAGCAAGGATTTTTGGTTGGTCGAAACGTATGTAATGGTTTGGTTTATCCAGAGTGTGTTCACATACTGCTGATTTAGAGTGACGTCTGTTTTTGATATCCGCAATGTGTTCCTTAAGTCGGTTTGAAATGCTACGTTTAGTTTGCCCAATGTAGGATAAACCACAGTCACAATCCAGTTTATATACACCTGAATCTTGCAAAGGAATATTACTTTTTATTGGTCTCAAGAACTGTTGAATCTTCTTGTGTGGCTTGAAAACTGTATTAATAGAAGCTCGTTTTAAGATTCTTCCAATCCTGTCTGTAACACCCTTCACATAAGGCAGGTAGGCTGGTTGACGTTGTACTGTTTGTGGTTTATTCCTGTTTCTGTGATGCTGTGGAGGCACCCGCAGCTTGTTGTCACGGAGTACTTGCTTAACATGCTGCAGTTCCCCGTTGAGGTGGGCAGCATCACAGAGGCGGTGGGCTCTCTGAAACAAACATACACCGACAGAAGAGAGTTGGCAAGGGTTATCAGAACACAACATGTCACCAGAATATGCAGATATTTTAGAACATTGTTTAACATCTGGCTACCTAATGTGGAATAGTGAATTCTATATACAGGTTGATGGGGTGGCTATGGGCTCTCCAGTCTCCCCTGTTGTCGCTGACATTTTCATGGAGGACTTCGAAGAAAGAGCCCTGGCCACAAGCCCGGTTAAACCGAGGCTTTACAAGCGATATGTAGACGATACCTTTACTATTCTGCCCACGGAACACATATCTGTATTTCTAGACCACCTTAACTCCATACATAGTAACATTAAATTCACTATGGAGAAGGAGAATAATAACTCACTGGCCTTTCTAGACATTTTAGTGGTTCGGGGAGGGGATGGTACACTTGGCCATACTGTGTTTAGAAAAATAACCCATACTGATAAGTACCTCAATGGTGATTCCCACCACCACCCTTGCCAACTCTCTTCTGTCGGTGTATGTTTGTTTCAGAGAGCCCACCGCCTCTGTGATGCTGCCCACCTCAACGGGGAACTGCAGCATGTTAAGCAAGTACTCCGTGACAACAAGCTGCGGGTGCCTCCACAGCATCACAGAAACAGGAATAAACCACAAACAGTACAACGTCAACCAGCCTACCTGCCTTATGTGAAGGGTGTTACAGACAGGATTGGAAGAATCTTAAAACGAGCTTCTATTAATACAGTTTTCAAGCCACACAAGAAGATTCAACAGTTCTTGAGACCAATAAAAAGTAATATTCCTTTGCAAGATTCAGGTGTATATAAACTGGATTGTGACTGTGGTTTATCCTACATTGGGCAAACTAAACGTAGCATTTCAAACCGACTTAAGGAACACATTGCGGATATCAAAAACAGACGTCACTCTAAATCAGCAGTATGTGAACACACTCTGGATAAACCAAACCATTACATACGTTTCGACCAACCAAAAATCCTTGCTAAAGAAAGTAGATTCTTTCCCAGACTAGTACGTGAGGCTATTGAAATTAAAAAACATCCTAACTTCAATAGAGAAGATGGTTTGAGACTTTCCAACACCTGGGATCCAGTTATTAAAAATCTAAAGCCCCAAATCAAACATACTAAAAAACAAGAGGACACCGTTAGTCAATATTGTCATAATATAGAAAATTACAGTAAATATCAACTCCGTAGGAATAGATGGCGTTAATATGTAATAATTGTAAAACAAAAACTTGGCGATTAAAAAGAGTGGCGGCGAGTTTCTTGCCAGTTCTTCTCGTCCGCTCTACGCCCTTGATTTGTGAACTGGTAGTAAATGTAAAATTAGAAGCATTTAATATTAGTAATATTAGTAATTTAATATGTATTATTTTTTATTGACGTTCATAGATGTACATTGTGTTACCTAAATTAATAGATTATTTTTTAATTTAATTGAATTAAATATGGCAACTTTGTGACATTTCAAATATAAGACAACTGTCATCTTTCAGTCTCCCGCGACCACGGTTGCTGAAAAGCATCCGAAACGTCGGGATAAATAATTTAAACAATAAATCGCGTTTTAATCCGGTATACAGTATTTTATTTAAATGTGTGATACTCGCGTTAATAAAAGACAATATCATCTCAACATCGACAATTTTGATAGAAAAGATATCTCGATCGACAAATATCTCTATTTTTTATATTAAAAGTCGAGTTTTAAGTGTAATTGTCTTGTGAGACCCGGAAGAAATAAAGGGATAATCGATTAAAACACGGGAAAACGTCGACAAATTATTGTCGCGGTTGTCGTGCTAGGCCGGCTGCGAAACTTCTGAAACGCACGCCACGCCACGCTCATAGTTCACTCAGTGAGTGAGGTCCTGCGCCGTGCGCCAAGACATTTTGAGTGTGTTGACTCACCCGGCGCAGTAAAGTGTTGACGTAATTGCGCAGCGCAGTGTTACACATGTCTATAGTGAACGTTTTTCGACCTGTTTTAAGGCCACGTTGTTATTATGTATATGTCGATATGTAATTTGTGGTTTGGTTTTATTTTTTAACGCTACACTTTCACACTGTGCGGGCTCATTTGATAGTTATCGCGAATTACGGGCCGAATGAAATGGTGTGCCTAAGATAATTCGAATTGCGATTGAAAGTTTTTCAACAATGGTTACGACATAGTTATAATATGTTCAATGTGGGTTATTGATTACGGTTATTATACCTTGTACAGTTTTAATCTGTGTATATATAAAAATTGATAAAACAAATTTGTACTATTACTGCAAAAATCAACTATGAGATAATTAGCTGACCCCGCAAACGTTGATTTGCCATGTAAATAATTTCTAAAAAGCAGGGGTTGGTGATAAAAAGTAAAAATTCAGGGTTGTATGTATTTTTAATGCCACATTATAAAAAAATAAAAACAAAAAATTTCTTCCAAAAATAAAAAAAAAAAATTTAGAGTGTACAACCCTTATCACTTAGGGGTATGAAAAATAGATATAAAATTTGGTAAAAATCGGAAAACCCGTTTCGGAGGAGTATGGGAACTAATATTGTGACACGAGAATTTTATATAATATTAGATATTATATTGATTAAATAATAGTATCAAGGAGTATAGACCCCTGATGTAGGAAATCGCTAGACTTTTGACCGATCACCATGAAAAGGAACGTACATACATAAGTCTAATGTATTTTTTCATGCGGAAGGTTTTTGTGCTATCCGCTTTATTGTACCTCGTCATACCTTGCTTTATTGTACCGATGGGTCGCGGGTTTGAATCCCGCTGGACAACATGTTTATAATTCTTTATAAGTATGTTTTCCCACGTCTGGTAACTTCGGGCATTTGGCGGGTGGGAGGAATATCGAAATATCGAAAGAGTACCAACGTACCACGAAAAACCGTGAAGTGCACATTGCGCGTTTCGGTCTCAGTCTATGGATTTCGATTTCTGACTTCAAGTAAAAAGTAGGTATGCGCATCATTAACTGATGTTCTTTGGCTGGGGTATCATCAGTGGCGTGCCCTTCATACAAGCTCAAAATCCCGGGTTGTCGTCTTTAACGTAATACGCGTTTATATATAAGATTTATATAACTACGTTAAGAAATTATTATTTTTCTTTTGTATGGATGCATTAATAGGACAACACGGTCTTTTGGGCTTGTATGGTAGTCCCGCCACTGGGTATCACCTACCATCAAGTTAACCTCATGCTCGTCTTTCGATATCTATATCTATACTAATATTATAAAAAGGAAAGATTCGTATTTTTAGATTTTGGTATGTTATGAATAAACTCAAAAACTACCGGTCTGATTTTAAAAATTCTTTCACCAATAGAAAGCTACATTATCAGCGAGTAACATAGGCTTTTTGTGTATAATACATCTACATTACATCCATGAGAAGCCAGGGCGCATTGCTAGTCTAAGAAAAAGACATACTGAAAATAACAATCCAACATATTTATTATACTCGTACCTACACTAAAGAAATCATTTCAAGTAATAAAGCATGTGAACCGGAGCAATGTTTTTTTTGGCCAGACAGCGTGTAGGTACAAATTTATATTTAATTATGGGTACTCTGGTCACTCAATACAACCAGTATGGACAAAAATATAGCACGGCATACTTTCATCAATCATTCCGATTTTAAAAGGAAAAAATAATTTAAACGAATTTCGCCGAAATCGTAATCAGGTTTCTTTTAAAATAACTCCGATAACAACTTATTGTTGTTTAACTTGTCGGTTAAACTTTGTGGAGCAATCATATTATAAATTTAATAATAATACCAAGTCCCCTTGAAATATTTTTTTTTTCAGGATTTTTTTTATTACAGGGTAGACAACCGAACAGATAGGTTACTTAAGTAATCACCACCACTGATGAACATCCGCGACTCCAGTGTCTCAGTTATGTTGTCGGCCTATTTATGATTCTATTTAAGAGGAAACACTAAGGGCGAGAGAATTGAATAATATCTATTTGTAAAATCTATTGCTGTCGCGCAGTGCCCGAACAACCGAGCTAGTTTGCGAAAGAGACAACTGCAGCTTGGACCGAAAATACCTATCAAAAGTACGTAAAATCAACGTTTCGTAGTCCCCTGATTCCTTCTCCAAAACTTGACCGATTTAACTACTTTTTTCATCAAAAATTAAAGAAAGGTTTTGGCCGTATTCCTATGTTTTCTTTTTTTTATTTAATCAAGTTAAATTTGTTTTCTGGATGTTTGATCACAGCGTAAAATCTGGCAATTTTTTTATGTTTTTGAAGGTTCATAACTCTTTTAATTATTAATTTATGAAATAAGGAAAACATAGGGACATGCAAATAATGGCCATAGATTGTTGGAAAAAAATATATTTCTCTACTGGCATTATCCAGGGAGGAAACAGGGGAATACGTTTGTATGGAAATACGGCCCTTGTGTTTCCTCTTAATTCTTCGAAAAACGGGGTGAAACATATGTTTTTGTAGTATGCCACTTGATAGCGGCAATGACGACAGACAATCTACGTATTAAAATCACAAACTTGTAGTTTTGTAATTGACTGAGATAATTAAGTCATGAAAGGAAAACTATTTGGTTCCAAATTTGAAAAAAGCTTACCATTAACATCCGCGTTAGCCTGTCCTGCCGGGCTAGCATGACCGCGACGAGATATGTCGCGGACAAGAGAAGAGAAACTAAGATGTTAGATATCTCGATATATTATATCTCGACATCGACAATTTTTAACAGAAAAGATATCTCGATCGACAAATGTATCTATTTTTGATATTAAAAGTCGAGTTTTAACTGTAATTGTCATGTGACACCCGAAAGAAATAAAGCGATAGTCGATTGAAACACGAGAAAACGGTAGACAAAATTTTGTCACGCTTGTCATGCGAGGCCGGCTGGTCAATATTGCATCAACCTCCCCCCCTCTCTTCCTTTGAAAAAAAGGAAGCAGCGTTATCTCGAAGCTAGAAAACGTATAGCCTTAGGTAAGTAATCCCTTAAAATTAAAAAGCTAGCTACAACCTAGCTAATGATCACAATATTCAGTTTTATTCTGATTTATTTTTTAATAAAAAATTGAAGTCCATAAAGTTTAAGAGAATATCGCAATAACCTCAAACAAAAATCCTTACAAAAATCATAACTAGACCCATCTTATTATCAAAAACAACTTATTTTTTAAATATTTCTCAAAAACTAGACTTTCCTTCACAAATTATCCGTGTACAATAATTACACAAAGAGAGGAAACAAGACCTCGTTATCGGTAAAAGTGACAGAAGACATGAGAACTGGTAGATATGCCCAAGGCGTTTAACGCGTATAGGAACAGATTTACACTGGACACTTTGGTAAAGGTACACGCACAATTATACCACCTTACATAAATGTATATATTTCACAGAATCTATTGAATTATTTTCTATTAACACATTAGAACAATAGAAACTAACATGCCATGCATGTTATGGTTGACATATTTATAATCTACTAACATCGTAACCCGGCTTAACACGGGTGCAATATACATAAAAATAATCCCTATGTTACTCGCCGATAATGTAGCTTTCTATTGGTGAAAGAATTTTCAAAAACGGTCCTGTAGATTTTGAGTTTATTTATAACATACAAAAAACAAAAATACAATTATTTTTATTATTAGTATATAAAAATCTCATATTACGTTATTTGTGGTCGCACTCCTCCAAAATTGTTCAATGATGTCTATGTTTTTTTATACATGTTTTGTATCGTATATTTTATATCGCTATGTGATTAGGGTATTCCTATCCATATTATATTCTATTTTTTTTACACAATATTGTTATGGTGTCATTTTCTTCATGAGTAGCCGTGCGAAGTCGAGTAGCTAATTATCCTAAAAATTATGTTATTCCTCCGAAAAAATCATAAATGTCATTCGATTTCAAAAATTATTTTGTAATGTATAGAACGTCCAGATTGCATCCGTGCGAAGCCGGAGCGGTCGCTAGTTAAATATAAACCTAATACATCAGCACCTTTATGTAACAGTTAGGCTTTGTAAGTGCAAACTTAATATTTCATGTCACAACACAATACAATAGGCGAGCGTTTGTCTACTTCAGAATAGCGTCATAGATAAGTTGGCTCCATTTTACCAGCCTCTTAAATTATTATACATACATATTTCGCTACACTTAAAACAAGTATACGCTTTATAAATGATTTGCATAAATTGAATATTTGTTTATAATCAGTGAAATTTTCGCTAGATCGTTTTGCAATAGAATTGTTAACGCTACGACATATTATCTAATACATATATAAAATTCTCGTGTTGCGGTGTTTGTGGTTAAACTCCTCCGAAACGGCTTTCCCGATTCTCATGAAATTTTGTGTGCATATTGGGTAGGTCTAAGAATCGGACAACATCTATTTTTCATCCCCCTAAATGTTAAGTGTTCCCCTAATTTTTTTTTTAATTTTTGGATGAAATTTTTTGTTTTTATTTTTTTATAATGTGGCATTAAAAATACATACAAACTCTGTTTTTTTGTCAAAAAATCTAGACCCGTGCAAAGCCGGGCGGGTCGCTAGTATTATATATGCACAAAAAAGATGGGCATTTTCTTCCCGATAATATTTACTTTAAGGAGGGGAATGTAGGCTATGTAGTAGAAAAAAATTGAAAAAAGAGGTATAGAAAGGCGATATAATTGTTAATTTTGCTCGCATAACAAATTTGTATTTTTGAACAGGTATATTAGAATGATTAAGATAACTTAATCCTATGATTAAGATAAATTATATCCGTACATCTCAATTTATTAAACTTTTTTTTTAGTTTTTGTGTCAGTACTTTACTAATAGTATAATTGCTCGACTTGGCGGGGGCACTACCGTGCCCCCAGATATGAAGAATAATAATCAAATTACAGTAAAATTCGAGAAAACTATAAGAAAGAATAGAAAAATCTAAAAAAAGATATCACTCTTCGCCACTGCTATTATGTACACTAATATTATAAAGAGGAAAGATTTGTATTTTTGTATGTTTGTGATGACTAAACTCAAAAACTGCTGGACCGATTTTAAAAATTATTTCACCAATAGAAATCTATATTATCACCGAGTAATAAGCTATTTGTGTATAGTACATCTACATTGCACCCGTGTGAAGCCGGGGCGGTTTGCTAGTAAATATTATATAAATTATTTAAAATTAAAATAACATTTTACATAAGCATGATAAATAGTTGTTCTCCAAGGGTTTCTCGCCGTGTTGATATTAAGCAAATGCAAACATAGCCGCAAGCAACACCGCCAACGGTAGCAACATTGCAACTTGTTGTGGGCTAGTTTAATATATATCTTATATTTAATCGAAATTAATTTAAATATAACATTAATCAAGTATTATAATATATAATTTTCGTATTGTTTTATTTGTATATTCATACTCTCATTGACTTCTTCTACTGACGGCTACTGAGAAGAGCATAGATATATATTACACGACTCTTTCCTATTAGGGTAGGTAAAGATTAAAGGTGCATCGATGGATCTTGGGTTCGAATCCCACCGGGATGACATGATTTTGTAAGCATGTCTTCTCCACGTCTGGTAACTTAAGGTATTGAACGGGTGGGAGGAATATTGAAATTCCGACAGGGTAATGAACCATCGTTCATAGATAGAAAAACAATGAAGAACACATTGCACGATTCGGTTTCAGTGTATGGATTTCCGAATGCTCGAAGTAAAAGTAGGTCGACAGCGCATCATTGACTGATGTTGTGGCTGAGGTATCACATACCATCAAGTGCCCTGCTCGCCTATAGTTCTTGAGAACTTAGTAAAAATTTTAACTTTGTTATGATGTTAAAGCGTTAATATTTATAATGTAATGAAATAAGCATTTCCTATATTATTTCTGAACTGACAGTATTTATGCAACGATTGATTTGCAGCAGACTGCTTATTTAACTCACAAAGGTGTATGACACACTTAGCACAATAACTTCCATAATATTAGATAATATATGTGAGTCGTATAGAATCAAAGGCGGCTATCTGACATTTTTGGTCCGGCAATCTCCCAAAATAAAATAAGTTCTTGTCGTTTAGACTGTTGATTTTTTATATATTTGGTTTTATCTTTAATTGTTAATATTAATAGATACCTTAAACATGCAATGAATGATACCTAATACAAAAATAAAGGAGTTTTCCGTTTCTTTTTTAAATTGCTAACAATCAGCCATAAGTCAGATAGCCGTCTTTGATTCTATACGACTCATGTAATCCTTCGTGTATTAATAGCATAGCTTTCTTCAATCTCATTGTATATCTGTTAACTTCAAAATTCTTTTGAAAATAGAAACTTGAAACAAACTCAAAAATATACTTCACGCCTCGTTCCCATTGGGGTAGGTAGAGATCACGGAATTTCATATGCTCCGTTCCTTGCATATCACTTTCGCTTCTTCCACTTTCATCAGTGCTTTCATACACAAAATATGTATGCTCCATGCCCCACTATGGGGCTCAGGAAATCACTTTTACATTGAGTCCCAAAGCAGTATGTAAACAAATTGATTCCAATATTTTTGTTTCCAATGCAAATCACACTGTCCGTTTGCGAAACCGAAGAATGAAGCACCAATTTCGATATCACAATTAAAAAATTGTGTATCAATAAGTTACTTTGATCACTCTTAAACGTATTCCTGAGTACCTGACCTACCTACCTCGTACCTGAGTTGCAGTGGCCAGAATACTGACATGTACGTAATAAATTAATGACAGGGACCGTAACAGTTTTACAACTCAATTTTGATGAGCATCCCTAAGTCGTTGACTATCAAACAATCTATAATAGCATTAAGTAAATACAATATATACGTACGTTCTTACCTATAATACTGAAGTTTCAAGGAAAATTAGGTACTAGTCGAACAAAAGGGAACGCTTAATTGTTCCAATGTTCACACTTCAATTTATGTGGTCTTAAACTCGCCATAAAATGTGAGTAGACCCTTACAAGGAAATTACGACAATGGGTATTCTGTGAGAATGAATTGTAGTAACTAAAGTTTATTTAAATAAAATACTGTATACCGGATTAAAACGCGATTTATTATTTAAATTATTTATCCCGACGTTTCGGATGCTTTTCAGCATCTGTCATCTTTCAGTCTCCCGCGACCACGGTTGCTGAAAAGCATCCGAAACGTCGGGATAAATAATTTAAATAATAAATCGCGTTTTAATCCGGTATACAGTATTTTATTTAAATGTGTGATACTCGCGTTAATAAAAGACAATATTAAAGTTTATTTATTACAACTGACGGGTAGATATTTATTCTTATGTAAGTTTTGATTATATGACGTTTGTTTTGAACTCGGAGTTTCTAAGCAATTACTGATAACAAAATGCAGTGTAGTTATCCATTTAATTCATTTAGAAGTAAATATTAAGACTTCTACGGTCTTAATACTTTAAGATTGTAAAGTTCTATCAGCTGAGATTTAAAAATAAGCGAAAAGTTTAATAGTAATTATCAACTTATCAGTAGTGTTGATGAATGCAGGCAGGTAACATTACCGAATCGAAGTATTATTTAAATAAAATACTTAATAATGGATTTTTACGGCAGACTGAAAGACCATAATGACCACTGCCGTGACCACGGTTGCTGAAAAGCATCCGAAACGTCGGCATAAATAATATAAATAGTAAATCTATTGTATAAATAACTTGTAATTGTAAATATGATAAATAAATAAAAAAAAAAATCGCGTTACTATAACACTATTATCGAAGTACTATTTAAATTGATTTGGAATGTATTTTATGTAAATTGAATTGTTTCGTTTAAGGCTAAAAAACTGAAATATCTAGATAATTCGTTCATGGGCAGACTGACCACATTTGCTAGAAAGCATTCGAAACATATTAAATCAAATTTTAATCCGGAAATAGTTATTTTATATACTATATTTTACTTTATAATATTCACTTAGAATTCTACTTTTATTAGATCATGGAAGCTAAGTATAATACAGCTATTAATTGCTATATAAATAATTTAACTAAAAATTTAACAAATAATATTACGTTTCTTAAAACAAATATGGCTTTAGCTTAGAATTCAACTTTAATTAAAACTAACATGAACCTCTCTCAGTACAAATTGATTGCGCACGCGACACCATTACTTCGTACCGAGCTGCTATGAGCTATTATATCGGAATAGAATTATGTTGGTACATCAGGGTTATTGTTAAATTGTTTTCTTTATTTTTTTTTTTATGTCAGATATCGACAGACCAGCATGAGGTTCACTTGATGGTAGGTGATACCCCAGCCACAGAACATCAGTCAATGATTCGTTGTCGACCTAATTTTTACTTCGAGCATTCGGAAATCCATAGACTGAAACCGAAACGCGCAATATGCACAATAGACTCTCCAACACCTGGGATCCAGTAATTAAAAATCTGAAACCCCAAATCAAACATACTAAAAAACAAGAAGACACCGTTAGTCAATATTGTCATAATATAGAAAATTACAGTAAATATCAACTCCGTAGGAATAGATGGCGTTAATATGTAAGGTAAAACAAAAACATTTGTAAATCAAAAACTTGGCGATTAAAAAGAGTGGCGGCGAGTTTCTTGCCAGTTCTTCTCGTCCGCTCTACGCCCTTGATTTGTGAACTGGTAGTAAATGT
Source organism: Anthocharis cardamines (assembly GCA_905404175.1). NCBI lineage: Eukaryota > Metazoa > Arthropoda > Insecta > Lepidoptera > Pieridae > Anthocharis > Anthocharis cardamines. The sequence goes on along the minus strand of FR989971.1, from coordinate 4,436,411 downwards.
AAAATTAGAAGCATTTAATATGTATTATTTTTATTGACGTTCATAGATGTACATTGTGTTACCTAAATTAATAGATTATTTTTTAATTTAATTGAATTAAATATGGCAACTTTGTGACATTTCAAATATCAGACAACTGTCATCTTTCTGTCTTCCCGCGACCACGGTTGCTGTAAAGCATCCGAAACGTCGGGATAAATAATTTAAACAATATAAATAATAAATCGCGTTTTAATCTGGTATACAGTATTTTATTTAAATGTGTGATACTCGCGTTAATAAAAGAATATTAAACACAAAACAATATTAAAGTATACGTATAAACCTTCCTCTTGAATAACTCTTTTAAAGATTTAATAGATAGATTAAAAATAATTAATTAATAATTAATAATTAATTTTAATTGATGAAAACCGCATTAAAATCCGTTGCGTAGTTTAAAAGATCTAAGCGCACAGAGGAAAGCGACTTTGTTTTATACTATACTAGTGGTCCCCGCAGACGTTGTTCTGCCACAATTTTGGCTTCGAAATTATATAATTATTCTTAAAGAAAAAAGATTTTCCCGCTTTTCTGTTGAAATTTTTCCTAAATTTTCTCATAAATTTGCTATAAACCTCACGGAGCCCGAGACCTTTCCAACGAATGCAAAACCGGTTCATGCGTTCTGGAGTTATAGCGTCAGGAAGGAAAACCCGACTTATTTTTATATAGTAGATTGAGATTACATACTCGTACTAGATGCTGTCGGCGACTTCGTTCACAAGCATCTTTAAATGACGATGAAAATCCCAATCTTCACCTTGTATCATAGAAAAGAAATATATCAGTCAAAAGAGTTATAATAAGCCAATAAATATTGCCATCTAGTGCAAATCAAAATAAATAATTATCTGGTAACACAATAGCTCATTACTCATGATCGACATAAGCTCATAATCTCTGCGCCGGCGCCGCATTATCGCGCAAACGATTTTATTATGCAATGATGTCTCTAACTGTATGTTGCCATTAAATATGCAATCTTATCTACTACTACCGTCTACCTTACACTAGGGTTATGTTAGTGTTTTCTAAGTTTAAATATTGTCCTTGCACTTGTAAAATTTTAAAATAATAAAGTCTTGTTCTAAATTTAAATTTTGCTGTAAAGCATTCGAATTTCGAAACGTTGCGAAGATTAGCGTTTTCATTATTTGGTTTTATCATTTGTTTCTAAAAATATATTTTTTTAGTAGGAATTTAAAGATACGTGCAAAACACATTGTTTTGTGAGCACTACGCTCTGTACGCTATGTGTAATAAAATAAAAAAAAACTGCTAACTAATGACCCTATCTAGTAATAATTATTTTATAACATTACCATTGTAGAATGAAAATTGAAGTATTTTCCAATAATAATTTCATCCTCAATCTTCTAGAGATTTTGTTGCGGTATTTGTCTCTGTCTGGTATTTTGTTAATTTCTACTGGAAGGTTTATATGTACAATATATATCCACAGCAAGTCATAGTATCATAATAAAAGCGAGAGCAAATTAGAATTATTCTAAGAGCGAGACGGATAAATTGCAACTGCAACTGCCCATTGAAATTCACATTGTATGGCTATGGATTGATCCTTTGGCTACAACATCTATAATAATTAGATATTAAAAAAAGTTTTTTGTTGTGGCTACTACTATACTATCAGGGTTCAAGATAAAACCTTCTTATAAAAAAATCATCCAGCGGAAACGGAAGTCGGAAAGAATGTCTACTCTGTGACGAATTTCTATGAATCTGGCAACAAATTATTATCAAACCGTATTCCTAGTTTCTGACAGATTTTGAATTTGGAATTTCAAGCTCAAGTAATAAGAGATCTGTGCATGTGTGGGTGTTAGAATAGTAATTGATAGTGCATGTGTAGTGAGGCTGCGTGTGATGTAACAGGTTGTTTATTTGTCAGTACGGCCGGCGCACAATAACCGCTACTTGCGTGTTTTGCTTAGCGCTGTGAAACTATATAGAGCTGATAATTTATTAAATACTATAAAAATGATTTTTTCTATTATCTATCTACTCTATTAAATTGAATGATAATTACACTGCCAGTGATATTTGTAAGTCTTATTTTGTTATCTAGATATAAGAAGTTTTTATTATGAACCGCCTATAGACATCCGCAATATCAAATGTCTTGAGGATGCATTTCAAAGTTTTAAGGTAAGAATAGCCTCGTTTCTTGAAAATTGCCAAGTCGCCGGCGAGAGCTGGTTTCACAGTGATCTTGTATGGCAAAAAATGCGTTAGGAAAACCGCAGTTGTGGATCGCCAAACATCGAGGTGGTGAGCGTGGAATTTCATGTTATTCGCGATGTCCAAAGTAAAAATTCATCATAGCTATACATATTAGCTTTTAATGAAAATATATCTACTCTAACTCATATATTTTTATAAGTCTGATTAGCACACAACTTATGTATTCCACTTTAAGTGTATATCAAATATATACATTTAACACATCTAGCCTTTAAACATGAATTTAAACATCTGTGTTTTATAAGTACCTAATCAAGGCTTAGGAAAGGTTCTACTTATAAGCTCATGATCTTTTATTACCTGCACATGAAGACAACAAAACTTCAAACATCGTAGGCGGTAATATCAGCTCTATATAGATGATGGATTGCAATTAGATTGTCAATGGACAAGTGTCGTAGAACCCGTTTCGTTCCGATGTTGTGGTTAAGAAACGTTACCGCAAACTATAGCTATACACTAATAATTATCGACGGGTTTTCTTGTATTTGTACTTTCTTCGGTCATTGCACTGTCTACTAATGAGACTTAGTTAAAAAAATAGTTTTTTATTACATAGTAGCTTGATTTTGAGAAAATGGCATTTCTAGGGTTATAAAGGAACTAATATCAAATACCAACTAAGGTGCACGCTAAAGCTAATAAAAATCAAACCATTTATGCCATATAGGTATTGGTCAAATTAAAAACTTTGATCTACTTCCTGTTAAGAATTATTGGTTTTTCGTCAAGTAGTACTGCTATTAGAGATCGAGGGACAGCTTTCAATCTGTTTATATTAAATCTCAAAACAACATCAAAGAAATAAGCACCATTCTATCTCATTCATATACCTCAAACAATGGAACACTTATTAAAACTGAAGAATATTTTTCTTCGCGTCTTGTCACGTACGAGCTTTTGAATTTCGAATTTGTGAAATTCTATTTTAAAAAAATAATTCAATTAAAAATTTGGCCAGTGTTAGAATAAAGTTGGGGATATACATTATACATACATATTATTATAACATATTATGCGAAGGACACACTGAACTGGACATCGTGGGGAGTAGTTTACTACGTTTTCGTAAACTTCTACGCGAAAAATGCTACGCTAATTCCATCAATCAAGTTCTTCTATACTAATATTATAAAGAGGAAAGTTTTGTTTGTTACGATTTAACTTAGAAACTACTCGACTGATTAAAAAAAATATTTCACAAATAGAAAGCTACATTATCAGCGAGTAACATAGGCTATTTTTGTGTATAGCACATCTACATTGCTCCCGTGTGAAGCTTGGGCATGTTACTAGTCTATACTAATATTATAAAGAGGAAAGATTTGTATTTTTGAATTTTTGTATGTTATGAATAAACTCAAAAACTACTGGACCGATTTTAAAAATTATTTCACAAATAGAAAGCTACATTATCAGCGAGTAACATAGGCTATTTTTGTGTATAGAACATCTACCCGTGCGAAACCGGGGCATGTTACTAGTAGTTTCATAAATGTGCTAACAAGGGAAGTACTATATTATCGTAGTTATATTTTTATTTACTTTTCAATTAATAATTTGTTAACACTATTTTATCACTAACATTCTTCTATTGTAAGCTAATTTTAAGTTATGTGTGTTTGTGATGCCAAATGAAATAAAATTACATATTATTTATAGGTAAACATTAACAGAAAGTCACAATTTTTATATTACAATTCTAAAACTAATAACACACACCCATTATCGAAATTCATTTTCATCACCGCCTACATCGATATAAAATTAACATTCAATTTTCCTACGGTATAATATTATTTACATACACGGCCACACAGCATGCATTCGATTTAATACAAATAATATTTGATTGTATTTGTACGTGAGGTGTATTGTTTTATGATATTGTGAGATTATAGGTCCTGAGTTGCGTACGCGACTGAATTACGCAGCCTTCCTCCAAACGAAAGGTTACATGGATACACCTCTGATCCTTCATATGATCTATATATATAAAAGAAAGTTGTGTTAGTTACACCGTTTATAACTCAAGAACGTACCTGTTGTATTTGTTGGATTCCTCTATGTCCGGAATAAGATATAAGCTATTAAAATATTGGAAAAAATCAGGAAAAAAATATATGCATAAAATGAATTATAAAATAAATTAGATTCGGAACTCCGCCATCTTGACAGCTCACGTCATGCATTCTTAGCTTTTTTGGAATAACAGATGTCCACTGCAAATCAGTGACATATTAGACAATTATAGTGGGTAAATGGGCATATTCAAATTTAAGAATAATTATATAATTTCGAAGCCAAAATTGTGGCAGAACAACGTCTGCGGGGTCCACTAGTTTCTTATAAAAATAATCCAATATAAGACAAGCGATTAATTGCATTAAATACTTAGGAAATTTTTAAAATAAGATTTCAACAAATATACCTTTTCCTCTGCAGTTTCAATTCCTATTATAATAAGAGGAAGATGATTTGACTCAATAACTCCTAAAAAAGTCCAAAGATAAATTAATTTTATTAAAAAAATCCTCAAATTATTATAACTGTATTCTAAATTCAAAATTCGAATATTTTAATAAATTTTTTGAAAAAAGAATTCCGCAAATTCGAAATTCAAAAGCTCGATCAATAGTAATCTATCGTGGAATAAGTAAAATTACCGGCTTCAAGTCGGCCGGCGGCTCCCGCTCTTACGGGACCGAATGAAAATTGAACGTTTGCACAACAAATCGCTCCATTTCATTCACTACACTATCATTTCGTGTATCAATCTCGTGTCGGAGGCATGTTTTAGATATAACAGCGTACTACTGAGTTGTTAGAGGGATTATTTCCGCTAATACTTGATATAAAGGATAAAATTATGTCTATAATGAAGACTTTTAATTACGATTCTAAAATGCTTAACCTTTTTGTGTGTAATTTTACAGGCAAAATGGTAAAAGCCGGAATCTCACGTACCTGGATAAGTAGAATAATATTGTCTTTTATTACACAAATATCACACATTTAAATAAAAAACCTTTATACCGGATTAAAACGTGATTTATTATTTTTACTATTTATCCCGACATTTTGGATGCTTTTCGGCAACCGTTCGTCTGCCCTGTGACCACGGGATAAGTAATAAATCGCGTTTTAATCCGGTATAAAGTATTTTATTTAAAGAAGTATAATTTTAAATTCTCTAGTGGGGCATGGGGCAGACACATTTCTTTCGTTTCACTGATTACTTTTTAACCAGCTCGACCGAATCTTTATTTTTTCATTCTTCCGGGATTCGAACACGGAGCATACAGTGGTAAATTCAACGCGCTTACTACTGTGACATGGAGGCTGTGAAACTTTTTTTTTTAATGAAAATCGAATCTAGGACTTTTTGCTGATAATGTCATCACGCTAACAATAGTACAGAGGCAATATTTATTACCATTAATTTTATTTAAATATCCCCTCACAAAGCTACCTAAACCTCTTTCATCTAGATAAAAGATCCCATTTTACTTCGCATACACATGCAAATGTACGCTATTGCGCACTTAATCGATTCCACTCGGTCATCCATTCGTCCGTTCATCAATCACGAATGAAATGGATCTTTGGTTCCCTGAAATAGTTTATCTGCCTTTAAGACTTTTATCATTGCCGAAACCGTAAATCGTTTTAGGGAAAATATTGTTGCGTTTTACCTGTTATTTATTTTTACTTCAATTTGCGTTGAACTGACTCAAAGATTCAGTGGTCAGTGCGATGTTTATACATAGTTTAGCATTGGAGGTCCTGGGTTCAAATCCCGGGGAAACAAGTTTAAAAAATAAAAAACAAAGATTTGTCCTCTATCAGTAGGTAGGCATGGTGAAATAGGAGCATTATCGTGAGAACAACACGCAAATACATAGTCGAAATAACTAATATCACCGCATACACAATTGAATTCCGACCAGTCACCACAAGTAGCACCCGTTCCTCGTACGACGCATGGCCAGACATTTTAATGCCAGCCAGTTTAATGCCTGAAGTTACCAGACGTGGGGAAAACAAGCTTACAGAAAATTATAACCATATCGTCCCGGTGGAATTCGAACCCACGGCCCATCGATGCGCACGGCAGGTGTTCTACCGAGCTCACCAAGGAGCCCGTCAAGATAATTAATAGTAAGTAGTAAATAGTAAAAGAACATACGATATAGTCAAGTTCACAGATTATCCAAATGAAATCTAATCTCACATAAGATGCTGAGTATCTCAATGAGAATCTCTATTTTCTCTACATATGGGCGACACTTTATTGTCTTCATAAGAACACTGAGGTATGTCATGAACGACCCTTAGCTACGAATAAAGGTGCTCACTGCACCGTACCATGACCGTGCTATGAACGTATCAGGCCTGGAAAGATGCCTAAATAGTAGCTTTCCTTTTCATGACAGCGCACTGCCGCATACGTTGTTTATTAATCTTATCTATACATATAATAAAAGAGTAGGATCGAAATTACGCTTCACTAAATATTTTTACCAGAAATTAAGAGGGGTGATAAAAGAAGGGTAGCAGAATGCATAAATGCAATTTTTATCTTATCTTATCTTCTATACATATAATAAAATACATATAATAAAAGAGTAGGATCGAAATTACGCTTCACTAAATATTTTTACCAGAAATTAAGAGGGGTGATAAAAGAAGGGTAGCAGAATGCATAAATGCAATTTTTAAGATTCTTGTCTGTCTGTCTGTTTGTTCACGCTAATCTCCGAAGATACTGAACCGATTTTCGCGTAATTTATACAATTATATTAAGCAAAGTCCAGGGCAACATATAGGCTTTGTTTCATCGAAATCGGTTGTCGGAAAAAAAGTTATCATCATTTAAATATTATTTTAAAGGCATCATTTCAACAAATTGCAATGAAAACTGACTCGCGTTGAATTTTTTCGAATTGTCAGATGTCAATCACAGTTTGATATGTAAATGAAATAGTTTGATAATTTCGCCGTTTTCGATATGTGTTCTTGGCATAGTGGATATACGGTCGTACTACGTAATTTCAGATATGAGTTCGAATCATCACTCAGGGAAATATTTTTTTGTATTTATTTTTTTATATTTTTAAAAGAACTAATATTGAAAATAGAAAATGTATTATTGAACTATTCTATTATGTAAAAATGTATTTCTTATGAGATCGTTTATTTCGCATTTTCATCAATCCTTTCCTTTCCAAGGGAATTAAACAAAAATATCTGAAATTAAAAGTGATCAATTAAATGAAATAAATATAGAGAGAGGTGGATATAGTATCTTCCACACTAATTAAATTTATAAAAAAATAAGTATTTGGTCAACATGGCCATACTATTTTTTTCATTCATTTTACGTTGCATTTCTCCATACAATTTTCGTGCATATATTTAAGACGGAAAATGCATTGAATCCAATCTTCGACTGAACTCTGATTAGTGGAAAAAAGACACATATCTGCATTTTGGTGACGTAAAATTTGATTGATATGCATCTCCCTAAAGTTTCTTTAAAGTCAGGTTCAGTTTTTCAATTACCATGGTAATTCTTTTGAATTTCAAATCATCATTTGAACCCCAACCTCAACCACCATTAAACATGTCGATAATATGATGCAAAAGCAACCGTCAATGACTACTCTGATAGCTCTTTCCGAAAAGAAATCACCAAGTACAGAGGATGGAGGATATATAATATGAAGAAAACTTGCTCAAAAGTTCAGCATAAAGTGATCCCCACGCGAACGAAGTCGCGGGCATCAGCTAGTTTAAAATATAGGAGTAAGTTTACATACTTTAAGTTATTAATTATTGTACCCTTCAATATTCTTCTTGTCCTTGATGTTTGTTCATACTTTTGTATGTGTGTTTGATATGAACAAAATATATGTCTATGTCCATGTCTATGTCTAAATGTTCTCGCCGATAATTGTTGACGCTTCGTGCATGAAACGCTCCGGTGTTGGTGGGAGACGGAACGGTCTAGTGGACGTTATACTTTTCAAAGAATATTGCCTAACACGTTTACGGTATGGTATAGTAGACAGATTTCAGTGGCTTAAACATATTGAAACCAACACGCCCCGGCTTCACACGGGTGCAGTATAGATGACCTATACAAAAATAGCCTATCTTACTCGCTGATAATGTAGCTTTCTACTGGTGAAAGAATTTTTAAAATCGCTCCAGTAGTTTTTGAGTTTATTCGTAACATACAAAAATACAAATCTTTCCTCTTTACAATATTAGTATATAGTAGATATAAAATCTTAGTGCTTTTGGAGCTTTAAAAGAAGTAGTTGTCAGTGTACCTTAACCACGACTACTGTCAAGAGTGTACTAAGAAGAACTTCAATTCGCATGTTGCGTTAATATATGCGATTAAATTTAAATTCAAGAATCTTATTAAAGTACATTATTATCCTAACATAATGCACCTGTCCACAAAGCACTCTCCTCTCGAGACCATTCTTACTTAATTATCATTTCCATAATGACATATATCGTATTAAGCCGCTCACGTGGGAACATTTTCCCTAGAATCCAGATATTATATTGCAGAAGAGTACAGAGACGAACTCAGGAATCATTACACAGTATAATAGAGGCCCTGCATTATACATACGTACGTGTTAAGCTGAATATTTCAAGAAACACATTGAATAACTTTCGCTTCACACGGGTGCAATGTAGATGTACTATACACAAAAAATGTTATGTTGATGTTACTCGCTGATAATGTAGCTTCCTATTGGTGAAATAATTTTTAAAATCGGTCCAGTAGTTTTTGAGTTTATTCATAACATACAAACTTACAAATCTTTTCTATTTATTAATATTAGGTAAGCACTTTACATATATTATTTATAATTTGTAAAGTCTGGTACCCTTTCTGTACAAATTCTAATCAAACATAACATTCATATAAATAGATATTAATAAAGAATTACAAAAATTAATGCTTATAGTCAAGATGTACTAGATTCGAACTGATGAATTGGGGCCTTAAAGTTTTCAAGTACAGCCCTGTTTGAATAGAATTACAATATATTAAACGGACATAGTTTAAATGTACGGGTGTTTCTCAGATAATTTTTATTTTACTGTTATGCACGTATGTCTGATAGAAACTGTAATGGAGCTTTATCAATGCATTTGTTATTGTATTTGATGATTTCGTTCGGATGGGAGCGGGTTTGTTATCTCTCCTGCTTTGTATTTCATTGCGGTTGATTTTTTATCTACTGAGGACAAGTGGTTTACTAGTAGAATAGAATAGGAATGTATGGATTTGACATTAGAGCAACACGTAATTTGATCTAGATGATGAATTAGAACATTCCAGATTAGATATTTATATTATTAGATTAGATTTCCATATTTGATCTATCGGACTTGAACTTTCTAGTCAAGTGAATGAAGATTTTTTTTAGAATTTTGTAAATGAAGTTCGAAGAGATATTTTTGTGAAATTAACAATAAATAGATTCAATCATTTACTTTCTTGATTGATGAACCTGTGATGACAGGTTTTTTTCCGGTAATTAAGATGCTATCTTTATATATATAATTTTCTGTACGTGTTTATCATTGAACTCGCCCTAAACCGCTGGCATGATTTTGATGAAATTTTTGACGTTTGAGTGGGTGAACCTTGGATGGTTTAAATTCACAATTGGGCCCGATATTCATTACTTTCAGGCAGGACATAATACTTACTTTAATTCACCAGCGAGGACACACAGTTAGTAAATAATAAAAAATCTATGAATAATAATATAACAGCGTGAAATAAGTAGTCAAAATTTCTCCTATTAATTATGCAAAATTTAATCCATTATTAGAGTTAATTGAGATATTAATATCGTTCATTAAATACGGCTTATTAGTTTAGCGTAGCGGGATACTCGTAATAGATATTATGGGTTTTTAAAAACAAAATAATCATTTTCGTCACCCGTTGAGTGTGTTTTTGTAATAAAATATATCAACTTACTAGATATTTTTTACTCCTAACGGTATTACTTAAAATCAATAAGAAATAGCAGATCATTAATTTTTAAAACATTTGACATTGATTTTGACAGGCTCGTTGGCGCGTTGCGTAGCGCCAAGGTTGGGTCGCGGGTTCGAATCCCGGCAGAAAGACAAATACATATATAATTTTCTGCATACACTACGTCTTCTGTCCTCACAACCTCTTCTCTTTGGATTATTAAACGGGTGAAAGCAATTTTGAAATTCCGACCGGGTAATGAATCACCTTTCATAGATGCGAAAATCGTGAAGTGCATATTGCGCGTTTCGGTTTCAGTCATTTATATAAAATTTATATGTTTATGTAATCAGTATGTTGAAAACGCTACGAAAATGTAGTTGCTTATTTTATCAATTTTGTATAATTTGGTAATACTAAATAGATTTAGAATGCTAGAATTTAAGGTAAAATAAGTCGACAGCGCATCCTTGATTTATGTCCAGTAACTGGGTAGCCTTACGCTCGCCTGTCAGATCAGAAAACACGGTTGATGTTAATGCCTATAAGTACCGGACGTGTTATCTCGTTTTAATAGGAATGACCAAGGGAATGAGGGTTGAAAATAGGTATCATTTTGACGGGCTCGTTGTCGCGTTCGGTAGAACACCTGCCGTGCGCATCGATGGGTTGTGGGTTCGAATCCCACCGGGACCACATGTTTATAATTTTCTGTAGGCATGTTTTCCCCACGTCTGGTAACTTCGGGCATTGACCGGGTGGGAGGAATATCTAAATTCCGACCGAGTAACGAACCACCGTTCATAGATGGAAAAACCGTGAAGTGCACATTGCGCGATTCGGTTTCAGTCTATGGATTTCCGAATGCTCGAAGTATAAATTAGGTCGAGAGCTCATCGCTGACTGATGTTCTGTGGCTGAGGTATCATCTACCATCAAGTGAAACTCATGCTCGTCTCTCGATATCTGACATAAAAAAAATAAGGTAGAGAGAGATATGCCTACGAAATTTTATGATATAACAATTTTATATGACACTTGTAAGTTCTTCAGAAAGCGCACAACGTAGGCAATAAATATGAATAAATTGCAATTATATTCGCATACAATATACGAGTAAACCCTTGAATACATCAACTATAACATCAAGGAGCGAATATTCGCGCTGAATTGTGGCCTTTGTCGACATTTTGATTGAATATCGTATGTACAATCATAAAATCGATTCTTGCTAATTCGATATTCAAGTCGGCAGCTATTGAAATGGTCAATAGAAATATTAGATACGCTAAACCGTTTCTCGGTAGTCGTAATAACGGATATTATTCCGTATAAAAAATATTATTTCTTATTTAATATATTGCCTCCGTGAGAAGCACGTTGCGTTCAGTTCCGAAGTTCGAAAAATCGAGCAACATATAGAAAACTGAAAACAGACACAGAAATATGTCTACCCTATGGCTCATTAGGAGACTCGGAAATTCATACACATAATTTAATTATACATTGGAGATCGCTGTCGTTTAACAGTTTTAAAACACTTTGCCTGCTGAAAACACACCGTATGTGTTTTTACGGTCGAATCGAGTATGCGTATTTAACACGCATGCGTGTTCGAAATAAATCGGGTCTGCCAGTGCGGTAAACACGTTTGCGTGTTATTTATATCGAGTTGCCGATACGTGTTTTTACGTTGTTTACGTGTTTTAAGTCGCATGGCTGTAAAATAGTATTTTGGTTAGCAGTAAAAGTGTCAAATCGCGAAATTGTTGAACACAACGTCGTGGGTTAGTCTATACTATCTATACTAATATTATGAACAGGAAAGATTTGTTTGTTTGATTGTTACGATTTAGCTCAAAAACTACCGGACCGATTTTGAAAATTATTTCACCAATAGATAGCTACATTATCAGCGAGTAACATAAGTACATTTTTTGTATAGTACATCGACATTGCACCCGTACGAAGCCGGGGCGGATCGCTAGTAGTATTAGTAAAAGTGTTTTAAGAAACCTAAAAATATTCAAAAAATTCAAAAAATTCTTTTTCAAAATTCAAATTCAAAATTCTTTTATTTCTTCTTAACATTGTACACTAAATTTATACAGGGTTTAGAGTGTCCTTTTTAAGTCAAAATCACCTGTCACAGGATACTCTGCTCCTCCGTAACAAATATGGTTTTATACAAATAGATAAGAATAACAAAATAATATAAAATAAAGAAAAACAAAACAAGCGTGTTATTTACTACTTATAAATCTACTGCCTTATACATGCAAGATCATGATTGTTTATATGTGTGCGTGTGTGAGTGTGTGTGTGTGTGTGTGTGTGTGGGTGGGTGTGTGTGAAATATAATGTCTGAAGTTGTAAAAAAATCCCTTAAAAAGATGAAAGAACCATCTAAAAACCTATATATGATTGAGTCAAATTAATTTTAAAATTCCTTAATATTTGAAGTGACGTGATATGAAATCATGAAGATGGGAATCAAAACCGCGACCATTGCACAGTGTTCCAATGAGTCCAACGAAACCTTATTTTATATTATAAGCTGCATTTTGAAAACTAGAGTTGAATCACGGAATATAAAACGTTATGAAGGTCTAAACTGCCCGGTATTTGTTGAAACAGTACAAATTATACAGAATGGATGGCAAACCCCAGATAATGCATACGATTTGGTACCGGAAGATCGCATCGTTCACGCGAGCTTCGAATATTATTTGAAGGTTTAGGAATCCACTAGTAAGCTTTCTCTATAGAACGTTTTAGACGAATATAAGAGGAGTACAGAATAATTCTTATTGTTTCGTAGGCTTGTTCGAATTTCGAATTGGTTTTACGATACGCATTTAAATGATCTTAGTCACACATGCCATACTTTCAATTTCCCTCTATTTTTACTAATATATAGATTTAAGATAAACATAATAATAATACTTTTATAGCAATCCACCAAAATTCTAATATAATATATGAGTCGTATAGAATCAAAGGCGGCTTTCTGACATTTTTGGTCCGGCAATCTCCCAAAATAAAATAAGTTCTTGTCGTTTAGACTGTTGATTTTTTATATATTTAGTTTTATCCTTAATTGTTAATATTAATAGATACCTTAAACATACAATGAATGATACCTAATACAAAAATAAAGGAGAAAAACCTTTTTCTTTTTTAAATTGCTAACAATCAGCCATAAGTCAGATAGCCGCTTTTGATTCTATACGACTCATATGATGGCATACTCATTTTAAAACTGAAGTGCCAAAGGCACTAGGGGAACGCGCCAACGAGCTCGTCAAATGTATTCCTATTGCCATATTGCCAGTTATATGTCACACAACTAATATTTTGTTATTTGGAATTTCATACTCCTGCAGGGTATACCAATATATATAGACGAAATTTATAAAGACGTTTGTTTGAAAAAGTCTTAAAAGTTTTTTTTATTCGAAATCTCTTTCGAATAGCTAAATAGACTGCGAGTATTCTCACAGTGATTTCGAACACAAACAAGTAGTAAGTAAATAGATGTTAATGCGATACAGCAAATATTCCTGCGATTATATCGACACCACGCCGAATATTTGTATATTAAATGCGAGAATCTGGTAAAATACATTTACAATTCACATACATTATTGTGACATTTTAATTTTTTTTTATATTAATAGTGTAACATACAACTTCTAACAACAAAACATTGACGCTAAGAAAACTTTATTATTTTCATTTCAATCATATTGACTACAAAATATAACCGACAAATGAAATTTTGTGTTCTATTTTAAAAATACTTTAGTTTATGGTTTTTTTTTTGTTATGAAACTAGCGCACCTATTTAAAAACAAAAGAAACTCGATTTTAATAGAAATGCTCGTCTGTCGATATCTAACATAAGAAAAAATGCGCCCTTTTGATACAATCTGTTCTAAATTCAAAAATAATAATTCATATATTTTATAAAATTCCAACAATATTTGAAAATTTGGTGTTTTATAATCTGCCAGCGATTGCTTGTTGCACATTGTCGCTACAAGTAGCTCTTAGCGTCTAGAGTTTAATAATATATTAGTAACATATTATAAGCATAAATTACTAGCTACAGACAAAATTGATTGGGTGCCGCTATGTAATTAATATCTATCGAGTAAAAAAGTAATGGGAAAAATTATCGATAAAACTAAGGAAGGAGGTCGAATTAAAACAATTAACCTCTTGTGTCGAATGCCAACTTGCCACAAATAAAGCTGGTGGTCGCCGACTAATGAGTTAGCGTCGTGCACGTTGAAAAACCCCATGGACTGCCGTAATAGTTATGTTACTGTATCGATAATCACACGATACATATGAAATCTTTTGTTATGATTTTTAAGAATGGAATCAACAAGTTTAGGGACAAAAAATCCTAGAATTTTCATGTCAGATATAGACAGACGAGCATGAGGTTCACTTGATGGTAGGTGATACCTCAGCCACAGAACATCAGTCAATGATGCGCTGTCGACCTACTTTTTACTTCGAGCATTCGGAAATCCATAGACTGAAAAACCGAAACGTGCAATATGCACTTCACGGTTTTTCCATCTATGAACGGTGGTTCGTTACCCGGTTAGAATTTAGATTTTCCTCCCACCCGATCAATGCCCGAAGTTACCAGATGTGGGAATAAGATGCTTACAGAAAATTATAAACATGTGGTCCCGGTGGAATTCGAACCCACGACCGATCGATGCGCACGGCAGGTGTTCTACTGAACGCGCCAGCGGGCTCGGGCGGCGCCAAAATATACAAATAATATTTCACATCTTTTTTGTATAATATGTTATGTGATTTTGTCTCTAGACTTTTAAAATTGAATTTAACATACAATTTAAAATTTCATACTCATTAGGTATAGTGCCATCGATATGTTGATAAAATGGATGGTCGTCAAAATGGATTGTAATTTATTTATAAGCTTCCGATTATTCTGCGTCACACATATAAATAATGTTATATACTTTTACGAGCTTCAAAAAGTTTTTAGCCTGTATATTAAATATGTACTATCAACGCGCCCTGGCTTCACACAGGTGCAATGTAGATGAATTATGCACAAAAAATAGCCTATGTTATTCGCTGATAACGCGGCTTTATATTGGTGAAAGAATTTTTAAAATCGGTCCAGTACTATATATATTAGTATTAGTATAGATTTAGAAGTATGATGTAATCAATCCCAACGAGAACTCTTTACCATCATTGTTGCGTTGTAACAGTGAGTAAAATTTCGAATATCGATAACTCCGCGTCACATCACTAGCCGCTCGCATAGGTCCGAGTGATCGCGGCCGAGTGCGTAGTGGCACACCACTAGTGCAGTAATTGGTTCCTCTGCTACTGGCCGCTGATTTTATCTACAATTATTGAGTTTTCACGCCAATTAAGTACGATCTGTCTTCCGCAGGAAGCTTTGCTAATTAGCGATTACATTGTTCGATAAACGGTTTTCAAGGACGTGGTTGAAGTCCTACCGTTATTTAGTCCTCCATGGCCTTATGGTTTTAATAATAATAATAATAATAATTTACGTATACCACCCTACAAAAAGCTGTAATATTAAATACGTGCAGAATTGTAAGGAAATTTTTACAGAATGACTAAAATAATCAATTGATTGTCACTTGGCCCGTGACGACCAATATACCGGTAAAATGGAGCCGAGATTTGTACAAAAAAAAACAAGAAAAATAATAATAATAATAATTCAGACATACGTCCATAAATTGTTTTACACTATACAACTATACAATAATACAATAAAAATAAAATAAAATAGGTAAATAGGCAATAATTGCGTAAGAAATTAAAAAAAAAAAAATTAAAAAATAAAGTTTTGTAGGTACCAGTGGCGGGACCACCATACAAGCTCAAACGCCTGTTTTGCCTTATTAATGCATTGAAAAGAAATATCATAATGTCATTATATATAACTTATACGATTACGTAATTATGTAAGTTTTATAAATACTAGCTGACCCGGCAAATGTTGTTTTGCTATGTACATAATTTTTAAAAAGCAGGAGTTGGTGATAAAAAAGTAAAAATTTAGGGTTGTATGTATTTTTTAATGCCACATTATAAAAAAAGAAAAACCAAAATTTCGTCCAAAACGGGTAAAGGAACTACCCTTATCACTTAGGGGTATGAAAATGATAGTAGCCGATTCTCAGACCTACTGAATACGCATATAAAATTTGGTAAAAATCGGTAAAGCCGTTTCGGAGGAGTACGGTAACTAACATTGTGACATGGAAATTTTATATATTAGATATAAACACGTATTATGTTAAAATCGGCAAGACGGGCTTTTGGGCTTTGGTAGTCCCGCCACTGGGTATTACGTCTTGGATTCGATTCTTGCGGAAACAAAAGGAAGGGCTGATTCCGTGTCGATACGACTGTCACAGATTGAAAAACCGTCAAGTATAGCACGGTTCAATTTCAGTCTATCCATTTCCAAATGCTTGAAGTAAAAAAAGGTAGACAGCGCATCATTGATTAACGTTCTGTGGCTGGCACTTACCATCAAGTGAACCTTGGAAAAAACTTAGTAAATTACAAATCTTATGAACTACATTTTAAAGGCCAGCAACACACTCGCGTCTTTATAGAATCCTTTCGTAGAGTGCAATTGCAAAAGGTATCAATTTATTTCTCCATCTCATACTTGCTAACTCGTATTGCAAAGTAATGTGAATAATTCATAATCAAATTACTCTATTTTCAATCAAGCATTCCAATTTGATTACGATGGCTGATATGACCAAATGGAAGTATTGCTTTGAGTAGAGTATTAATAATTACTAGCGGAACACGTTATCCTGCTCGAAAAATGACTACAAAAATATAATCAAAATATTCCTGGAACCCTATTGCAGTCTTTCATTTTCCTTTATTGTAGAATTTCATTTCAGTTTTGCAGATTTCCACCTACTAAGTCCAATCTAAACCATACAGGAAACACACACACAAAATTTCATCAAAATCGCTTCAGCAGTTTAGAAGGAGTTCAGTGACATACACACTTACATATAAGTACAAGAAATATTTTGAGACCGAATTGTCTTGTCGTGTAATGTAGATTTAACCACAGGGAGCTGCACACTTTCCTGGTATACCTACGCGTTGTATTTTACACCTTCCCGCCTCACATGAACATCATGAGATATCTCGCGGACGAGAGAAGACCAACTAAGATATAAGATATCTCGACATCGACAATTTTGATAGAAAATATATCTCGATCGACAAATATCTCTTCTTTTGACATTAGAAGTCGAGTTTTAAGTGCATGTCATGTTAGACCCGGAAGACATAAAGAGATAATCGATTTAAACACGAGAAAACGGTCGACAAAATTTTGTCGTTGTCATGCTAGGTCGGCTGTTATGGGTTTGAATACCGGGGAAACAAGACATATTTTGGTAGCAAAGGGCACAGATTATTGATGATAATTTATTTGCCGAAAGAAATACAGAGATTACTCTTCCCCCTTTGGATGTCAAATTCCATTTCTATGTAAAAATAACAGTAAATAGGGGCTCGAAATTCACTAAGATAGTTTAATTATAACTCAAAATCAAAAAAATCAAAATCAAAAGTTTTTTATTTCAAATAGGCCTTTGCAGGCTCTTATGAAACGTCTAGTTGCACGGTTCCAAAAAGTGGGTCTCATGGAGAAGAACCGGCAAGAAACTCCATGGACACTCTTTTCAACAATGGTTTAGCTTACAAAGACTCGGTTACAATAGTAATAATCGGCTGAGAAGTTTATATAATGCAAGGTATACAGAGATTCTATACAATGCAAAAGAAAATTGAGTTTAACTCTAAGCATTCACTTTTTTTATAAATTAGACTCCCCCTTTGAAGTAAAAGAAGAGGGTGGAAATTATAGAACCTATCGACCAATGATGTCACGGGTAAATGCTAGTCTATAAAAACGGTTTCTAATTATGGTAGGCTTAAAATTCTGTTCTCACTTTTGTATTAAATTCATTGTCTTCGCACTGCTATTTCATAAATAAGGCATTATCTATAATAATAACTCCACTCCATTGAACAGAACAATACAACCGCGTGTGGGTGTTGGATACTATCAACTTATTGATGAACATTATATATATAGAGCTGTTAATACACCTTCGAAAATTATTTATTTATTCCGAATGCAAACCGTGAAAGAACCCTCTATATCGTTTAAAAATCTGTTTCGTTCTATAAGTAGTATTGTATATATTTTTTTTAATTTTTCGGGTTGATGGTGGTAATAACAGCTCTATATAGATATGAAAAAAGCTTTATAATAGTTTGCAGATTTAATTGTGGGTAGCGTTAATTGGCTATTGTCCAAGCGTATTGGTCTGCTCTTCCTGGCTTATAGCTTACCAAACCCATTGTCTTGCTATCGGGGAAGGCAATTCAATCTAAAAGCTTCGAGTAATTATTCGTGTTAATTAAAAGGTATGAGCTTGAAAGAATTAACTATGTGTGCCGCCTGATATTTTACTCTTTTATTCACACGAATATAATAATACTACGAATTGTCAGCTATAAGGTCTGAGTTAAAATAAAACTTATATTAAGTTTGACCGAATCGTGGGGCATGGGTTCAAATCCCACCAGGACGACATGTTTATAATTTTCTGTAAGTATGTCTTCCCAACGTCTGGTAACTTCAGGCATTGAACGGGTCGGAGGAATATCGAAATTCCGACCGGCTAACGAACCACCATTCATAGATGGAAAAACCGTGAAGTGCACATTGCGCGTTTCGGTTTCAGACTATGGATTTCCGAATGCTCGAAGTAAAGAGTAGGTCGACAGCACATCATTGACTGATGTTCTGTGGCTGAGGTATCACCTACCATCAAGTGAACCTCATGCTCGTCTGTCGATATCTAACATAAAAAGTAACATTGTAATGCTACCATCAGTTCTGAATGTTACTTCTAATAATATTTATATTCCAATTTATTTCCCTTCGACTTCTTACTTGACTCCCTCGAATAAAAAATTGAAATTATCCCCATTCTAAACTTAAATCATGGTAATCACAAAATAATTAAATTAATGTACATTTCCATGCAATCCAGTTTAACAATCAACTCCGAAAGATCCTTGGGACATCGAGATAACACGTCCTTCCAAACTAACGTTGCAACAAAAGAGTCGACCGTAATATTCCTTGAAGTTTGCCATAATCATAATAATTAACTGTCGCAATACGAAGTTCCTTATCAGTCGAGGCTACTGACCACTGCATATCATAACCCCTCATTCATTTATGAGCAACAATTTATGTTTCGCAATACATTGCTTCTTTCAAACCAAAGATTAAAAAATACTCTCAATTTACACCCTTTATAAATACACCAAATAAGTAAACTCAGAGTCCAGATACCCTTATTAACTGTGTTTCAGCCTGTCTTCTCAGTGTTTTGTACAGTATTTAAAGTGTTATATTAATATTATATTATATTACAAAAAACTTAGTCAATTTAGTAAAATATATTAATACAATATTATGCCAAAAAACAAATATTTAATTAAAATTACAATTAGGATATAAAATTAAATATTTTTTTTCATGTTTTTACTGTGATGTATTATGTTAAAAGTGCGGTTGGATTAGGCATATTATACACTAAATGAGGAAACGAGACTAAAATATTTCAGTTGAGTACCTGGATAACCTAATGTAGTAAGCTACATCCTACTAAGGCAGGACACTTTCAATATTATTATACACAATATTTAAAAAAAAAATCATTTGTAACATTTAAAAGTTTGTCCTCTCTTCTCGGTAGAAGTAACATTCAAAATGCATACAAATATGCTTTAAAAGTTAACCCGAATAAGGTTATATTTGAATTATTCAGAGTTTTTAGGGCTGAACCCTTTAACATATAGACAGGTAAATAAATAAAAGTGCTTTTAACATTTTTTTTTCTTTTTTGTATTCTACTCTGATTAAAATTCAAATAAAACTTTCTTCTTCTTCCTGTCCTGTTCCTTTTTTTATAACATATACTTCTAAAACATACACAACTCTATTTATAAAAAATCAGAAACTGTTAGTATATTCGCAAGCAGCAATGTACGCGTTACATACCGATCGAATAGTTTGCGTTAGACTACAGTGGTATGTCAGAGTAAGAACCAGTTAGGCAAATTATCTGCGAAGAATCAGTGAATCCACCTGCCGTTCACCATCTTCATTTATTTATGTGTTTGTTTGTGTGCGTGACTGCATTGTTTTATTGCGTGTGTTGTGAGATAGGGACGTTATTAATGACCATCTAGTAATTATGAATCTCGCTTTGAATAATTTGCTTATAGATATTTTTTATATTAGGCATCGATGGACTGGCGTGAGGTTCAATTGATGGTAGGTGATACTTCAGCCACAGGACACAGTGACTGTTTTAAAGTTTTAAGGGGTTCCCTACTCCGTACCAACAACGGAACCCTTATAAGGTTCATAACGTCTGTCTGTCAAGATCCTTTTTCACAGGAATGCGTGGAATCAAGTTGAAATTAATATCAAATACAGGTCTGCAATCAGTGAAAAAATCTAAGACGATGCAATCAAAAGATACGGCCTTTTGTTCTAAGTTTATGGCGCATATTTTGACTCTTGTAGCGAAATCTATGATCCGCTACAAGAATCAATACGAAGACGTCTAATCCTGAATCGCGCTATACAAATATTTCGGAGCGCTGAGTAAATATACAACATCTTGACATCAACCACTGGGGGCCATATGGCCGGCCAGTCAAAGGTTCGACTGGTCGAGGATCACCCCTTTAGGTTGGAGGAAGACCACACCTCCCTTCCTCTACACTCTCAAGGGAATCAAAACCTATAGAGTACTTCCCGTAGACCTAGAATCCTGAAATATGGCTTGTAGCACAAGTAAAGGAAATTATCCGAAAACTGTAAATTAGTAGAATTTTTTTATTGGTAAAATCTTAACTAAAAGTTTTTTTATAAGGACTTTGTTCAGTTATACACACGTCAGTCCTATAGAACCTTAATATTACTAAAAGATATACAAGTTAATGATCTATGTATTTTATTTCCAGTATTCGGATAACCGTGAATGAAAGCATAACGCAAACCACCGAGCCATAGAGGCAGTCATTGGAAGGCATAAACATAAACCAACATATAAATTAATTCAGCCAAACGAATTTTTACTTCATAGTGAAGTATACCAAACTATTAAATACATAAATAACCTATATCCACTTGTCTAAGTCCTCTGATATATCTATCTATATATTAGTCAGCATAGCCACAGGAATAAAAAAACAGCACTTTAAAACGATATTACTCACGTAGTTACAATATTAATAACACCCATTACATACATTAACTGTAACAATGTCGTGTATTTCGAAACAAACAAACCATATATTTTTTTAACTAGTTGCTGTGAACGGCTTTTCGATCAGGAACCCAGCGTGTTGCCTTATTAAATGTATAATGATCTGAATACCCTTGTATGTTAAACATGTTTAACTTTAAACGCTTGGAAATGAAGTGTGCCTTCTATGTTGATTTATACTTTGTTGGTGGTATTTTAACTATGTACTTACTGTTTGGGATACGTTGAATTTTTTATGTTAGGTATCAACAGACGAACATGAGGTTCACTTGATGGTAGGTGATACCTCAGCCACAGAACATCAGTCAATGATGCGCTGTCGATCTGCGTTTTACTTCAAGCATTCGGAAATCCATAGACTGAAACTGAAACACGCAATATTATGCACTTCACGGTTTTCCATCTATGAACGGTGGTTCGTTACCCGGTTGGAATTTCGATATTCCTCCCACCCATTCTATGCCAGAAGTTGCCAGACAAGGGGAAGACATGCTTACAGAAAATTATAATTATGTCGTCTCGGTGAGGTTCGAACCCACGGCAGGTATTCTACCGAACGCGTCAACGAGCCCGCCAAAATATTATTTAAATTCTGCCTCAATACTCAACCTCGTATTGAATTCTCGCGTCCCTCATTGGGGCGTCGGACAGGCAGTTTTTTGAGTTTGTTACATTGATATTTCTTTACAGACAAGTTGGTTAGATCTCTGTGCCTTGTCTGACCGAAACAATTTTTTTGTTACGTCGCGAATGGAACCCGAGACCGATATCACGAACCTAGAGATCCGAGGTTCTAACCTTATGAAGTACAAACTGACAATTTTTACACAGCAAGACTAGCTCGTATTACAAAATGTGACTCAAGTCAAAACCTATTCTTGAGAGAAATTATGTAATGTATTTTTTTTAAATCTATCAAAAAAAAAAACTAATATCTTGTGTTATTTTAGGAGATAAATATGATCGTTTATAACTTTATGAATTATACTTAAACGGGTCTGGACTTTTATTACTGTTGTTATTTTTTTTTATTTTTAAAATCAATATAAATTAAGATTTATTTTATTTTCTCTTGATGTGAAAGAGCTGATCTTCCTAATACAAGTCTTTACTATGTAAACTTGCTGAGATCCTATCTTTTTATTGAAGTTTTTTGATAAGAAATAAACAATTTTTTTATACTTAGTTTGTTACTGGAAATGTTTTGTTAGGACTCCACTGCTAGATATTATCATACACTTTGAATTCACTATCTTCCACTCCGTTAAAGTGAAAATACCGAAGCTACTACACATTAAAAGACTATAAAATTAATATTAATGAGATAATTATTATTTTATCTAAGTGAACTTAACCTTATGCGTTCAGTAGTTTCGTGTCTCAAATTCTTAATTATCAAAAGCATTAATTACAAACGGTATAGAATCTTATAAATATTCATAGATTTGTGTATGTCTTCATTAAAACTAAGCCATCTTTAATCACAATCAATGATTCGGTGGTATTTTATGTAGTGATTAATTATTTTTCCTTTGGGAAGTGTGGGAAACTGAGAAATCAATTGCATTATTGTAATTTTGTCACGTTTTTGAGAAATATGTCTTTGAAATAAGAATATTATGTTTAAGATATTTTAACATAGACTAATGCCACGTAATACTACTAGAATACAGGAAATTCTTAACCTAACCTTATTATAATAATTATTATAAACAAACGTGGCAGAATAATATGGTATTCTTTTTTCAAAATTATTATTTCCGCCTAAGGAAATTTATTTAAAAAAACTTTCGTTGAGGTTATTTTTTTTTAAACGACTCGAACCTTCTTTAAGCACATTTCGATATTCTAAATAAGCGATACCCAAAGAGCTTTAAAGCTGTTTGTACACTATATTTCAAGACTCTTATTCTTAACTCTGTTTTATTTCATTCTAAACTCATTTAGTATTCGATACGAGTTTCCAGAAACTGTATACTACATGGTTGTGCGATAGTAACCAGTATTCTATCTTTAATTTCCTAGGTTCTCTAACATAAGTGCATTAAGTCATAATAATAACGCCTATACTCAGGGCGCGGTGTTCAAAGCAAGTACAGAGCCGGTGTTAATTCGCTAAGACCCGGCCTATGACAGCCCACTGCATGCGAAACTACAAAAGATACGGTCGAGCGTTAAGGTAATGTTAATGTGGATACGTCAATTAAGGGATCATCCAATAATTACGTGATGCTTTAGCAACATTTGTAACTGCCTCTCTGGTGATAATATGTGGTGGGGTTTTGAACTACCCATACTCAAAATACTGTATTTTTAAAGTACAAAGTATATTGAAATTTTCAGAATATTATATTTAAATATAAGGCTGTTTGGTATAGAAATCGTGTGTTCAATGACAAATAAATACACGTGATACCTCATTATATCCCCCCTCCTTGTGATATTTCGTGATCTTTTCCGAAATACCTCCACCCCCCCTTTCGAGCCTCACGTGTTTAATGGACGATCCCTTATGGCATGGCTCAATAGGAAGCGCGTTTAGTAACTTTCGACACACATTGAAACAAAAGGAATAGTTTCAGTGGGACTGACTGAACAACTATTTGCTTATAAATATATAGTCATGAGAGTTTTAGTAACTCTTGAAACTTGCATCTTAAATTCTTAAATCTTTCCGGTTTTAAGTATAAGAATTATTGATTTGTCAAAAACATGGTGCAATGGTTGGTAAAATTAAAATATATTGTGGTGATCGCATGTTTTGCCAGTAAAAGGCATACTAATATTTTTTTTTTTCACTTAATAGTACAACAATTACATTAGTATCGGGATGTGTCTAAAAAAATATTTTAAGTCGTAAAAGATATATTGTATTAGCCATTTTTTTTATTGGGCCTCTAAAAACAATTTAATTAGCACGTCGGGCATATCCATACAAATCGAACAACAGAGCGATGTGCGTGCGACGGGCCATAATAGTCTTGATATTTTCTTTATCTAAGTTCTCAGTTCTCAGTACTGTTACCTGTTTGTGGATTAGTCCCGATGTTGCGGTACTCGTCTCTCATTGTGAACGGACTACGATCAGATTGGAAGTATACCTACTTACTAATTCTTCTCCTTAGTCTAAAAACAACTGAAATCAATGCTATCGTAATTAGTCAAAAATCGTCATACGAGATATTTCTATACTAATATTATAAAGAGGTAAAATTTGTGAGGTTGTAGGGGGTAATCTCTGGATCTACTGAACCGATTTTAATTTTTTTTTAACCAATAGAAAGCTACATTATCAGCGAGTAACATAGGCTACTTTTTTAGTACATTTACATTGCACCCGTGCGAAGCTAGTACATAATACTCCTGTATATATAATACATATTATAAGAATTTCGACATTCCTTCTTCTAGTTTTAGCCCGAATTGACCAGACATAGAGCGATGATGCTAGAAAATTATAAAAAATATATAATTCACACACGTACACGTTCTAACCAATGCATGCGGCAACGAGTTAAAGCTTTTATCAAAGTACTTAAATGTATTTGTTTTATAGGCGTTTAATACACTTTGTCTGCATTAAGGGTTATCTTAAAGATACGCCGAGTGTGGGATTTTATTCCTGCTTTCTATTTCGCAATGGAACTAAGTACTTAGGACGATATGTTTGTTGCTAACTTAAGTGAGAACTAAGTTACATACAATCTTATTATAAAATACACGTACGTTTATACGTACACGTTAAACGAGCGATTTATAAAAGTTTTCCAAATTGTTTAAGCGATAAATTCGATTTTTGGTCAAAATATTGCCTAAAACACGTGAGCAACACGCCCCGTCTTCATTCGGGTGCAATGTAGATAGCAAAAAATAGCATTAGACTCGCTGATAATTATGTAGCTTATTATAGCGTAGCTATTGGTAAAGAATTTTTAAAATCGGTTCAGTAGTTTTTGAGTTTATACGTTATAAACATACATAAATACAAAACTTTCCTCTATATAATATTATTAGTGTAGAAAGAGTATACGAAAGTTAATCCAACTACAACAAGGTAACTTCATGTTGTTTGAAATTCAAAATTTATCAATTTAAAACAATCTGATTGATTGAAAAGCATTGACTGAAGTGCATGCTTATTAGCAAGTTGGTTCTTTAGTTAACATTATTATTATATATTTCTAAGATAAAGTAATGAACAAAGACAAAAAAGATGAAAGCATAACTTTTACGATTTTGAGTGTTATAAAGATGTTAACTTACAGCTTTCAGAGGAATACGATTTTGACGATTTTAAGTGTGGCCATGTTATAAATTTGTTAGTATGGCTGACAGAGGAAAATGACTGATGATTTTGAGTGTGGCCATGTTATAAAGTTGTTAGTACAGCTGACAGAGGAAAATGAAAGGAAAATTACATTTTATTTTACCCAGAGAGATAAGAGCAAGAAAATTCATTAATAAAATAAAAATGAAAACTATCATCATAAATATAGTCAAATAGAATCAACCAAGCGATTGCAATTAATCTCACAATACTCTGTGCTATATAAAGTTCAATAAACGTCTCATTACGGTGGTTGTTAGGTAATTAATTAGTCAATTAAACGTCTATTTCCTCATTTTGTGGTTATTCATTGAAATAAATCACAAGACAATCGTCTTGAGACGACAGGACAGCCTTTGTGAAACTTAGGCACTAGATTAATGTAGAAAGAGGTTTTATATTTGAATTATTAATATATTTAGTTTAAAAAATATCAGTATAAACTTATATACTTCACAAAAAGTATAATATAACTAAAATACAATAACTAAAACTAAAATATGGCGAGAGGGCCGATGGCTGGCCATGCGTCGTACTCATGAACGGGTGCTCCTTGTGGTGACAGGTCGGACTTGAATTCGTGTATGCGGTGATATTAGTTATTTCGAGTGTTTGCGTGTTGTTCCCACGATAATGTAAGTGAGTGTCCCTATTTCACTATGGTCACTACTACTAGAGGCTATATCTTGTTTTTATTTTTTTGTTATTATAGTTAATTACATCAAGATATCATGTGGAATATGGTGTAATAGCTGCAGCTCCTTACAAACATTTTCTAAAACAAAAAACTTGGCACTTAGAAAGAGTGCCGGAGAGTTTATTGCCAGTTCTTCTCGTCCTCTTGCCCTTGATTCGATATTATTATTTCTCTTTGTTTATTAATTTAATATTGTTTTTTTTAAACAAAACCAAAGGTCACTGCTTACGAATATAAACCAAAGACTACAGAACAAACAAACTACCTATGAAGATTTAAAAAAAACACCTCACGTAATTTATGGATGCCCCCTTAACTACATACAAACCAATACAGTTTGTTACAGAGCAAAAAAACTACCTATGAAGTATGAACCAAGCCTACAATGTCACTATGATGTTATCAATAGCTTAAAAGCCTCCAAATTCTGTCAGTACATTACCTTAGAACCTAAAGGACATGTACATAGCTAATCTCAGTCATGGAACCGTTGAGAGCTAGCGGGTTCCGTACAATGACTAGTATCGTATAAAAATATCAGGCCTCTGCCTTATATGCGCTACAATGGTGGACGTGCCTTGCGGGATCTTTGCAGGGGTTTGAAACCGTTGGGTTAGAATGTTGAAGAATCTTTATATTTCATAAATACTACATGAAAAATAATGTTTAATTAATTAATAGTCTAAAACGATACATTAGTTCATATTGAGATTAAATACGTTAATCGGTGGAATTTGTAAATTAGTAAAAATAAAAATCAAATAAGGGTATTTCTACCGTTTCGTGCAAAACACGTGTCAGTAAGAATAAAAGCTAAACTAAGTAAGCCTAAGTTACCAAATATTTTTTATATTCTAGGTATGTTGCATATGTATATCTGCCACTGGAAAATAATAATGCCAGGTACTTTGAAAAAAATATATAAATAAATTATACGCCTAAATATCATTACCAACACTGGTCAGAAATCGATTTTTGGTAGTTGAAAACTAATAACACAAAAAATTGGTGCATTACTATGTATTATTGTTTTGTTATGAATAAAATACATATGAAGCAATAAAAAAAATTAAATAAAAAATCGTTTACTATTTGTTATTTACAATTGCTCTGATGAAATAAGTTTGACCAAAAAAAATAATCATTACCGTCAGCTGAACTCGAAGTAAAAAAATTATCCTGTTTGAACGTGCACATGATGTTCTCTACCCCTTTCCCCTTTACGTGATTCTCGCCCAATCGACCAGTGAACAGAGACCGGGTCTAGCGTCTTGCAGTTTGTTGATAAAGAATGATGAAGGTGAGAATATTATGCGTGGTAAGTTTTTTTTTCATTACCATTAGTGCTATTTTAAGATATAGAGTAATTTTTGTTTTGATATATGGTGAATGTTAACATAATAACCTTCGAGTTTATGTAGTTTATGATCTTAATGCTTAACATTTTACAGTTATTTACGGAGTATTTTTAAAAAACTGCTAGAATATCATTACCATTACTTTCATTACCATAATTTACCATCAGCTATTTGAAAAATGGTAATGATCATAAAATGATGGTAATGAAGATTAATGTAACAACAGATTTTACTTGTTCTAGATCAGTGATGACGAACCAATGGCTTGCGTGCCATTGTTTTGACAGGAATTTAGGTACTTATCTCGTCAGCAATTTTTTTTCTGTGTCAGTAGGAAGTTATAGATTTCGCAACTAAAATACTGTAAGTTGAATTGGTACAAAAATTGTGTTTTAATTCTGATTTCTGTTCTAGATTCATAAGGAGCCATTTAAAATATGTGTTTTATTGCTGATGGCGATAGAATAGATTTATGCTGTGACGTCTATAATGAAAGATGCTTGAACAGAACTTGTGAGAGTTTTAGTAATTAATAATGTAGAGTTTGATTATGAGTATTGACTATTACGTAGGATTCCATATCTTTTAAAGTATTTTGAAAGTTTTTTGTTACACGATTGATTGTGAAATTACTTTTAAATGAAACTATTAAGTGAATAAAACTCAATTGAAGTACTTATATAATTGTTATTAAAAGAAAAACGAATTTTAATTACATTTTTTATATACATTCTCATTACTAAAAGTATTTTCTCATTACCATTGTCCCTCATATCATTACCAAATTTCTTTCCTCATTACCATATGGACGAAAAAATTATAAAGCCCATTTTTTGCCAATTTTAGGTATAATTTAATAATACTCAAATAGCTAGTTTATTTTTCAAGTAGCTATGCAATGGCACTGAAAAAAATAAATTCTATTTTTTTCTCACAAATTCTTTCAATTTGCACGAAATGCGAGAATTACCCATAAGTGTAATTATAGCTTTGAATTTAGGAAGAAGAAAGCAAACATGGCGGATCACGTAAATTTAAATCGGAAATCTACGTATTTTCATCCCCTAAATATCGGTGTGAAAGTAATGTGTACCTTTTATGTGTAGTAATAACAATGCAATGTTTCATTTTTAATCTTACTCTTATACAGGTATTATTTCCTGATCGATTACTTAAATTCTGTTTCATATGACTATCATCAAATTACATAATTAAAAGTGACTTCAAATTGTTATTCAATCCTTTCCTCTCATTAAAAAATATCTTCGCACATAATATTATTTTTAACGATTAAGTTAGATAAATTTATTCTGAAATAGTCCAGAAATCCAAAGGTTGACGTTTCCGCGGCGTGCGTGTCTCAGAGAAACGCGAAAATCACTATTTATTGTTTAAGTGACGAGCTATAAATCTAAAGGACAAGTACTTGACGGGCGTCTATTGTGTTACCGGGTTTTATTGGTGGAGCGTTTATTCAATCTCGGTCCCATTGAAGTTGACGATTTATCTGGATGCTTGCGAGATGCGTAATTATGCATCTTCTGTTTGTATACATACTTTGAATACCAGTAGATATTATCTGAAGCTTTTACTTGGTTTCTCCATAATCCATACTTAGTGTATAACTATGTTGTTTGATAAATATATACTGGAAGCTTGGGTAAAATAAACACTATGAGTAGCTGAATTCCTGCATTTTCTAGGACATGGGCCAGATTAATTTCTGTGTTCGTTTCCATAATATTTTTAGTAACATACAAAAGAGATTGTATGCGGTTTTCTTTGTGGAAAAAAAATATTTAAAAATATTTTACCCCGTTATACGAATCCGAACTGTCGGTAACTATACTGTGCCCTTCGTTACGGGTAGTAACCGCTAAGTGTCTCATCTGCCAAACACTATACTGTTCCCACGTCGCTGGTAGAAACCACTAAGTATCCCAACTGCCAGTAACTAAACTGTGGCAATAGGGACAGTAGCAGTCGCCGCGAGCTAAGAGTCCGCGTACCAATTACTGAGAATAGACAGCCCTAGGGAGTCGCTTGATAGACATTAATTGTTCGAGAGAAATAATAGTGTAAGTAGCACGTAATTGTTCTTTACGACTTATAGCAGCATTAGTTTAATGATCAATATTTTGATTTACAAGCACTGAATAAAACTAATATAGATTTAAGGCCCATTTACACGAGGCAAGTTTCTTGCATGTTGCATACAATTAAATTGAAACAATAAATGAGTTTCATGGTCTAAATAAAACATTAACATTCTGTTATATAAGTTTTGTTTAAAAACTTTTCTTGGTGTAAACAGCACATAATGTCCGCGTGTAAACAGTTGCTTACAATTTTTGAATGTCATTTTTGCGCTTCAATTTTTGCATTCAAATTTTACTTTTGTACTCGAATGTACAAGAAAATGGCATCATATAAATGGGCCTTAACACTGCAGATATATTTTAATTAATGAAAAATGTTTGTTGGACTGGCTGGTTAGGGTGTTGGGTAATATTTTTACATACATACAAGAAAAATGTTATTTTTATGTTTAAAAAATCACATATTTCCTCAGATGATCAAACAATTTATTCATAGAAGCTGCTAAGTGTCGCAAAGCCGGTGACTAGACCACAATTACGTCATAACGACCAACGATTTGCTGGGAATTTTAAATGGGGCTTTGTTGGACCTGTTTCTTGTGTAACATCCTGTATACAGAGCTCTTTCTGTGCACTTGGTAATATAGTAGGAGAGCCCGTGGGAGATCGTCCTTCACCGATCTGATAACCAGATGAGACGTATTTTTTATTAAATATTTTTTATAAACAAATATGTCTATAATTGCTTGCCTATCGAAAAGTGGTCATGGCTATTTTTAATTAAATTAACTTTTATCGATTTTTTTTTCATCACCTTCATACTTTTGATAACCAAATGAAATTTATTTGACTGATAGTTTTTGATACACAGAATATGCCTAGGTATGCTTGCCTACTCATTTCAGTGTATAACTACCTGGCAAGCAGGTGTAAACAGGTAAGTCAAAATAATTAAAAAAAAAATTAAATAAATAAATAAATAAAATTAAAAATTAAAAAAAATAAAAATTCAAATAAAAAATAAAAAATTAAATTAAATTTAAAAAAAAAAAAATTAATTTTTTTTTATTTTTTTTATTAAAAATAGCCAGTACCACTTTTCGATAGGCAAGCAATTGTAGGTATATTTGTTTATAAAAAATATTTAATAAAAAATACGTCTCATCTGGTTATCAGATCGGTGAAGGACGATCTCCCACGGGCTCTTAGACCAATAGGAAAACTGATTATGAAATTAATATTGTCTTTTATTAACGCGAGTATCACACATTTAAATAAAATACTGTATACCGGATTAAAACGCGATTTATTGTTTAAATTATTTATCCCGACGTTTCGGATGCTTTTCAGCAACCGTGGTCGCGGGAGACTGAAAGATGACAGTAGTCTTATATTTGAAATGTCACAAAGTTGCCATATTTAATTCAATTAAATTAAAAAAATAATCTATTAATTTAGGTAACACAATGTACATCTATGAACGTTAATAAAAAATAATACATATTAAATTACTAATATTACTAATATTAAATGCTTCTAATTTTACATTTACTACCAGTTCACAAATCAAGGGCGTAGAGCGAACGAGAAGAACTGGCAAGAAACTCGCCGCCACTCTTTTTAATCGCCAAGTTTTTGTTTTACAATTATTACATATTAACGCCATCTATTCCTACGGAGTTGATATTTACTGTAATTTTCTATATTATGACAATATTGACTAACGGTGTCCTCTTGTTTTTTAGTATGTTGGATTTGGGGCTTTAGATTTTTAATAACTGGATCCCAGGTGTTGGAAAGTCTCAAACCATCTTCTCTATTGAAGTTAGGATGTTTTTTAATTTCAATAGCCTCACGTACTAGTCTGGGAAAGAATCTACTTTCTTTAGCAAGGATTTTTGGTTGGTCGAAACGTATGTAATGGTTTGGTTTATCCAGAGTGTGTTCACATACTGCTGATTTAGAGTGACGTCTGTTTTTGATATCCGCAATGTGTTCCTTAAGTCGGTTTGAAATGCTACGTTTAGTTTGCCCAATGTAGGATAAACCACAGTCACAATCCAGTTTATATACACCTGAATCTTGCAAAGGAATATTACTTTTTATTGGTCTCAAGAACTGTTGAATCTTCTTGTGTGGCTTGAAAACTGTATTAATAGAAGCTCGTTTTAAGATTCTTCCAATCCTGTCTGTAACACCCTTCACATAAGGCAGGTAGGCTGGTTGACGTTGTACTGTTTGTGGTTTATTCCTGTTTCTGTGATGCTGTGGAGGCACCCGCAGCTTGTTGTCACGGAGTACTTGCTTAACATGCTGCAGTTCCCCGTTGAGGTGGGGAGCATCACAGAGGCGGTGGGCTCTCTGAAACAAACATACACCGACAGAAGAGAGTTGGCAAGGGTGGTGGTGGGAATCACCATTGAGGTACTTATCAGTATGGGTTATTTTTCTAAACACAGTATGGCCAAGTGTACCATCCCCTCCCCGAACCACTAAAATGTCTAGAAAGGCCAGTGAGTTATTATTCTCCTTCTCCATAGTGAATTTAATGTTACTATGTATGGAGTTAAGGTGGTCTAGAAATACAGATATGTGTTCCGTGGGCAGAATAGTAAAGGTATCGTCTACATATCGCTTGTAAAGCCTCGGTTTAACCGGGCTTGTGGCCAGGGCTCTTTCTTCGAAGTCCTCCATGAAAATGTCAGCGACAACAGGGGAGACTGGAGAGCCCATAGCCACCCCATCAACCTGTATATAGAATTCACTATTCCACATTAGGTAGCCAGATGTTAAACAATGTTCTAAAATATCTGCATATTCTGGTGACATGTTGTGTTCTGATAACCTTTTCTTAACAATATTTAGACAGTCCGATACAGGAATATTAGTAAAAAGAGACTCAATGTCAAAGCTTACCATGGTTTCATTGTTGGAGAGTTTGAGATCTTTAATAGTTTCAACAAAATGGTATGAGTCTTTAACATGAGCACTACTGTTCCCTCTGAGGGGAGAAAGTACTTTAGCCATGTGTTGAGCTAGTTTATGTGTGGGTGTGTCGATCTGGCTCACTATAGGTCTTAAAGGTGTGTTTATTTTGTGAATTTTAGGTAACCCATACATTTTTGGAGGCTTTGCACATGCAGGTGTGAGGAATTTACTGTCAAGATTAAGTGTCTTTTTGTGTTTATTGATCAATTCAGATGTCTTTTTTATTACCTTGTTTGTTGGGTCTTTTTCAACTTTCTTGTAGGTGGAAACATCTGCAAGGATCTGGGACATTTTGTGTTCATAATCTGACGTATCCATCACGACCGTCGCGTTTCCCTTGTCCGCTCGGAGTACTATGATATCTTTATTGGCCCGTAGTTGTTTTAGAGCCATTGATTCCGCACGAGAGATGTTAGGTTTTGGCGGCTTGCTAGTTCGTAATATGCACGAAATATCTTGCCGGATTGCCTCCGCATCGTCTTTAGGAATCGTGTTCTTATGGATACATTCCTCAACGTAGCTGACTATTTCTTCACAGGGTATTTTTCGCGGCGCAGGAGCAAAATTAAGGCCTTTATTTAGTACCTCAATGGTTGATTTATCTAATGTTTGTTTTGACAGATTGACAACTGTTTTTGGACATTGACTGTCAACGTCATTGTCGTGACGAGACGAAAAACGTGACGATACTTACAAAATTTCTGTCAATGACGTTGACAGTCAATGTCCAAAAACAGTTGTCAATCTGTCAAAACAAACATTAGATAAATCAACCATTGAGGTACTAAATAAAGGCCTTAATTTTGCTCCTGCGCCGCGAAAAATACCCTGTGAAGAAATAGTCAGCTACGTTGAGGAATGTATCCATAAGAACACGATTCCTAAAGACGATGCGGAGGCAATCCGGCAAGATATTTCGTGCATATTACGAACTAGCAAGCCGCCAAAACCTAACATCTCTCGTGCGGAATCAATGGCTCTAAAACAACTACGGGCCAATAAAGATATCATAGTACTCCGAGCGGACAAGGGAAACGCGACGGTCGTGATGGATACGTCAGATTATGAACACAAAATGTCCCAGATCCTTGCAGATGTTTCCACCTACAAGAAAGTTGAAAAAGACCCAACAAACAAGGTAATAAAAAAGACATCTGAATTGATCAATAAACACAAAAAGACACTTAATCTTGACAGTAAATTCCTCACACCTGCATGTGCAAAGCCTCCAAAAATGTATGGGTTACCTAAAATTCACAAAATAAACACACCTTTAAGACCTATAGTGAGCCAGATCGACACACCCACACATAAACTAGCTCAACACATGGCTAAAGTACTTTCTCCCCTCAGAGGGAACAGTAGTGCTCATGTTAAAGACTCATACCATTTTGTTGAAACTATTAAAGATCTCAAACTCTCTGTTTAAGATCATAATGATGTGTTTAATTATTAATTTTTTAAGTGTAGCAACTCAGGTCTTTGACATGTTAATGTAAATTATAATCTGTGCTTTTTTGTTCGTTGTTCGCTCTCTCTCTGAAAATAAATGGTGATCAAGCAAGTCGTTCGTTTTCTATTTGGTAAAACCAAAAAATACTTCCTCCATCAGAAAAGAAATGAACATTAAGGTCCATCGATACCGGATTAAAAATTGTGGTTCATAATTTGGAAAGAATATTTACGGCATATTGTGCGAAATATTGTGTGAATTACTTCGACAGCACATGCTACAAACCACAAAAGATATTGGAATTGCGTGGTAATATAGAAAACAAGAAGAATTTTACTACTAGACACATTGCTAATTGCTTTCTACGATTTATAATGGAAAAGGAAATAAAAATATTGGAAGATATTAAATCTCAAATTGAAAAAGGAAGGAATAATTTCAAAAAATCCCCTAAGGAGCGTATTACGGAAACATATATCAGTTCCCGTCTAGAAATATTGGAACAGATGTTTGAGAAATTTCAGACCAGACATCAGGATTTACTTTTAAATTTCCCTGACGTGGAGTTGGATAGCAGCAACTATATCAAAAGTGATGTTATGAACATTGTGTGTGAAACATACTTATTGTATAAATCCGACCTAAAATCACATTTATATGCATTAGTGCCAACTGTAAGTAATAACCTTAATTTAATAGATTCAGTGTCCTCGGCAAGTTCAAAGATTAATTGTAGACTTCCTAAAATTAGTATTCCTCAATTTAGTGGCAAGTATTCAGATTGGATTACTTTTAAAGATTTATTTGTATCACTTATCCACAACAATAACTCATTAGACTCAGTACAACGCTTACATTATTTAAAAACATTAGTGACTGGTGAAGCAGAACAATTGTTAAAACATATACCTATTACTGAACATAATTACAAAATATGTTGGGATATACTTCAAAATAGATATAATAATAAGAAGTTTATTTCTAATTGCATATTAAAAAGATTGTTTAATTTAAATATTTTAAAAAATGAATCTTCCAAAGGTATTAAGAATGTAATAGATACAGTGTCTGATTGTTTACATGAGTTACAAGGGTTAGGAATTGATATCAGTTCATGGGATATAATTATTATTTATATTGTGTGTTTGAGATTGGACGCTGAAACTAGGAAACAATGGGAGTTATATATAAATCAAAAGCCATCTGGAGAATCAAAATTACCTACTTATACTCAGTTTAAAGAATTTTTAGAGTGTCGTTTCCATGCATTAGAATATATTGAACCTACTCAAAATAATTCTAAGTTTAATGTTCCAAGGGTTTGTCATGTTACATCTAGTACCAATACCACATTGTGTCCTCATTGTAAGGAAAATCATAAATTATATTTGTGTAATAAATTTGCCAAAGTAGATGTCACCAAGCGGCAGGAGATTGTCAAGTCACTTGGTTTATGCTTCAATTGTTTGGGAAGTGGACACATCGGTAAGTATTGTAGGGTTTTTATTAAATGTCGCATTTGTAAAAGTAAACATCACACATTATTACACGGTAAATCCGTTAAGTCAATAGTGGAAGCTGTAATGGAGGAACCGGTAGGTAGTGGAGAAACGGAACCGTCTACCAAGACGAGGGAGAGTGAGACATTGGTCTCTAACCATTTCATTTCAGAGGAGGTTTGTGGTCAGACTGTATTAGCCACAGCTTTACTTAAGGCAGAATCCACAGTTGGAAATTCTCAAATTTTGAGAGCGCTTCTTGACCAAGGGAGTCAAGCATCGTTCATATCTGAATCAGCTGTACAGTTGCTACAGCTGAAGAAGATAAGGGAAAGGAGTTCCATTTCGTGTCTGGGTGGAGGATCTTATAACCTCACTTCAAAATATGTGGTGATGGTGAATATTAAGTCGTTGTACGATCCTTCTTTTAAATTACAGGTGAAGGCACATGTGCTGAATACTGTAACGTCAATTTTGCCTGAACGTAAATTTGTTCTTCCTGAGTGGTCAGACTTAGGTAGAATTGATCTCGCTGATCCACACTATAATTCGCCTAATAAAATAGATATTCTGTTAGGCTCTGAGGTATATTGTAGTATTCTGAAAAAAGGATTAATAA
The DNA here is from genome assembly GCA_905404175.1 of Anthocharis cardamines. Taxonomy (NCBI): domain Eukaryota; kingdom Metazoa; phylum Arthropoda; class Insecta; order Lepidoptera; family Pieridae; genus Anthocharis; species Anthocharis cardamines. The sequence continues at coordinate 4,399,600 of FR989971.1, read as the reverse complement.
AAAATTCTTGTGGTTCTATGATTGCGCAGGATACTTACCTTGGATGGGTGTTGTCGGGTCAAATCAGCGGTGAGAATGACAAGTCCAATACTTGTCATAATATTATTTTAAATCTGCATGTAAAACTTGAAGAAAATGATATGCTTAAGAAATTTTGGGAGCTTGAATCGGAGCCTCATGTGCTACAATCTAAGGTGTTTACACCAGAAGAGCAAGCATGTGAAGACCATTATGCAGCTACAACGCATAGAGATGATGAAGGTCGATATGTTGTTGCATTACCTTTCCGTTCTAATGAAGAACACTGCTATGGTGATACTCGCACGGTGGCTGTACAAAGGTTATTAGGTCTAGAAAGAAGACTATTGAAAAATGAAGCTCTGAACCAAGATTATTCACAAGTGATTAAGGAGTATCTTGATCTGGGGCATATGGAAGAAGTTTCTAGAAGTTTGGAAAATAAGAACATGGTATGGTTACCGCACCATGCTGTCATTAGGCAAGACAAGAGTACAACAAAAACCCGAGTAGTGTTCAATGCTTCAGATAGGAGTGCGAATGGAGTTTCTTTGAACGATACACTTATGGTTGGTCCTACCTTACAGCCAGATTTGCGACATTTGATCATGCGTTGGCGACAATATCCTGTATGTCTTACAGCTGACATTATAAAAATGTATCGACAGATCAAGGTAACAGAACATAGTGCGAACCATCAACTTATAGTTTGGAGAGATATGCACAGAGAGAATATTCGTGATTATCGACTTCTCACGGTTACATTTGGAACATCGAGTGCGCCGTATTTAGCTGTCAAAACGTTACAGCAAGTAGCGGTAGATGAAGGCCAGCATTATCCAATGGCAGCTCCTAGAGTTAAAACAGATTTCTTTGTTGATGATCTATTGTCTGGTTGTGAATCTGAAGAAGAAGCAGTTATATTATATAAAGAAATGAATTGTTTATTAGGGAAAGGTGGTTTTACATTGCAGAAATGGGCCAGTAACCGTATGGGTTTACTGGAAACTTTCAAGGGGAACGTTGGACAGGATAGGGAAATTAGAGAGGATGATGTCACCAAGGTGGTTGGCCTTATCTGGAATCGCCGGACTGATGAATTTGATTATTGCATCAAATTATCGTCTGATTCTTCTGTTCCTGAAACCAAAAGACAAATTCTTTCAGAGATTAGTCGTTTGTATGATCCAATAGGTTGGATTAGCCCTTGTATTATATTTGCTAAAATCTTTATTCAAAAATTATGGTTAACTGGATTGGATTGGGATGATAAGTTACCAGAAGAACTCTTAAATGAATGGAGGCTTTATCGTAAGGAATTATTGAGGTTGGTAGATTTTCACATTCCTCGATGGGTGCATACATCTAAGAATAATATACTTGTCGAGTTACATGGGTTTAGTGATGCATCTTCTGCGGCGTATGCTGCAGTGGTTTATATTCGGTGTATTACTGCGGATGGTAAAATTGAAACCCATTTGGTAACAGCTAAAACTAAAGTCGCGCCTATCAAGCAAATTTCCATTCCTCGACTTGAATTATGCGGAGCTCTTCTAACTTCTAAGTTACTTTGTGAAGTAGCTGAAGTGTTGAACATTCCTAAAAGCAGTCTACATGCTTGGACAGATTCTGCTATAGTTTTGGCTTGGTTGAGTGATCACCCAAGTCGATGGAAGACGTTTGTAGCCAACCGTACTTCAGAGATTTTAAATGTTTTAGATTCTTTCCAATGGTCATACATACAGTCCAAAGATAATCCAGCCGATTGCGCTTCGCGTGGTCAGCTTCCTTCTGAGCTTGTCGAAAATAGATTATGGAAGTATGGTCCGGATTGGCTATGTAGCGATAGCATTCCATATGGTAAACCCAAATCTATTTGTACTAAAACTGATATAGAATCCAAAGTAATACAGGTTCATGCGGCAGCGGTAGAGTCTGAAATCATAGAAGATGTGGATATACTAAAAAGATTTTCAAATTTGAGAAAATTAATTAGAGTTGTAGCCTACTGTAGAAGATTCTTGAGATTAAGGAATTCTGCTGCTCATAGAATAACAAATTTAACTTATCTGTCAGCTTCAGAACTTCAAGAAAGTCTTACCTGTTGTATTCTGCAGCATCAGAATCGCTGGTTTCAAGAAGAAATTGTAAGTGTTATGAAATATAAGGAAGTTAAAAATACAAGTAAATTGTCTAATTTAAATCTGTTCCTGGATGAACATAGGATATTGAGAGTAGGAGGAAGATTAGAAAATGCTCACTTGCCTGCTGGTAGTAAGCATCCTATTATTATATGTGGGTCTTCTCATTTAGCTAAACTTATTATTAGAGACGCCCATGAAAAAACATTACATGGCGGTCAACAACTTACTTGTAATTATATTCGTTGCAAATACTGGATAACAAGGATGAAGAATGCTGTTAGAGCTGAAATTCATAATTGCATACCATGCGTTAGAAATGCTGGTAAGATAAGAATGCAACTGATGGGTCAATTGCCTTCAAGTCGTGTAACACCTCATAAACCATTTTTACATTCAGGTGTCGACTATGCTGGGCCCATAGATGTAAGAGTATCCAAGGGAAGAGGTCACAAATCTTATAAGGGATATATTTGTCTCTTTATCTGCATGGCAACTCGAGCTATCCACCTAGAAGTTGTGTCTGATCTCACCTCTGAAGGATTTTTATCTGCATTTAAACGTTTTGTAGCAAGAAGAGGTCATTGTCAGCATCTCTGGAGTGACAATGGTACAAACTTTGTTGGTGCATCAAAAGAGTTAAAAAAATTATTTTCAAAAGAATATTCTTCAATTTCAAAGGAAATTGCCTGCGCATTAGCAAACAACGGTACGGAGTGGCATTTTATCCCTCCTCGCGCTCCACACTTCGGTGGAGTGTGGGAGGCAGGGATCAAAAGTACCAAATACCATTTAAAAAGGGTAATTGGAGCTTCTACTCTAACTTATGAGGAATTAGCTACTGTTTTGGCGCAAATTGAGGCGTGCCTTAATTCCCGTCCTTTGTCACTTTTAAGTTCAGATCCTGAGGACTTGCAGCCGTTGACACCAGGACATTTTTTGGTAGGAGAACCTTTGGTTGTTGCTCCTGATTATAATTTTGAGACAATGCCCATGAACAATCTACGTCGTTGGCAGTGTACTCAGAGAATGTTGCAACACTTTTGGAAGCGATGGTCCCAAGAGTATTTAACGAATTTTTTCCAGCGTTACAAGTGGCGAAACAAGACTCCTGAATTGAAACTAGATGATGTGGTTTTGGTAAAAGATGATAATTTGCCCCCCACAAAATGGCTTTATGGTAGAGTAGTTACACTGCACCCAGGGAAAGATCAAATAGTGCGAGTTGTTACTTTAAAATGTAAAGGTTCTTATATTCAGCGTCCAGTTTCAAAACTCTGCCCATTACCTGGTATCAGTTCTGAGCCACACGGTTAATAATAGATTCACTTTGAGATACTCATTTATGTTATATTATTTATTTTTTGCTTAACTTAGTCTTTTATATTTTGTTATTTGTTTAACTTAGAGTCAGTAGTATCTCATTGTTGGAATTAGTTTGAATAGTAGAAACTTTGTTTCTCTTATTGGTATAGTTGTGATTATTCACATTTGTAAGATCCTTGTCAATGGCAGATGGTGACTAAGGTGCCATCTTCTGATCCCAAGACTATGTCGTAGGGTTGACAAGGACTCTGACTCATGGTCAGTTTTTGTTATTACATTTAAGTTATTTTAAAACTGTAATGTAATATTTCAAGTTACTTAAACTTAAGTTATATGGAATTTAACTTTACTAACTTTTGAAGTTAATGTTAAGAGAATGTACTCTTAGATTATAAGTTGCTTTATTGTTTAATTGTATTAATTGATTTAATTGTTACTTAGTTTCATATCTGCTTATATTTGTGTATTAAAGGACAAATTGTCCTTTGGTGGGCGGTATGTTTAAGATCATAATGATGTGTTTAATTATTAATTTTTTAAGTGTAGCAACTCAGGTCTTTGACATGTTAATGTAAATTATAATCTGTGCTTTTTTGTTCGTTGTTCGCTCTCTCTCTGAAAATAAATGGTGATCAAGCAAGTCGTTCGTTTTCTATTTGGTAAAACCAAAAAATACTTCCTCCATCAGAAAAGAAATGAACACTCTCCAACAATGAAACCATGGTAAGCTTTGACATTGAGTCTCTTTTTACTAATATTCCTGTATCGGACTGTCTAAATATTGTTAAGAAAAGGTTATCAGAACACAACATGTCACCAGAATATGCAGATATTTTAGAACATTGTTTAACATCTGGCTACCTAATGTGGAATAGTGAATTCTATATACAGGTTGATGGGGTGGCTATGGGCTCTCCAGTCTCCCCTGTTGTCGCTGACATTTTCATGGAGGACTTCGAAGAAAGAGCCCTGGCCACAAGCCCGGTTAAACCGAGGCTTTACAAGCGATATGTAGACGATACCTTTACTATTCTGCCCACGGAACACATATCTGTATTTCTAGACCACCTTAACTCCATACATAGTAACATTAAATTCACTATGGAGAAGGAGAATAATAACTCACTGGCCTTTCTAGACATTTTAGTGGTTCGGGGAGGGGATGGTACACTTGGCCATACTGTGTTTAGAAAAATAACCCATACTGATAAGTACCTCAATGGTGATTCCCACCACCACCCTTGCCAACTCTCTTCTGTCGGTGTATGTTTGTTTCAGAGAGCCCACCGCCTCTGTGATGCTGCCCACCTCAACGGGGAACTGCAGCATGTTAAGCAAGTACTCCGTGACAACAAGCTGCGGGTGCCTCCACAGCATCACAGAAACAGGAATAAACCACAAACAGTACAACGTCAACCAGCCTACCTGCCTTATGTGAAGGGTGTTACAGACAGGATTGGAAGAATCTTAAAACGAGCTTCTATTAATACAGTTTTCAAGCCACACAAGAAGATTCAACAGTTCTTGAGACCAATAAAAAGTAATATTCCTTTGCAAGATTCAGGTGTATATAAACTGGATTGTGACTGTGGTTTATCCTACATTGGGCAAACTAAACGTAGCATTTCAAACCGACTTAAGGAACACATTGCGGATATCAAAAACAGACGTCACTCTAAATCAGCAGTATGTGAACACACTCTGGATAAACCAAACCATTACATACGTTTCGACCAACCAAAAATCCTTGCTAAAGAAAGTAGATTCTTTCCCAGACTAGTACGTGAGGCTATTGAAATTAAAAAACATCCTAACTTCAATAGAGAAGATGGTTTGAGACTTTCCAACACCTGGGATCCAGTTATTAAAAATCTAAAGCCCCAAATCCAACATACTAAAAAACAAGAGGACACCGTTAGTCAATATTGTCATAATATAGAAAATTACAGTAAATATCAACTCCGTAGGAATAGATGGCGTTAATATGTAATAATTGTAAAACAAAAACTTGGCGATTAAAAAGAGTGGCGGCGAGTTTCTTGCCAGTTCTTCTCGTTCGCTCTACGCCCTTGATTTGTGAACTGGTAGTAAATGTAAAATTAGAAGCATTTAATATTAGTAATATTAGTAATTTAATATGTATTATTTTTTATTAACGTTCATAGATGTACATTGTGTTACCTAAATTAATAGATTATTTTTTTAATTTAATTGAATTAAATATGGCAACTTTGTGACATTTCAAATATAAGACAACTGTCATCTTTCAGTCTCCCGCGACCACGGTTGCTGAAAAGCATCCGAAACGTCGGGATAAATAATTTAAACAATAAATCGCGTTTTAATCCGGTATACAGTATTTTATTTAAATGATTATGAAATTGTTTTTTATCAATTTTGTTATTGAAGTGAAACTTCTTTATCGACGTATGGGAGAAATTTTGTAAGTATCGTCACGTTTTTCGGTTACGCGCCATGTTGCTTTTTTTATCAAAGTTTAGTATAGTGACGTAAAGAATATAATGTAATATATTATAATAATAACAACAATATATTAGTTTTGAAGTTTGGTTTGAAATAAGAATAACAATATATTAATTTGAAAGTGATAAAATCTTTTTTCTTAAGGCTTAAGCCTTATCTACCCCATTTTCGTGAAGTTGCAAATAGTACAAAAATGATATGTCGTAAAGAAGTTTCACTTCTTACCTGTGTACTCTGGTACACACACAGATTTTTTTTTGTAGCAAGTTAACAATAAGACTGTCCTAATGAGTATTCGTAGTTGCTTGGTCGAAGTACCTATATACCTGCATTCAAGTGTATATAAATGAAAGTAAAATACATATATTGTATATAGCATATCGCTATAAAATATATGTTAAATATCGACAAACGAGCATGAGGTTCACTTGATGGTAGGTGATACCTCAGCCACACAAACGAAAAGAACAAAAAAATTCAATGCGAAATTCTTCTTTATTAAAGTTTCTATAAGATTTAGTCGTATTCCAGGTTTTAATCTAGTATTGAGACTCATCAAACCTTTTTCTCTGAAAATATTTGACATATTGAGTCTTTCAATAGAACTGGACATTTGCAGAATCCGTCTTCGATGGATTGCCACTAATTAAGAAGATGAAGATATTTAATAACAGCGAGAATACTGTCCTTGTATTTTATGCACTGTTAATGAATTTTCTCCTTATTTATCTGCCGGCCTAGCATGACAAGCGCGACAAAATTTTGTCTACCGTTTTCTCGTGTTTCAATCGACTATCGCTTTATTTCTTTCGGGTCTAACAAGACAATTGCACTTAAAACTCGACTTTTAATATCAGAAATAGATACATTTGTCGATCGAGATATCTTTTCTATCAAAATTGTCGATGTCGAAATATAATATATCGAGATATCTAACATCTTAGTTTTTCTTCTCTCGTCCGCGACATTTCTCGTGGCGGTCATGCTAGCCCGGCTGCAATACAAATATTGGGTTTCTTTTTATGTGTTACCTCTTGAACTACTGAAATGATGAATTCTGAATTGAGCCTTTATTTACAAAATTCACCTTTTAGCTAAAAATAATAATAATTGTATTAATATCTATGGGACGTAATGATTACTGAAAAACGCCACGCAATTTACCTTGGAATAAGTATACCGAAATTGCACCAAATAACGCGTTCTCGGAACATAATTTTAATTAAAGCAAGATACCTGTTGCCTTTATTCCATCGAAGAACAATGAGTCCGACAATTACAATACGCGAATGCCTTACGGGACTTGGTGGAAAAAGCCAAAAACCTGACCTGAATGTTTTATAGGGTTCCACATTGTTGCATAATAAACTGTTGTAAGTATCGAATTAACAAATATTTCTATATGCACGTTTTATTTCTATTTTTTAAATTATATTATTGTATTTTTTTAAAGTACTCGAAACTGATGAGTGTGTATGAAAGCATTGATGAAAGTGGAAGAAGCGGGAGTCGTATGTAAGGATCGGAGCATATGGAATTCCGTGTTCTCTGCCTACCCCAATAGGAAAGAGGCGTGATGTAGGTATATTACATATGTATGTATATTTTGTAGCATGTTTTTTTTCTCTAATTACTGGTAAAATTGGGAAGGCACAGTCTCCTGAATCACAGTTGTAACTATAGTAGTCTGGGTTTACCAAAAACTTTGTAATTTTTTATAATTATTTCAATAACTCTCTCATTTTATTGAATGAGTTGACAGCACAACACTGACTAGCATCCTGTTGCTACGGACTTACATGTCCAGTGACTCTGAAAAAAAAAAACACATTTTATTTATCTAAAGTGTATATTAACTTATACATTTAGCATCACCTGTCGATATCGACATATATTTAAAGAAGTTATTCTTATTAAATAATATAAATAACATACCATACAAATAATACATATTATAATATGGATTCTGGATTATAATCCATGCCATTTGTCTGGATTCAAGTTATTGTGGAGATAGCCATACACAATCCATAATAATAATTTATATTACAAGGAATTTAGATATAAACATTTAGAGCGGTTTCAATATGACGATTTTTTTTCTGGAGTAAAATAGGGACAACATATAATAAGAATAAATCTATTAGAAAACAAAAAAAAAACAATATCATTTAAATATAAAAGAAAAATTACTTTGCATAGTGACTTAAATGGTGAAGTTACTCAGCTTGTGCTATGTTAACGTTCATGGCATAGGGCGGGTTTCTAGTTTTCATCATACATATCTATTTATTAGTCATTTACTCGAGTATCTAAGGTATTATTGTCGTGAATATCCATGATTGACGGTAATTACTATCAGTAACCTGCTCGGTTGTCTGCTCTATATTAATAAAAAACTATGAATAATGTTAATAACTACGGAACCAGAAACATTTTAGAACTCTCGAACTTACCTCTCCTGTCCCGTACATTGCCGATAGTGAACGAATTTTGCCGAGGGCAATGTATTTTAAGGTCAATTTGATTTACCTATACATCAGGTTTGATACAGTTGTCTCATTTCGACAATGCAGCGTGGATAATTGGGGAAAATGAGCTGGAAGTATTCTGTTATTAACATATCGGTTGTTTTAAAATTGAAGCGGTTTTTGTCATTATCTCAACGAACTCTCCAAATTGGTTTAAGTATTTTTGGTGCAGTTTACACGATGCAGATGGAAAGTTCGAACTGAATTATTTACTTGAATTATTGTTCTTAATTTAAAAAAAGGCAATGTTCTTTTTTATTTAGCTTATAAATTAAATTCTACCACAGTAATTATGTATTAAACTCTCCCCTACAGTTAATGTTACAATTATATGATAGTATATTTAAAATAGATGAAAACACAGATATATTTTTTACAAATTTTATTAATTTATATTGCTCTTCAGAAATTGTAGCTTCTAGATTAAAAATATCACATGTATTTTATAGTAATGGCGTGCCTACCTTTAATTAAAGTACATTTAAATAATTGTATCATTTTTGTCAAATTATTAGTGTATAAGTAAATAAATTGTATTTAGTTGGGAAGCCTTTTTAAATAAATAAATGGAGATAAGCGTAAAAAACAGACCATTGACATTTATAGACAAAAAAAACGTTTAAAATGATTTTGTGTACTTGTTAAGTCTTCTATTTGACCAAGTTGATACTAACAAAATTTTGACTTAGGGTGAGAAATATGAAAATTTGACAATTTCAAAATAATTTTTTTTTGTTAAAAGGGTGAAATGTAGTCTCGTGATGAAAAAAAGTAAATAGTTTTTAAAAATAATCCACGCTTTTCTTGTGAATTAATGAAAAACACTGTATGATAATCCTAGTGGGTAGTAGTCAATACTGGTGAAACTTCATAATCAATATAATATCTAAGTCATGTATAGCCTAATTAACAATCCAGTAAAATTACATTTAAAAACTAGCTGATGCCCGCGACTTCGCGTGGGCTTCATAAATGATGATAACTTTTCTTTTCGACAACCCATTTCGATGAAAGAAAGCTTATAACATGTTGGGAACTCTTTATTTTTTCCGGGATGAAAATTTTCATGGAAATCGGTCCCCTAGTTTCGGAGATTAGCCCGTACAAACAGAGAAACAAAAATATTGAAAAAAATCGGGATTTGTTCTATTTCTCTTCTTACACCCCCCTTTCTCGGTTTTTAGTATTTTTTTTCTATGTACAGACCTCTTTCGACCTCTACAGTTTTATTATATGTAATTATACTCGTATGTATAGATGCGAAAACTTACTAAAAAAAACTAAAATATAAAGTTTATAACGGTTTGGTACGAAACAAATATTGCACCGTAAAAGGTTACTATATCCCATAAAAACAATATTTATCCATATGAGCAAAACCGCGTGCAAGACCTATATAAAATAAAGTTATTTTTGCTTGTGAAACAGGTCTTGATTATGCAGGTGCTTTAAACTGACGTGAAATATTATTTATTGCAAATTTGCGATACGAACGAGGTTTTAAACTAGTTTTAATTGCCGCTAGATGGCGCTGAATAGAACGTGTTAGGAATACATATTATTCTGTACACTGATAATGATTTTTCTCCTTACCTATACTTATAGTACAAATAATGAGTATATTGGTTAAGGGTTATCTCCTGAACTACTGAAAAGATTGGATAAACCCCACCTGTAAGCAGTTTCGCTATTCTGAATAGCTTTTATTTACAACAATTAATATTTGGTTGAAAAATTAATATTTGTAAATGAACTCCGAAGAAACTGCATTGTTTAGACGGCTTTATCAGAGTGGGAAAGTGAAGTACTAAACAATATGGTTCTTAACTTCTTAAGTATTAGGGGAAGCCCGGGCAAGACGCATATGTTAAGGAAAAGTGTTAAATAAAACTACAATCCGATAATAAATAGAACTGTTTTGTACCTTTATTTAGTACTATGTTTAATAATCTTTAAAAAATAATATTTTAAATTATAAAACTTAATCAATTTCTATATTAATTATGAGCATTAACAAAAAGTATCAATTATCCGTTTTGCCCTAACCCCCCGGGCAAAAAGGATATGTTTAGAATAGTCTTCACATTCATCACAGAAGTATCTGCCAACTCCTATATAAGGTGTGCCGTCTTCATGCGCCTAACTTTTGCACTGATTTCCTCCCGAAGTCAACTTCACGTGTCTCTGCAAAGTTGTAAACGAAATTCCAAACTTCTTTGCGGTCAGATTGATTGTCCATCATCTTTTACAGCGCTTACTGCTCTGTTTAATGATTTACTTTTGTGTTTATAATTTAACACCATCTAAAACAAAGTACCTATATATCTGTTACTTAAGACTCAAATTGGGCTAAACGGATACCTATTCATTTTGCCCATATCCGTTTTGCCTAAAACTTCAAAATTAGTAACAAGTCAAGGCGTGAATTGTTATTAGTAGGTAAATCAAAAGTAACAATCTTAATGTATACTTAACTAAACATATTATTGAATAAATAAAACTTATTCATAGATAACTGGTTGGTTTTATATAAAGTTGGTAAACAAACCTTCACAAAAATCGTAAGATAACTATGAAAATGTTTTTTTTTAATCTCCACAACAGACGCACTCGCGCAATGTTTTGGTTGAACTGTCATGGCATAGCCGGCCACACGGGTCATGACTTGAGAAATTAAAAATAACTCCATATATAATAGATTTATGGAAAAATCGATTATTCTTCTTACCCACACTATGCTTGTTGCCCGGGCTTCCCCTATAGTTATATATTTTTCTAGATATGTATATGCTATTTCCTGCGATTTATTCGGTCGCTGGCTATTTCCCCACTTCTTTTCCATAATGTCTAGTATGTCACTGATTTGCAGTGGACATCAATTATTATTACTAAAAAGCTATAAGCGAGCGTGACGTGAGCTGTCAATTGCGGAGTATAGCGAAGTTCCGAACCTAATTTATTTTAAAATTAATTTACTGCATATATTTTCATGCTGATTGTTTCCGATATTTTGATAGTTATTCTGTAATTCGGAATATAAACGAATCCTGCAAATAAGATAACATTAAAATCGATACAGCCGTTCTTGAGTTGTAAATGATGTAACTAAATATATTACACATGACATTATTTTTGAGTGTAAGTATAATTAGGATGCTTTTTTTATTAAAAAGGCTCTTTAAGAAGTAAAATGTAAGGTTAGTAAAGTTGTCGCCTGAAGTCAATTATACTTTTTTACAATTTAATATTTTTGGTACTTAATTTACTTCTGTCGCCGATTGTACTTCACAAAAACAAAATTGCATCACTCAGTTATGTTCTAAGGACTTCAAGCAATTCTTGAACATCCGCTGTAAAATTGCCCAAAATGCCAAGGGGAGGAAATTGACGATATTTGTTTTGCTCACTTCTTGATTGATTTAGAAATTGATTGACAGGATTGTCACGGAATTTGCGAGGGATGGTGTATTTTTTAGCTCTTAAACTATTATTCAGGATGTCCAAATTCAAATTCAAAAATCATTTATTCATTTAGGTAACACAATGTACACTTATGAACGTCAATAAAAATACATATTAAATGCTTCTAATTTTACATTTACTGCCAGTTCTCAAATCAAGGGCGTAGAGCGGACGAGAAGGACTGGCAAGAAACTCGCCGCCACTCTTTTTAATCGCCCAGTTTTTGTTTTACAAATGTTTTATAAGGAGCTGCAACCATTACACCATGTTCCACATGACATCTTTAAGTAATTAACTATAATAATCGAAAAATATAATATATATATAAACGAAAAAATAAAAATAAAGAAAAACAAAGATAGGAGCACTCACTTACATTCTCGTGGGAACAACACGCAAATACATAGACGAAATAACTAATATCACCGCATACACGAATTCAAGTTCGACCTGTCACCACAAGTCCTTATATTCATAGTAAAGAGTTTTATAAACATTTATTATTCACGGTCTCGCCTGTAGACATTTTTAGGCATTATTTCAATTATGTATCAATTAGGTATGTCCGTTCAAAAGTGTACAAATTTTACATATTATTTTTTTTCGATTTCTACGAATAAGACGGCTGCTGATATGCCGTTTGTTGCGTTTGGATTAGTTGGCTAAGTAGGTATAAAAGGGACAAAAGTAATTAAGAATAACTAAATTATATATAATAGGTAAAGAGTTATAATTAGAACCTAGGAACACAGCTTTACGTTCCATAATAGCATCAAGATTCTATGCTACGTTTGAATAGTACTAAAACATAGGGAGTCATTCATTTGTTGGTATTTAAAAACGCATTCAAATCTTGAGTCATTGTGGAATATAATATAAAGTTCAACTAAAAATCAACGATATATTGTGACATTAACCCTAGAAAGATAACCATATTTTTCTATACACTAAAGATAACCATACGTCATTTCGACGTACGGTATGTACCTATATATTGACGAAAGTATTTACTAAGCAATACGAGTGTCATCTGCAAGCTCCTTGGATGAATTGAGTTGACAGGAAAGGCCAATACCATGGCGCGTATATAGAAAGAGAAATATCGATTTTTTTAAATCGGTTACGTCGATCCGACGTAGGTTATCTTTCTAGGGTTAACCAACCTTTAAACCACGGACTTAGAAGTTTTTGTTGTAACTTGTATAGACTAATATTATAAAGAGGAAAGTTTTGTTTATTTTATTTGTTTTACGTTGTTGAAGATTTATCTCAAAAACTACTCGACCGATTTCAATTTAATTATTATTTTTTTATTTTTTTTAGTACATCTGCATTGCACCCGTGCGAAGTCGGGGCGGATCGCTACTTAATAATAAACTCAATCGCCCCGTAATCGGTGGAATATAGATGTAATATACCCAAACATACTATATTACTCGCTGATAATGTAGCTTTCCTTTGGTGAAAGATTTTTTGAAATCGGTCCGGTAGTTTTGGAGTTTATTCGTTACGAACATATAAATCTTTTCTGTTTATAATATTAGTTATAAAGAGAAAAGATATTAGACTAGCTGTACCCGACATGTGTTTTGCAATTCCTCGTAAAGTAAAAAAAATCAGGAACCTTCGCAGGCGTATTCAGAACAACTCACCAAAGTCTGATCATATTCGGATGAATAGTTTAGAAATACATAGAGGACATACCCACTTACACTATCCCCGAACTAATCGAGGTACGTTCGATTAATGACTGTTTTTTTGTTATATTTATCAAGCGTGTAGGTAGAGCCAGTGTCTGGAGCCAGTCAACTGTCTCGTTCAAACAATCCCAACTAGCCGTTATCTCATCGACGAGTTGTCTCAACTGATTTATCCGGACAAGCAACAAAAAGTTATTACGTGCACTGTTATTGTTAACCCGTTCCTCAATGACTGGTTTTCACACGTTCGAGAGAAATTGATAGTGCTGCGTTTACAATACTAGTTTAAACATGATTTATCATCTATTAAAACTGAGCCGTAAACAGTTCAACTGTTGTAACAGCTCTTTGTTTTAATTATAATACTAATCAAGACGAATTTATTGTGATTAATAATTATAACATTCCCAATTCAAATTAATATTATAGATTTTTTTTATATTATTCCTTCAATAAAATTATTTCAATAAAACCTTTTTAGAATTTGTACATACACTCCCGCTCAAAAGTTCACCTATTGAAATTTCCAGCCTCGGTATATGTTTGATATCTCAGTGGAAAAGAGTCTTAAGAGAACTCAATAAACCGTTTTGAAGGGGACAGTTTTAGCTTTACTTTGCCACTAACTACTACAACCCATACTTTTCAGCAGGAGTGTATATTCAAGAATCTTTCGTAAAAAAAATGATGAATGTTTAATTTAATTAGAAGTAAAAATATCAAACTATGAGAACATTCAATGCTAGTTATAATTTTAAATTTCGAACTAAACGATTTTAAATTTAGAATTTATTGAATTTTAATTTAACGTAACAACTTAATATATAACAATTAAATTTAACAAAAACACGTTCATATTGTCAAATATCAGATGATCTCACACAGTGACAGATGGTACTCAGAGGGAATTGTAAGCCGGAGAATGGCAATTACGATGGTTTCCACTCATACCGCGACAATCAGTCGACGATTAAATCATTTCCTACCATTTCCCTGCCACAAACGTGACTGACAGCATTGGAAATTGGCTTGTTTGATGTATTTTTTATAAATATAACTATGAAACACATACATAAACACACACATCTTTTATCTATATAAAAAAATCGAATGTTCGTCCTCTAAGCATTCCTAAACTTAATAGTTTATATAGTACATCTGATACTGATGAAACTTTCAGAAGTTGTTCTGCCACCACCTAGATGGCTTTGTGATAAGAACATTGCGCTTAGCAACAGAGGTCCTGACTTCAAATCCCGGGGAAAACAAATCTAACGGGCAGGTCATAGACGACTGATCACATTGATGTCTATAAGGAAAAATGATCAGTGAAACAGACACAAAAATATGTCTGCCCCATGCCCCACTAGGTGACTCTCGTTATAAAAATTAATATAATTAGATGGATGTCCGTTTTAATTGAATAATTATATATTAAAATAAATAAACAAATATAGTTATTCATTTCTTTTGTTGTAAGTAACTACTTCAACTTTTTCCTGCCATATTCATTTTTTTTTATTTGGGTCGGTCTCTTTTTCCATTCTCTTCTTTTACTCGTGTAATCAGCCATACCTCTCAAACACATATCATTCTTCACAATCCATCTATTTGATCTTCTCTCCTCTTTTCTCATTACCCATCTACTTTCATATAAAAAAAAATGTTTTGACAAAAAAAAACCGTTTTTTTTTTGCCGGACTATGTTCATTTAACTATCCATACAATTAGATGATCATCTTCTAAGTAATTAATATTTATTATCATTCAAAGCTCAACGAAAATGCTGTAGTTTTGGTCACTACTATTTAATTTGCAACCAATAAGAGTTAAAACATATAAATTAATTGATTTAAGCAATAATTACCACCTACATAAATCTCTGTCATAATTAACTAAATGTATTTCGAGTAAGACATTAATTGCTCAGTATTTTCATTCAATTAAATATTATCTTGTCTTGTTAGCTTGATTTCACATTGTTGAATTAATCCGTGACGTACGGCGACAGACATGTACATTTTAAGAAAAAAATTAAAGAATATTCAATGTCACAAAACCTACTTAATATATACCTATGTATATAATATGTATAATGCGATAGTTCGTGAAGATGGGATGGATGGATGTTTGTTTCACGCAAAAACTACCGAACGGATTAGTGTGAATTCCCGAGTCCCCTAGTGGGGAATGGGGCGGACTCATTTCTGTGTCTGTTTCACTGATCCATAAATCATCATAGTTCATATATAATCCCTATAATCTTGTTGTTGTATTCTTTAGTAATTCATTAAACATCTATAGAAAACATTACATATTTCTGATGTCCTGGTACTTCCCGAATTCCCGAGGCTCCTAGTGGGGTATGGGGCATACAAAAGTATGTATGTGTTTCCCTGATCACTCTTCTTTACAGGCATGTAGGTGATCCGCCTTTTAATTTTTTTTCGCCGGGATTCGAACTCAGAACCTCCCGTGCTACACGAATTGCACTTACCACTGAGCCATGGAGCCTATCGCCACAATTATATCCTTAACACTAACTTAATCCTTAATATGTTGGTGTCCTTAAACAGGTAACAATGTCAATGTCCTTAAACATTTGTATGGTTTCTGAGCTTATTTGACACTTTAGATATTATCAGGTATATTTTAATACTAGAGCTGACTGATGGTGAGTTACAGTAAAGCGGGTAACATAAAACCTTCTATCGTTAAAAAATATTCGGTACATATTCATATTTTATATTATAGTCAACCGAGAGTTCGAACAATTTATCTATGTACATACATACATACATATATATCACGCCTCTTTCCCATTGGGGTAGGCAGAGATCACGGAATTCCATATGCTCCGATACTTACATACCACTTTCGCTTCTTCTACTTTCATCAATGCTTTCATACACACTCGACGGTTACGAGTACTTTTGATCTGGCCCTTTTGCAGAACGTCCCCGATCTGATCGAGGTACGTTGCGTATCTATGTAATATACTGTTTTTCTATATTTTTATCTAGTCCTTGTAAATATAAATCCATGATGAACTTTATACTCGCTAATCATATTAGACTGCGCCACAAGATATTTAATATCGGCATTTTATTGGACTCTGCATGACCCATCCTCCTACTTGGTTACCGAAACAATTATGACTTTTTTCGAATAACCATTGACTTTGCTCACACTACACAAAACTGTAAATCAGGCCTGTCCAACCTGAATGGAGCCTAGGGCCAACAAAAATGACTAAATAGATTGGGGAGCTGCAAAATACTGACAATTTACAAAATATGTACAACGAAAATGTTCTAAATTTTGTTATTTAAACAATACAAAAAGTAATAAGAAACAAAGATATTGCGGGCTACATAAATTCAATTCACTTCGCTTCGGGCCTTTGGTCAGCCCTGCTTTACCTATATGCAGTGGCGTAGCTATCATAGGGCAGAGTGGTGCAGTGCACCAGGGCCCTGAAGCTGAGAGCCCCCCATGGGATTTGGAATGAGGGGGAGGCAGCTCTTGAAGCTAGAAAAATTCGAGCTTGCTCGCAAGAATTTAATTTTTTTCAAAATTTTAAATGAGCATTTATAACAATAATTTGCAAATAATTAATGTTGTGAAGAAATATAATATTTGGGGATTGCGATTTATTTCTCTTTGCACCGGGGCCCTTGTCCATCTAGCTACGCCACTGCCTATATGATGAATTGATGAGCTATAAGTTCGCTAAGCAAAATCAGCCTGATGACCGCCTGAAGACAACTTCAGTTCAATCGAATTTGATCTGGATCCAGGTCAGTCTGGCTCACCATCGACAGCCACAGCCACAAAAACTTAGAGAATATACAATTGTTCCAAAAGCGAACCTTAAAATCGAGACCTTACTCAAGTCGATATGTATACAAAAACCTGCTGTGACAACTTAAAGATATTGTCTAGTCAATTTTCAAATTGTGATGTATTTAATAGTAAAAATTTACATTTAGTCGATAAGTTTTATTATAATGTTGTACGAATCTTGCAAGATGCTGCATCTATCAGTGCGGATTCCCGCTGCGTGTCTAAAACGAAAAAAATAATTGGATGGAACTACCATGTTAGGGAAAGTCATCAAAATGCAAGGTTGTATTTTAAACTTTGGGTTGAGGCTGGGAAACCTACGATTGGAGACATATTCTCAAATATGGTCAGTAGTAAAAAATGTTTTAAAAATAAATTAAAATGGTGCCAAGAGAATCAAGATAAAATTAAAATGAACGTCTTAGCCCTTCATAGAAAGAATAAGAATTTTATAAAATTTTGGGAAGCGACGAAAAAACTACAGGGAAAACCGAGTGCCCCTATTAATGTAGGAAAGGCAAAGAAGCATCGGGATATTCCTAATTTATTTGCCAATCACTTTAAAATAGACCCTGTTAATAATAATAATAACAATTCATATAATGGTATACATTTAGTTAAAGAAGTAACTTCCGAAGTTATCGAATTTTCTCCTGAAGATCTGGTGAAGGTTGTTAAAAGTATGTCTCGGGGTAGGTCCCCCGGTTTAGATGGTCTTAGTATTGAGCACATTATATACGCTGGACCTGAAATATATCGTGTGCTAGCAAATATGTATAACGTATTCTTGAAATTTTCCCATCTTCCCCATGACTTAATGAAAACAGTGGTGGTTCCAGTTCCCAAAAATAAAACGGGTTACCTTTCTAGTTTAAACAACTACAGGCCAATTTCTCTAGGCTCAATTATGGGTAAAATACTTGAGAGATTAATTTATCCCGAATTGAGTCAGAATGTTGTAATTGATGACGCTCAGTTTGGTTTTCGTCCTGGTCTTTCAACAGACGCAGCAATTTTTAGCCTAAAACAGGTAGTAAATTACTACAAATGCCGCAACACATCAGTTTATGCATGTTTTTTGGACCTTAGTCGGGCTTTTGACCTGGTAAACTATAGTTTACTATGGGAAAAACTCTCTAAGTGTTCAGTTCCACCAAAAGTTATAAGTCTGTTGAAATACTGGTACGAGAATCAAACTAACTGCGTGAGATGGGGCGACTACGTGTCTAACGAATATAGGTTAAACTGTGGAGTTCGTCAAGGTGGGTTAACATCACCCGATTTGTTCAATTTATACATGAACGATTTGATTGTGGAGCTGAAAAAGACCAGAGTAGGTTGTCATATCGGTACTACATGCGTTAACAATTTGAGTTACGCAGACGATATGCTCCTTCTCAGTCCATCTGTTAACGGTCTCAGACGTTTGTTATCAATATGTGAACGATATGCGCGAGAGCACGGTCTTAAGTATAACGTGAACAAATCGGAGATGATGGTTTTTCAGTCGGGTCGTGGTCCAGAAAGTGTTCCGCCTGTATACTTAAATAGTATACCAATTAGGAAAGTTGAACGGTTCAAGTATTTGGGGCATATTCTTACACAGAATCTTACCGATGATGCTGATATTGAGCGTGAGCGCCGAGCGCTCGCCGTCAGATGCAATATGCTCGCTCGCAGATTCTCCAAATGTGACAATGATGTGAAAAAGACATTGTTTAAGGCATACTGTCAAATTTTTTATACGTGTCACCTATGGTCAAATTTCACCAGAAAAGTTTATAGCACCATTAGGGTGCAGTATAATGATGCATGTTTGCATCTGCTGGTGTGCGCGATTTCTTTGCGATTATCAGAATGAGAACTGCCGCATTCTGGTCGCGAATTCGCTCATCTAAGAATGAGATTCTTAGCACCCTCTCCAAATGCTTGGACTGTCCATTTTTCAAACACTGGACAAGTGTTCACCGCAGCGGGAACCGCAAATAGTATTTAGGCTAGACATAGTTTTTACATTTTTTAATTTACGCAATTATTGCCTATTTACTTATTTTATTTTATTTTTATTGTATAGTTGTATAGTTTAAAACAATTTATGGATGTATGTCTGAATTAAAGAATTATTATTATTATTAAAAAGATATCAAATAATAGTAAACCGAAATATAATCACTTGTATATATCGTCCTCATTTGATTTTAAAATATAATACTTGTTCAAGCAACCATAAAATATCACAACAATATCGATAACGTAAAAATTACGACTCAACTGTCAGCGCGTACGCCGCGCGCCAATCAACGTTTTGCGAACATACAAATATTTAGACTTGCCAAAATATTGGAAAAATATACAAATGTATTGCATATAATTTATACTAATATTATAAAGAGGAAAGATTTGTATTTTAGTATGTTATGAATAAACTCAAAAACTACTGGACCGATTTTAAAAATTCTTTCATCAATAGAAAGCTACATTATCAGCGAGTAACATAGGCTTTTGTGTATAGTACATCTACCTTGCACCCGTGCAGAGCCGAGGTGGATCGCTAGTATATAATATTACGTTAAAGCCGGCAAGCCGGGCTTTTGGGCTTGTATTGTGGTCCAACCACTGACATAGGTATATAAAAAAATTATGAAATGGCTTATAGTTAACACTAATCTTTTAAATATTTCATAACTCTATACAATGTAAGTAAAATACGTCTTGTATGAAGAATTGTTTAAAATAAACGAGATATTCGATCACATTCTGTCCGTACGTCTTGACACTTCGTTTGTTTTACAGAGTTATGGGATATACTTTACGATCCGAATGTATAATTTAAATATTGTTTGCTAAAAATGACAGAGGTTTTAGTTTTGAAAATTAATACACAATAAACAAGGAAAATAACGTGAATTCCCGAGTCCCCTAGTGGGGCATGGAGCAGACCCATTTACGATACTACACTTACTTAATAAATGATCCAAACCAAAATCATTTTCATGGAAAGTAACGCCAAGACGAGTAGGTACGGATTGCTTGTATTGTAAAAATGTTATCAGATCTTATGGAGAGCCAAGCTCCTAGTTCTACACACCCTAATAGATAGTATTTTGTGTGAATTCGTCTTAAATTCTCTACAAACCCTAGTACTGTCCAAAGTTTGTTCATAGATCGAAATTAGAAGGATACAAAAATACGACGAAACCCCGTCGGAATTTCGATACTCCCACCCGATCAATGCTCGAAGTTACCAGACGTGGGGAAAACATGCTTACAGGAAACTATAAACATATGTGTTCCCGGTGGGATTCGAACCCACGACCCATCGATGCGCACGGCAAGTGTTTTACCGAACGCGCCAACGAGGCCGTCAGTGTAAAACTAGTAGTTAGTATTGACCCTATAAACGATTTTAAAAAAAACTATGCAAGTCGACTTATCAACCTATTCCCGCCTGGTACGGATATAATATCAGGTAATGTCAGTTACCTATATACTCATACCTCTACATATAAATTAAGTGAAAGCTATAAGAAAATCCCTCAGTATATTAAATATAGGTTTTATAATTGAATATTAATAATAAATGATATAGATTACTGCCCTTCAAAAATAATTGCTTAATCGCTACTCAAAATAGATGCCTAGAGCAATTTCCCTACCAGTGTTGCTATATATCATGCAAATCCACTCACTTACGATCTACCGTTAAAAGTATTGCCATATAATGTTCCGAGCACGTATTATGAAGTGATTATTTATACGTACGCATTGTAAGCTCAAAATTAACACCACCTGCACGATTAAGGCCCGACTCCACTTCAAGAGCGAGGATATAGATTTAAATAAAATAACTTAACGCTTTAAAAATTATTATTGATATTATTTATGCCGACATGTATTATCATATCAATTGTTAGTCCGGTAAAAGTTATTTTATTTAAATGTGTTATAAAGGCGTTAATAAGGACAATATCGAAGCGACAGATTTCGTTCAAACAGACTCTGTTGACAAGAGAATATTATACATTTTTGTAATGGTTGAACCATACTAAAAATATAAAGACTCATTAATTCTTTATAAGTAAATATATGTATTGCAGGGATTGACACATATACAAAGTATTTGTTATTATAATTCCTGAGTTCCTAATGGAACCTGAGGCAGACATATATTGTTGTGTCCGTTTAATTTTTGTTTACAGTCATGAAGGTGATTATATCACATTAAAATAACTTTTTTAATCATAATTAGAACTAATCCTTAAGATTGGAACTGGATATTCGGTACCAAATACAAGGCGCACCACATATCCGCTTTATGTACGTTTTTTATCTATTGTCTTACATATACGCTTTATGAATATAAGATATAAAACAAGAGGGTTTTTTTTCAATAGAGTGTTTTGATTCTAATATATATCCCATTATTATTTTATTGTATTACGTTATTAAATAGTTTTGTGTCCAATGATAACCATGTGTCTTCTTCTTCCTGCCCTGTTCCATTTTTTTTATTTGGGATCGGCGCAGTATGTTCCATTCTCTCCTTTCATTCGCCAATTCATGTTTTTTTCGGCCTCCCTCTACCCCTATACCTATCCACTTTGATATTCAAAACTTTTTTAGATACATGCCCATACCAAGCCAAACGATTACCTTACATTTTTTTATTCACAGGCGCTACTCTCAAACTAAAAACCAATATGTGTAAAATTATTAAATTAAATTAAACATATTATAGCAAACGCACTGGATGACCATCCTAACTGACCACCCGTTTGCGTTTCTTCATAAATATTTTTCGAAAGATGATTTATATGTCAGGTAGGTCTAATTATTTGGGTCAGACTTTAAAGATTGACTTTTTCTCGACGAATACAGGTTTGCTCTGTAACAATCGCTCTCGGTATTCTGTTATAAATTTATTTTGATGGTTATACGCGGTAAATAATCATAATTAATGTATAGGAGATTTATTGAGGTCTTATAAGCGTCTTCTATAGTGAGTTATTAATGTAGTCAATTATTTTATACCTATGAACGATACATGACATGTTTGACTTTTAAAAAAATATTTTTTTTTTATTCCTCGTACAAAATAACACACATATTCATAAATTTACAGTTTAAATCTAATTGTAAGAAAATTAAAATCAAGTAAACATTCGTTTGTACTTTTACATCTATACTAATATAATTATACAGAGGAAAGATTTGTTTGTTTGTTACGATTTAACTTAAAACTACTCAACCGATTTTAAAAATTATTTCACCAATAGTAAGCTATATTATCAGCCAATAACATTGTTTGTACAGTACTTAAGTACCTAGATAAAAATTAATTGTTTTAATAAGGACTTCTTTACAAGGATAGGCCTCCTCCGATTAGCTCCGTTTTCCTCTATCATGGACTGTTTCCATCCGTGATGACTCAAGAGGACCCTCTTGAGATTTTATATTCCTGAAACATATTTCTGTGGCTGTTTTACTGATAATTTTTCGTTATTCGATTTTTTTCTCATTTCCCTGGGCTTCGAATCTAAGACTTCCGATGCACATGCATACCACTATGGCCTGAAGGCATAGCACCAAAAAGGACAGAGTAATCGTAGGTATTTCACCAAAGGACTTGTAAAAGGATATAGATAGGAAAAAGTAGAGTGGCGCACGATCAATTGTTTTAAAGAAATACACAAACATAACAGATACAGCGGGAATCGAACCCACGTTGTGGGTTTAAAACGGTTTTGCAGCGTTATCAAATTGGTGAGTAAAAGCTTTCTAGTTTCTAGTTGCTGACCAATACAGGCTTAAAATATACAGGATTGGTATTGCAATTTTTTTCGATTTTTTTTTTCGTAAAGTATAACTTTTACATAATGTTACTGTGAAAATGAATTTAATAAAAATATAATATACTTCTATACTAATATTACAAAGAGGGAAGATATGTTTGTTTGTTTATTACGATTTAACTCAAAAACTACTCGACCTATTTTAAAAATTATTTCACTAATAGAAAGCTACATAATATTGTCTTTTATTAACGCGAGTATCATACATTTAAATAAAATACTGTATACCGGATTAGAACGCGATTTATTATTTATATTGTTTAAATTATTTATCCCGACGTTTCGGATGCTTTTCAGCAACCGTGGTCGCGGGGAGACAGAAAAGACTTTTAAAAGAAAGCTACATTATCAGCGGCTATAAGTAGTAGATAGCACCCGTGCGAAGCCGAAGCATGTTACATTGTTACAATAAGTGTCTTAGAAAGTCGATTTATTCCACTTTTTAAGACACTTTTTCCTCATGAATACCTACGAGAAAAAAGTGTCAAATACAAATAAAATATGCGTTAATCAGATACATACAATTCGTCCTTTCCCCCTTTTTTGGGCTTTTTGATACGATCCTGTATACTACAATGTTATTAGTATGCACACTCGAAGCTATTATAGTAAGTTCACATCTCAATCTAGAGGTTAACCGTGTGTCTGTTACTGTCAGAGATCGCGCCCCGCTGAGTTGCGCCCGCGCATCCTTGTACGGCCTTCGGTACAGGTCGCGAGCGTAGCGGGAAATAAAACTTCACATAATATATTCTAAGACTAGCAACGCACCCGGCTTCACACAGGTGCAACGTAGATGTAATATACACGAAAAATTGCCTATGGCACTCGATTTTAACGTAGATTTCTATTGGTGAAAGAATTTTTAAAATTGGTCCATTCGTTTTTGAGTTTTTTCATAACATACAAAAATACAAAAATTTAAAAATACAAATCTTTCCTCTTTATAATATAATATAGATATAGATACATATATAGAAGTATAGATTAGTATATTAGTATTAGTATAGATATCGACAGACGAGCGTGAGGTTCACTTGACGGTAGGTGATACCTCGACCGGGTAACGAACCACTGTTCATAGATGGAAAAGCCGTGAAGTGCACATTGCGCGTTTCGGTTTCAGTCTATGGATTTCTGAATGCTCGAAGTTAAAAGTAGGTCAACAGCGCACTGATGACTGATGTTCTATGGCTGAGGTGTCACCTACCATAAAATGAGCCTCATGCACGTCTGTCGATATCTAACATAAAAAAATTTTTTCAAATTAAAACGCTACAAGTTCATAACTTATGTGAACCCGGAATAATTTGTTCAAGTAAATTATCTGTAAAACTTGCGCTTAGAATGTAATGTTTAATAATCTATGCCACGGGAGGCTGATTCGTAATTGTGTTTCATGATATCATACTCGCAGTCAAACATTGTTACACGACTTTTTGTCTCTACTAAAAACATTTAATGATGCGTTTTTAGGGTTTCGAATATGAAAGGCTGGTGTTTATAGTGTTAACTTAAAGGAAAACATAACATAACATTAAAAAACAATAAAAACAAAAACAAACTAGGATAACATTTCTTTTATTAACGCGAGTATCACACATTTAAATAAAATACTGTATACCGGATTAAATTGATTTATTATTTATATTGTTTAAATTATTTATCCCGACGTTAGACCGGGAGACTTCTCCCCGTGACCGCGGTTGCTGAAAAGCATCCAAAACCGTATACAGTATTTTATTTACAAACTAGGATTCTAATATACATATAACGAGCATATGTTATTATAGCGTATAATTTTAACAACATATTGTCAGGAATATACATTTTGACTAGTAACAACATTATAGATGTCTATGCGTTAGTTATTTTTATAGAAATGAAAAGAACCAGTTTATACGTAATAGGAAGTAGTTGTAAAATATGTTTTAGATTTATATATGTAATTCACTATTACTGTAGCCGACAATAAAGTCACAAAATTTTTCATGCATGTTTGATTGCCTGTAAGTAGACACGCAGTCACCATTTTTTAAGTATATTGTACGTATAATTGTAGTAGAATATATGTTGTTGTTTCTGTAGGCAATCTTAATTAAATAAATAAAAAATAATTAATTTGATAGACTAGGCTTGAAAGATACAAGATAATATTATGCAGAACCCTCAAATATTTGATAAATTTTAATTACTTTCTATTTTTTAATAATTAAACATACGTTGATACATCAGACATTGAATATCAAATTTTTTGTTAAGTTGAAGTTGAATCTGTTTTAGACTGCGAAAAAATAAAACAGTATTCTTCTTTTTTAGTAATATAGTTTGTAAAACAGTGGTTTTATTAAAAGCTAAAGCCAAAAAAAACTAATTATTTTTAAACTACTTTGAATAGATGGTGTACCTACGCTTCGATAGGTCGCAGTTCGATTCCCACCAATTTTTAAATACCTTTGTATTCTACAATTTCTACATCAACTCTACCTTTATAGAGTTAAAAGAATTAATGTTTTATCGAATGTATTAATTAATAGTTTTGTATAATAGTCATTTAAATACTCACAATTATCATCTATTATACAGTTTATTATATTCAAGTTTCAATTATATAGTAACATGCCCCGGCTTCGCACGGTTGCAACGTAGATTTGATTTTCTGAATAAAATAAAGAAAATAATCAGTGGTTTTTTATGTGTTTTTTTCTTATATCCGATATCGACAGACGAGCATGAGGTTGACTTGATGGTGCTGAGGTATCACCAGCCACAGAACATCAGTCAATGATGCGCTGTCGACCTAATTTTTACTTCGAGCATTCGGAAATCCATAGACTGAAACCGAAACGCGCAATGTGCACTTCACGGTTTTTCCATCTATGACTGTGACTGACTTAACCCTATGTCTCCTATAAGGGGCAGTGGTCATCCAGAGTGTTCCGCAAGCCCACTCTGTCATGAGCTCCAAGTTTTCCCAATGACCATCGCCAAGTCTGTTTAGGATGGCCTTGCTTTCGTTTTACTTGGGGATTCTAGTCAAAGACTTGCCTCGGGATACGGAGTTGTTCTTTTTAGGACTTCTTTCCAGAGATAGAAGAGATATCTCGCGGACGAGTGAAGACAAACTGAGATATCTCGATATATTAAATCTCGAATTTTGATAGATAAGATATCTCGATTGAGAAATATCTCTACTTTTGACATTAGAAGTCGAGTTTCAGGTGTAAGTGTCGTGTTAGACCCGGAGGACATAAAGAGATAATCGATTAAAACACAAGAAAACGGTCGACAAATTTTGTCGTGATGACAAACATGGTGGTAGGCCGGCAGCTCTCCCAAACGTGATCCTTGAAGATTGTGTCGGGAAAATGTATACCGAGTAGGTATGTATACTGAGCTGTATGGATAATGTATTATTAAATATGTGTTTTATCGGTTGATGTTGGTTTTCCGAAATTGGGAAATGTATGGTTTGAATTATTGAAGATTTATTTTATATAATTTAGCGCCGGAACTATTAGAACTTTCGGGGCAGCCTCAATGATAGTATGTAGGTACATTGCATTTAACACTAGATGTCTGGAGTTCGAATCCAGAAAAAACTAATAAACTTACCGCGGAATACTGAAACGATAATCAAAACTTGAGGGCTTCTTAAAATGTTTCTGTCTTTCATTTTACCTTCGTAATGAAGTTAGAGATACTTTAAGTACACCTCAATGTTGATTAGCGTTCGAAAATTATTTCGGTCGAGCGGAATACAAAAGACTGATCAGACATAGACATAGAAATGTGTCTGCCTTTCGCCCCATGGGTACCTATATTCACTCTAAATACGTTAAGGGATTACGATCCACAAAATAATATTAATATTATCAACGATACATAAAATGCACGTATTTTATAGTCTGTTAAAACAATATGTGAACGAGGTAATCTGTTCAATAATTTTACAATCGCATCGTTGTGATATCGTTGCAATATCGTTGTAATATCGTCACGTTCGACGTAAATGCGACATGATTGTCGGTGCTATTCGATATAATGATGCGAAATAGGGACATTTCTAGAATGAGTATTGTGCGAGGAAATGGCGGAACGAAATGACAAAACGTATTCTTGTTATTGAAGATGGATGTCATGGTTGGTGTTATGCGATACTGATACAATTCATTTGGAATATTATGTATTACTAGCGAATATGAGAAACTTTGTTCTGTCCGAATTTTAGCTTCAAAGAATAAAATAAAACATTTTGGAACCCTATCAGCGTCACCTACCTATCCAATTGTGATTCTAAATCAATTTTTTTGTTATCTAAATTGGTCCAGTTTAGGAAGAGTCCAGTGACATACACGCGTTCAGATGAATTTGACATAAAAATATCAGCCGTATTATAAATTGGGTTAAGCTTTCAAATAATCATAAAAAAATGTAGCGATTTTTGTAAAGCAACCATGCGGTAGGAGTGAGTAGTACAAAAATCCAGTACACAAGTCTGCCGAATCTAAGTAGTCATTAGAGTGGGTCAAAATTAACATTCCACTCATTTCCCTAATAATATTTTAAATAATAAGCTAATATATCACCCGGTTCTTCAATAATATCGGTTAATTGGTACAGCAGCAATTTTACATTGCATAATGACATTCCCAAGCGATAGGAATTTATAAAATTGTAGTGCGTGCGACAAAATTATTGTCAGCGGCAGAAAATGTAGCATATATATTATATATATACCTACCCTTGGTTACACTTCGTTGCAAATATTTTAGACCTTTGTTTTCTAATACTTTTAAATTAATTTAAGTCATCATTTTATAATTTGAGTAATAAGTTATTTTACATTTTAGTTATGTATGGGAAATTATTTTTTTCAATTTTCCGACTCTCGCACAGAACCTGGCAGACTTTGCTTAACTTCTCCAGTGGCAAACTATGACTTCCAAAGTACAGCGATTTTAACAAGAATAAGCCTAATATCTATTCTAGAACTAGTCAGTTATATAACAATGTACTAATATTGTTACCACTGTGTGTATCATAACAAAGTCTGAGTTGCACGTAGGCGAGTCACGTGTCTTATAAATCCGTGACGTCATCATCTCGTAAGACTGTCAACCGGCTGAGAAATTGACTAAATGGTACTGATATCAGTGTATTAGGAAATCAATATATATATATATATATATATATATATAAATATAATATATATGTATACAGACGAGCATGAGGTTCACTTGATGGTAGGTGATAACTCAGCCATAGAACATCAGTCAATGATACGCTGTCGACCTACTTTTTATTTCGTGCATTCAGAACTATACTGAAACCGAAACGCGCAATGTGCACTTCACGGTTTTTCCATCTATGAACGGTGGTTCGTTACCCTGTCGGAATTTCGATATCCCTCCCACCCGATTAATGCCCGAAGTTACCAGACGTGGAGAAAACATGTTTACAGAAACCTATAAACATATTGTCCCGGATGGGATTCGAACCCACGACCCATCGATGCGAACGGCCATCCGAACGCGCCAACGAGCCCGTCAAACGGTGAACGGTGGTTCGTTACTCGGTATTTCTCCCACCAGTTCAATGCCCGAAATTACTAGACATGGGAAGACAATACAAAGACATGCTTACAGAAAATTATTATCATGTCGTCCCGGTGAGATTCGAACCACGACCCATCGGAGCGCACGGTAGGTAAAAACACAGATAAGATAGAAGTGTCGCAAATTTTTAACAGTGTTTAATATAACAAAATAAACAAGAAACAAACAAAAACACTTTGATCACTATAAAAACAAATACATTTATTACTATACCTTTAGTAAAATAAAAAAATAGTTTTTGTCAGGAAGTCCACAGTATTATGAAGAAATCAATATTTTGCCAAACACCGTCTGGCTTTCGAGCTTAATACTCGTAGCTTCTCCATTTCAGCGTACTTTCTTAACTAGCAGCCGACCATTTTGTCGTAATACTGCACGTTTTTCCCAATCTTAAAATAATACCAACACTATATATAATTTATATATATATAATCATTAAATACCAAGGGAACAAAAAACAAAACTTTTTGAAGATGAATCAAAAGAAAAACGAGTCATCACGAACGAAATGAGTGAGATTGTTTAATATTCTTACTCAATTAGCTTTAGCTCTACTAGTTGGTTAAATTGGCTCCAAGATAAAGTTCGAACTGGAAACAAGGTTTTATCCATATATAATACATATTTATTTATGCGATAGTTTACTAATTGAAGGATTTTTCAAAATAATATAATAAGGCACTTTTTAATCTTTTCACAAACAGAACCTCGTTTTTACATTATATTTGTATACTAAACCGATAATAACATCGTCGATAAAATTTTAAACCTAGCTTCTGTTCACTACTAACTAGAAGGTATCTAATAAAACGTAAAATATTTTTTTAAGAACTTTAAATTAGTTATCATAATAAAAATATTACTAATCTATTCCATTATACTGTATTTATTATTTCATAATAATAAACACAAAAAATCATCTAAAATATTATTGACTGCAATGTAAAATATAAAAATAATGTTCTTTCATATATAACGTCATCTAGCGGAATATTGTATTACTACAATAAATGCAACATGCAAAGGAATGAGAAGAAATCGAAAACCCTAGTAATTTTAACATCATTACATAGATGGCGATAAATTGTTTAAAAAGAGACATCTGTAAAAAATATTGTAAACTAAGCAGCAATATTATACTAACTGAAGTATTTAGTTTAGCACTTTTTACAAAGATGGCGCTGTAACTAAATATCATTTTTTTACTACCACGGCAGTTTCTTTGTATTAATTCTCCATGTTGAATGTTTGACATTTGGACAGTTTTATTATTATTATTTTCGCCCATAGGGCAGGCTAAAGTCTTTCGATCATACCGCCTAGATGTTATGTTATATCTCTACCAAGGACTTTATTATATATACATATAAAGTCCTTGATCTCTACTTATTAATTATGTCTCCCGAGTCCCGCCATTATTTTGACAGTTTTGCTTTAACAAAATCTGTCAATCATAAAATGTCAGTTGAATTTCTAATTATCAGAAAAAAACCGCCAAGGATAAAAAAAATAGGAAATGCTGAAAAGTAAGGGTAGATTTGTAAATTTTAATTATTTATACTTCCTACCATATTATATAATATAAATCATAAGATTATACACGTATTATTAATTATGTAACAGAAAATCATCCAACATTTGGAATGTGTAAAAAAATACTGTAATAAAATATTTTTCTTATATCTACTCTTGAACTTTTTACTATATATTATTAAAATAAATACATAAATATAAACCTATTATAAACAGATAACAATAGCTAGTTATATCATTTGTGATAAAAGTAATAGGTTCCTTACAGTATTTATTTAATGGAAAGGAATGGATGGATCATCGATCATCCGTCTAGTTGTATGTACTACATTGCTAAACCTTATAAAATAATATAATATTTTTCACAATAAACGCCTTTAACTGGTACTCAGTGCTTATGATAACAGAACTAAAATTGACAAACATATTATCAACACTACACTATTTTAAAAAATAAGTCTAAATAGTTCCTACGCAGACTATATGTTTAATACTTAGAAATTAGCGCCCTTTGAGCCACAAAATAAAAATTATGCTTACATTTCTTAGTCAAGTCTTGAATATTCAGTACTTCAATTCTGAATACTCAGCAAGAGTAGACATGGCTATATATATATATTATATTACTAGACTTTTACATAAATGATCACTTTAGAACATGAAAAACAGCAACATTTTTTTTTTTTTTTTTATGTTAGATATCGACAGACGAGCATGAGGTTCACTTGATGGTAGGTGATACCTCAGCCACAGTACATCAGTCAATGATGCGCTGTCGACCTACTTTTTACTTCAAGCATTCGGAAATCCATAGACTGAAACCGAAACGCGCAATATGCACTTCACGGTTTTTCCATCTATGAACGGTGGTTCGTTAACCGGTCGGAATTTAGATATTCCTCCCACCCGATCAATGCCCGAAGTTACCAGACGTGGGGAAAACATGCTTACAAAAAATTATAAACATGTGGTCCCGGTGGGATTTGAACCCACGACCCATCGATGCGCACGGCAGGTGTTCTACCGAACGCGCCAACGAGCCCGTAAATATACCATAAACATTTAAAGCAGCCGTCAAATTATCTACATTTTATTTATCCATAAGGACATAAAATGTCATTAACTTGTGCTCAGTATGGTATCTAATTAAGCAATTAACTAACTTCCTTTTTTGCTGGAACCATTTGGTATATGAATTTAAATTATGTATAATGTTATGCTTTATTTATCGCCCCTTTATTTACCTGAACGTTATACGATTAAGTAATTACAATATCACTTCATATTTTACGCGCAATCATTCGTTCGAACTACCGTAAAGGTAATTACAGGAGAGGAAATATTTTTATTTTCATCCATAAGATTAATTTTCTCTTCGCAAACACTAAGTTTGCTGAGTGCGCTTGAGTCTTCGAGTGGGCCGGAACGAAATGAGCACAGCACTTAGACGTTATAATAAACCACTCAAAAATATTCAGCGAAAGATATTCTATTCCTTTTACTTTTCGTTCAAGCCTTCTGTTTTTGCGTGGATTTTCGTGTTCAGCATCTTTGCTATTCAGTATGTATATTATAGTTCAGTATAAAAAAATTAATAAACAATGCAAGTGTTTTTTTTAATGTTCCTAAATCTATCGTGTCAAATGTCAATAAAAAGATACTTACTAACTACAAATGAAATTTTCTTATTTTCAAAATATATATTTTGCAAAAATAATGCACCATTATCAAAACCATTAATATCATATTTATACAATAATCTATATATATAAAAGAAAGTTGGGTTAGTTACACCGCTTATACCTTAGATTATTCATATGTCAAATAATCAAAGGCTTATACCTTACTCAAGAACGGCTGTACCGATTTTAACGATATCTTATTTGTTGGATTCCTCTATGTCCGGAATAAGATATAAGCTATAAAGAAAAAATCAGGAAAAAAATATATGCATAAAATAATTATAAAATTAATTAGATTCGGAACTCCGCCATCTTGACAGCTCACGTCATGCATTCTTAGCTTTTTTGGAATAACAGATGTCCACTGCAAATCAGTGACATATTAGACAATTATAGTGGGTAAATGGGCATATTCAAATTTGAGAATAATTATATAATTTCAAAGCCAAAATTGTGGCAGAACAACGTCTGCGGGGTCCACTAGTATATTATAATTATAAGGTTATTAACCTCTAGGGTTCAAAGAGGTCATATAGGTTTCATTTTCATTTTGAAAGAAGTCACTGGCCAACGGATACGTGTCAAAAAAAATTAAATTTCGAATTCGTATCCTAGAAACGGGAAATATTTATAACGATTTGAACAATAGACGGCGTTTGGAAAAAAGGAAAGTTTGACGTGCTCGGGTTTTTTGTCTAAAATAATTGAATAAAAACAAAATTAAAAATGTTTTCTGATGAAGAAATAAAAGAAAGTAGCCTCACGAGACCAGATGATGAGCTTATAAGGTTCGATCTTCATTTTTTATTAAATAAGTCGTGACCAACTGGATTTTTGTTTTTATTTCTAAGCTTACTAATATTTCGTTTTTGTTTTTAGCATACAAGAAGTGTGTTTGGTTGACAAGTATGATAAAAAAGACTTTGGATTCAACAGCGATCCGCTTTTATTTAATTCGGATCGTAGCAATGTGCGTATTTTTGAATTCTAAATAACTTTATAATTTTTAAAATCGCTAGCCACTTACGATACCGGAGGACGGTTTTTTAAATTCTCTTTGAGTCTTTGAACTGTTTACGATATATTGCAACAAGAACAGTAAATTATAATATTTTCTATCAAAAACGGGCTAATATGTCTGAAAACAAAAAAAAACTCATTTTGGAAGCATTGTCTATTGTGTTAAAAACTTTTAGTAAATAAAATTAATGAATAATTTAATGCCTCTTATTGAATTTTGTAGTTTTATTTTGTATTGTATTACATAAAGCTGGACGTCCTCCGCTTCTTCCGCGATGGTTTCCTGGAGGGACTGGAACAGCAGCAGGCCAAATTCGCGTGGACAGAAGAAGACGGCAACATAGCCTCTCTCGTTTCTTCACCTGGGTTTGATATGGGTTCAACGTTCGGCAGGGAGTTTGATGCCGCTCTTACTAGTGAAATGAAGGTTGGATTATATTATGCTAATATACAATGTCTATTGAAAAATAGCTTTGCATATATTTTATTATGTTAGATATCGATATAGACGAGCATGAGGTTCAATTGATGGAAGGACCTCAGCCATAGAACATCAGTCAATGATGCGCTGTCGACCTACTTTTTACTTCGATCCTTTGAAAATCCATAGACTGAAACTGAAACGCGCAATGTGCACTTCACGGTTTTTCCATCTATGAACGGAATCTATTTTATATCTATTATAATAAATAATAGGCCCCGGCTTCGCACGGGTGCAATGTAGATAAGAAAAAACCCTATGTTACTCACAGTGATAATGTAATTTATTTTGCATAGTATATACCATGAGAATTGGATACAAAATTCATGTCGATATAAAATTTCATTAAAAATTTTCCAGTGATTGAGCCTTGCACAATAACGTAGTAATGCCAATGTTATCAGTGAGGTCGCTTGGGGCCCCTGATTTAAGACCCCAAACATCCACAAACGATTTTTTTAGGAAATAGTGTAATTTCTACACAAGCGTCTTAAACTGTATTATTTTCAAGAATTTCGAACTAAAAAACGATGAAACTTTTGCTCGGTCTGTGCTAATCTAAAACTAAATCGTATACTATCTATTTACCTTGCTTTTTGCAATAGGGCTCGAAAAGACTAGTTAGCCTTAAAAATGTAAAGTAATTATACCATTGGCCACTCAGATTAAATAACAAATGTGAGATTGGCCATGTACACTTCGTAAATAATAATATTAATTATTTTGTTATATAGATATAACAGGAATAATTTTTACCCAATAATTTATTGGATAATTAAATCAAATTTTTATTTTCAAGGAAGCCGACACATCTGGATCCGGAATTGAAAGAAGCAGTAATGAACTTACATCCCCGAGCAAACTCGTCGAGCCTAATGTAGTGTCATCGACTTCTGGAAGTACTGGTACAGCTGCAGAATGTATGTTATTTTCATATGTCAGAAATCGCCAGAACACACTTTTTTTAAGTTAGATATCGACAGACGAGCATGAAGTTCTCTTGATGGTAGCTGATACCTCAGCCACAGATCAGTCAATGATGCGCTGTCGACTTATTTTTTACTTCGAGCAGTCGGAAATACGTAGACTGAAACCGAATCCATAGAATGGACTTCGCAGTTGTTCCGTCTATGAATGGTGGTTCGTTACCCGGTCGGAATTTCGATATTCCTCCTACCCGTTCAATGCCCGAAGTTACCAAAGATGGGGAAGACATGCTCTCAGAAATTTTGAAACATGTCGTCCCGGTTGGATTCGAACCCACAACCCATTGATGCGCACGGCAGGTGTTCTACTGATCGCGCCAACGAGCCCGTCTAACTTCATTCCACGAACAATAAATCTGTGGTATCAATTATCGCCTTTGATGTTTCCAACTGATTACGACCTCGTTGGTTTCAAGAAACGAGACTTTACATTTTTAAATGGC
The DNA here is from genome assembly GCA_905404175.1 of Anthocharis cardamines. NCBI lineage: Eukaryota > Metazoa > Arthropoda > Insecta > Lepidoptera > Pieridae > Anthocharis > Anthocharis cardamines. The sequence goes on along the minus strand of FR989971.1, from coordinate 4,364,477 downwards.
CTACAACGCATCTAAGACATTTGAGTAGCGCATGTCCATGTCAAAAAAGACGAGCGGAAGATTGGTCTTCAGCCATATATACCATCAATTTTAATTATCAAAGACGCACAGCTGACCTTTTTTGAGTATTATATTAAATCAATAGGCCTAAACCGCAATAAACAAAGTGCACGTTACAGTCCCATGAATCGATGAAAAGTGCTCGATTAGCCAGAGAATTCTGGCTCAATATTTTAGAAAATTATTATTATATCTATAATAATAAAAATTCACCTGTCACTGGTAGTCACCATTTTCAAAGACCCGGTTGAAAAAAATACTTCGGATGCTAGCTATTCTACGTCCAAGAAAAATTGTTTTTTACACATATACATAATATACACACAGATTATTATATGAGCATTGTATACTTATGGTCAGGGTACTTTTGAAGTGCAAATGTTATGGGCAGGCGAGGGTTATTAGGCCAGATTTTTCGGTTTTTCAGTTAATGAGCGATCAAAAAGTAAAAGTGCTTGTAAAATCGATAAAGAAGACCCCAGGTCCAGGCTGCATTTCGTCAAATATATAAAGAGACATGGAAGAACCATCAAATTGTGGGAATGTGGTATTTGTGAGTATCTCAATAAATTTTGCATCCTTTTTTATTATTTTGTTACCTACTAAAAGCACCTTTCTATCGAATAAATTTGGGCAAACACTCTCCTATCATTCGGCTAACTCATGAGTACCACAGAGCAAGTAATCACTAGATGAGTACAATATTGTTTCAAATACTTCTGATACCATCGACATTTTTGCGAATTCACTCCTGCCGGCCTAGCATGACAACCGCGACAAAATTTTGTCGACCGTTTTCTCGTGTTTTAATCGATTATTATCGCTCTATTTCTTTCGGGTCTAACATGAAAACTCGACTTTTAATATCAAAAATAGATATATTTGTCGATCGAGATATCTTTTCTATCAAAATGGTCGATGTCAAAGATATCTAGATATATTATGTTCGAGACATAATATATCTAGATTCTTACGTCTTCTCTCGTCCGCGACATATCTCGTGGCGGTCATGCTAGGCCGGCTGAACTATAAAGTTTTAGTGCAAGATACACTAACACACATATTCCTTAAAGGTCGGCAACACACCTGCATACCTTCTGGTATAGCGTGGCTATGGGTGGCTTTGATCACGTGAGCCACCTGCACCAAAATATTTTAAAAAAATCTAAGAAATATTATATAACATGTCTATATTTGTGATATTGTAGTTAAGACTACCCTATAAATACTATTTCGATTCATTATATTAAATTCAGTTATTCTATTAATTCAACTTATGTTTACGAAATTATCACATTTTTTTATTATACCATCAATAGTTGTTCCTGTAGAGTATTAAATTAACTTATGTGCTTTAGTCTGCCGAACCTAGAATTGATAACTATTGTTTTAATCACTAGTCGCTTCAGCCGGCATAGCATGACCGCCACGAGATATGTAGCGGACGAGAGAAGACAAACTAAGATGTAAGATATCGACATCGACAATTTTGATAGAAAAGATATCTCGATCGACAAATATATCTATTTTTGATATTAAAAGTCGAGTTTTAAGTGTAATTGTCATGTTAGACCCGAAAGAAATAGAGCGATAATCGATTAAAACCATTGACTTATATGTATACTACTAGACAAGCTATGCGGCCTTAAATAATTGGCCACTGAGTTGCGGTTAATTCTCCGTAACTCGTTTAGTCCACTGCGAGCAAGCGAGAAGATCAGTGCACTGTTTTGTAAGCCGTGAACGTTGTTTTCGACAAACTAACACCGATTTTGTTCATAGTAACCAATAAAACACTTATAATTTATGTGCGTAGTTTTCCCAGGTGATTTGAAGTCTATTTCAGTAAGTACCTAAGTAATTTATTTCGTATTTGTCTAAAACAATAATTATCGTAAATATAAATACACAACTGCCATCATAATTTTCTATCACGCTTACTCTTTACTAGAAATATGCGAGAGCGAGCGTTTGCAAGGCATATTCGCCGTGCTTGCTCCCCCTCTCTACCCGCCCGCGCGATCCGAAATTGCGACACAATTATTGTTCCAAGTTGCTTGTCTATACATATAAGTCAATGATTAAAACACGAGAAAACGGTCGACAAAATTTTGTCGCGGTCGTCATGCTAGGCCGGCTGATCTTATTTTTTATGGAATACATTGAAAAAAATCGCAATACCAAAAATGCGGAAGAAGCTTAGAAAATATATTTAAAAAAATTGAATTGTAGGTAGTCGTGAATTTCAACACCAATACACGCTCATGCGTCACCTCCCGACACACACGGACGAACGCAACTACCACTGCGACGAGTGTTCCAAGAGTTTCCGACAGCTGTCTACCCTCAGTCAGCACCGCGCCATACACTCGGCGGAACGACCTTACTCTTGTGAGGTAAATCTTACATTACAATAAGGGTCAAATTTTTTTACGTTTGCATCACAATAATCAGTTAAATGAATGTAGAGGTATATTAACAAAAATCGATTTGTTTGTCCTCTATGTACTCCTAAACTCGTTGACGGGCTCGTTGGCGCATTCGGTAGAACGTGATCTAACGTTCGGTAGATGGGTCGTGGGTTCGAATCCCACCGGGACGACGTGTTTATAATTTTCTATAAGCATGTCTTTCCCACGTTTGGCAACTTCGGGCATTGATCGGGTGGGAGTAATATCGACATTCCGAGTGTAACGAAAATCGTTATAGATGGAACAACCGTGAAGTGCACATTGCGCGTTTCGGTTTCGGTCTATGGATTTCCGAATGCTCGAAATAAAAAGTAGGTCGACAGCGCATCATTGACTGATGTTCTGTGGCTGAGGTATCACCTACCATCAAGTGTACCTCATGCTCGTCTGTCGATGTTAATGTAGAGAGATATATCGCCGGTTCCGGAGAACAAAATGATAATTGCTTTATAAATGTATAGCAGTTATCATTTTATTCTCCGGAACCAGCGATATTAATATTGTCTTTTATTTACGCGAGTACCATATGTCTGCTGCTGCTGTCGGCATAAACAAATCACGTTTTAATCCGTTATAAAGTATTTTATTTAAATGTGTGATACTCGCGTTAATAAAAGATTATTATTAATGATTATTTTTAAAAGTATCCATTACCAGGTATGCAACAAAACGTTCAACCGCGTGTCTACCCTCATCTCCCACCGCAAGACTCATTCCGACGAGAAGCCCTACCGCTGCCACATATGTGCTAAGGGCTTCCATCAGAAAGGTTCCCATCCTTTACTCCTATCTATCCCATCCTTTAATCAATACTGATAATGACTATCATGCAAGGTCTCTGAAAGAAACCACACGTCATGGATGCATTTCTATTTGTATATGTATATCGTCGTATCCGTCGAACAAAGTTGGATATAATTATAATACCAAGTCGCTTTTTGTATTAATAAGGCTAAACTAATCTATATAATTAACTAGTAAAATTATTATTTTTAAAAACACAGTATGGTTTCGAAGATAGCAGTCAAATAATCTTATCTTCTTACTAATACTAATATTATAAATGCGAAAGTTTGTGAGGATGGATGGATGGATGGATAGATGGATGGATGGATGGATGGATGATTGTTACTCTTTCACGCAAAAACTACCGAACGGATTTTGATGAAACTTTACAGATCTTAATATATCAGAATAACACATAGGCTATAATTTATAAACAGTTTTTGAATATTGGCCATAATATAACGATAACTATCAAGTAACTCGGAAAAATTCCTGCCTTCTGAGAGCTATCTTGGCGTGCGCTGCCTTAACCGTTGGAGTTACAAGAATAAAATGTATGGTGGGATTGTTTGTTTTAAATAGTTCTAAATAAAAGTCCGCGATAGCATATATCTACCTTTTATGTGGAAGCCAATATACCCTAAACTATGAGCCATAAATACATTTAAATTTGATTCATTTTTTCAATTGCAATTTTTAGAGTATTTAGCTAATTCTTATCAAAATTGATACATTTATCGCTTACAGTATTTAATATAGATAAACTTTGTCTTTTACACCAAGTAATTTGGATGAACGGTATAAAAAATATCACGATATTATTGACTTCAGTACAGCGTCATTAAGGGGAGATTGATTAAAAAACAGCTCGGTTCAAAAATAAGCTACCCTTAGTACTAATTCTACGCAGACGAAGTCGCGGGCAGACGCTAGTGGTTCATAAATGTAATTTCTCCCAAAGAATAAGTTCAAGTCTAGAGCTTCTTGCAGAAGTAACTTTGTTCTATGGACACGTCGATATTGTGATTTTTTGTCATTGTGATGTATCATTTTTAATTAATAATTGTATGTCCTAGTTCTATGTGCCAAAAATTATTATTTGGGCTTCGATAAAACCTAAGTAATTTGATAAAGTTTATTTAAATGCAAAATAAATCAAATTGACCAAATCGTCGTGATCGATCGTTTTAATTTTATTGCATATCTAAAACTATCTGACTAATTATTATCAATATACATTTTTTTATTTGTTGTGTTGATAAAGGATTTTTAGACAGTTCTAAGTTATACAATATAGAACTGTCAAGGAGTTTGATGTTATGACTAATACAATAGAACTAAAATCAGAACCGTCGTTGTTCTACGATCACGACGATTAATGCTTCGCCTACTCCACTCCTATTATGTATTATCATTGCTATTTTTAAGTAATATTTAATGTATTTAATATTAAAATTATTGTTATCTAAAGGAAACTTACGTAATCACCTGTTCACGCACACCAATGAGCGCCCTTACCGCTGCAACATATGCCAAAAAGGATTCAACCAGCAGTCGAATTTAGTCTGTCATAAGAATAAGGTAAGTGGGTAATATCTATACTTATATTATAAAAAGGAAAGATTTGTATTTTTGAATTTTTGTATGTTATGAATAAACTCAAAAACTACTGGACCGATTTTGAAAATTCTTTCACCAATAGAAAGCTACATTATCAGCGAGTAACATAGGCTATGTTTGTGTATAGTACATCTACATTGCACCCGTGTGAAGCCGGGGCGCTTTGCTATTTATTATAATAAATAGCAAAGCGCTCTTATTTTCTTTTCGATTCTTATAATATTTATAATTATAAGAATCGAAAAGAAAATAAGAGTTAGGTACACTAAAGGCTATTTAAAGACATAAAATATTTTGCACAAATATATAAAAAAAACTGAAATAACTAATAATTTAAATTTAAATTATACTACAGGCGGTCTTATCACTCTCAAGCGATTTCATCCAGGCAACCCTGAAAAAAATGCAAAGTATAATCACGTGAATTGTATTCTATGTAATAATTATAAAGAGGAAAGATTTGATTGTTTGTTTGTGACGATTTAACTCAAAAACGACTATACCGGTTTTAGAAATTCTTTCATCAGCGAGTAGCGAGTACATTGCACCCGTGTGAAGCCGGGGAATGTTGCTAGTTCTATATAAATGAAAGGATGATGATGTATACTTTGATTATTTAAAAACATATATATGTATATATCTATGTATATTTCAAAGCAAAATTGACTAACTAAAGTGTCTATTATTATTCAATGAAAATGCGACTGCGGAACATTATGAAATGTTTTAAAAGTTCCTGAAAGACTATACAGGGGCTCAAAGATTTATTTAGTTTTACTTCATAATATGACACAGGCGCACCCAGACAACAAGGAAACTATAAGCGTCGAGAGAGTCTCATGTCCGACTGTCCGTCAGGCCACGTCGAAGATTAAATGCAGTAAAGCCAGGTATTACAGAGAAATATTGGTTCCCCACTACAATTTTCTGTAAGCATGTTATCCCCACGTCTGGTAACTTCGGGCATTGATCGCGTGGGAAGAATATCGAAATTCCGACCGGATGCTCGAAGTAAAAAAGTAGATCGACAGCGCATCATTGACTGATGTTCTGTGGCTGAGGTATCACCTTCCATGAAATGAACCTCATGCTCGTCTGTCGATATCTAACATAAAGTCATATTTGAATCTGATATTTTTTTCTTTCTTCTTTTTTCATGAGAATATTGAATATTTTTGTTAAATATGTACTACAATTTTTTGTTTTCATTCTATAACATCAGCATTTACCTAAGTCCGTTGTGTTACATAAGTGTCCTCAGGGAAATTAATTAATAATGCTGTGTGCACCTATTATTTACGCATATACCGGACCACCATATTTTTAATACGTTACTTATCTTAAGCATTTCATCTTCGATCAACAATATACATGTCAATGCATTTCATACACATTATTATAGTATTTTACAGCATAAAAATTAAATGAATATCTTAGGGAGTTATCGCAAAAATTAATTGTAATATGTATTGTGTATGTGTTCTTCTTCTTCTTCATGTGCCTCTCCAGTTAATGAAGGTTGGCGGTCAGCGATTTTTTGTCTCTGTCCCTGGCTGTACGGAACAGTTCAGCGACACTGGCGATTCCCGTCCATTCCTTGATGTTGCGAAGCCACGACTTTTTTCTGCGGCCAACACTTCTCTTTCCGGCCACTTTTCCCTTAATTATCAGTTACAGAAGTTCGTACCTATTGTGTCTTAATACATGCCTTAGGTATGCAACTATCTTTTTCTTTATGGCCATTAAAAGCTCACGGTTTGTGCCAATTCGTCGTAGAACTTCCACATTCGGAACTTTTTGGGTCCAGCTTATCCTCATCATACGCCTGTAAGCCCACATTTCAAAAGCCTCAATGCGCTTTCTGAGATCTTCCTTTACCGTCCACGCTTCACATCCATACATTATAACTGGCCAAATGTAGCATCGGAGAAGTCGGTTCCGGTTACAGAGAACCTTTTTCATTCCATTAAAGGCATTCCAAGCGATTCCTAGTGTATGTGTTATAAATAAATAAAAAAATAATTTGTATCAGACCCCCATCCGAACACTGCGAAGTGACGTCATCGACGTCCCCCAAGCAGCAGCGGCCGCGGGACCTCGCGGACAGCCTCTGGGGCGGCGTGATCGTGGACCCGATCAAGACGTACCACATGGGCGTTGCCATGGCGACCAGGCAGACGCCGTTCGCGCTGCTGCAGTCGGACAGCGGGATACCGGTGCTGGTGAAGGTGGTGGATACGAAGCTCCCGGGGGGGAAGCAGGTGAGATTTTACTTACGATTCAATCAGTGGCGGGACTACTATACAAGCCCAAAGCCAGTCTTGCCGATTTTAACATAATACGTGTTTAAAGGGACTGAAACCGGTTAATTTTTATTTTCCAAAATACGTCTCTGACTGAGATACCATGATATTAGTTTTAAAGAGTAATACACACTAAACTTATCACATAAGTTTTTTTCAGTAAATATGAATAAAAACGGAAGAATATTAACAAAAACCTTTTACCGGTATAACTCCCCTAGTAAATTAACCGGTATTCAGTCCCTGCGTGTTTTTATAATTACCTTGTATAATTACGTAATCGTATGTTATATATGACTAATGACATTATTATACTTCATTAGAAAATTTTGAGGTAAGTATGTTCCAACATGCTCTGCTTCGACTAGAAATCTTTAGGACAGCAGCAATGTTTTCATGGGTACAAAGTCATGTACTAATCCTACTACATTATATGCTTAGATTAATAAATAATGGGTCTCCGCGCGCTTCGACTAGATACCGTCGGCGGCTTGAAAACCAAAACCAACCAATACTACTCCGTATTCGGCGTACCACGCCGAAGCAAAATGCCGGTTTTCGTAGTCAAACTATAAAAATAAAAATTATACTACAAGAAAGATACTATCACCACATCACATACCATCCGTTATAAGTATTGTATAAATCGTCATAAATTTCACGGTAAAATATATAACCCTAAAATCTCAGTGTTTTACACACACTACAATATTGAGTTGCCGCATTCAGGAACCTGTTTTTTTCTTTATAGCGCGGTATCTAGTCGTAGCGCGTGGAGACCAATTATTAATCTAAGATTATATGATAAAAATATTTGTTTGTACCTTCACTTAATGAGCATCACAATTGAACTCCTCTCACAAAAAAATTATAATTACCTTCAAATGTTAAAAGTACTGATATTCATGAGTGTATAAAAATATATATGATTAAAGATGCTGGTTCCCGCAACGGCTGAAGATCTAAGAGTTGGTGGAAAAATCGTTTTGAAGGAAGACGACTCAGATTCACAGGTAAATGCTATTTATTATAGACTAGCTGTTCGGTCCGGCTTTGCACGGCTATATACGGCACAGCACGCTATATGCTCTTCACGGTTTCTCCAATATGCTGTTCGTTACCCGGTCGGTATTTCGATATTCCTCCCACCCGTTCAATGCCCATAAGTTACTAGACGTGGGGAAGATATGCTTCCAGAAATTTATAAACATATCGTCCCGGTGGGATTCGAACTAGCGATGGGTCGTTGACGGTTTTTCCGTCAACGTTACGTCAACGTTGAATTACGTTCGTCAACGAGTTGATTAACTAGTTAAATTCGTCAACGAGTTAACGCGCTACTAACATCAACTTGCAACGTAAACCGTTTATTCGTTGAACAGTTTTTTTCAAATGCGGAGTTCAACGAGACTACAATTTTACATTTACTTACCTGATAATAATGTTATAGAAACAATTTGATTCAATGTACATATTATGTGTTGGAAAACGTTTGATTGGTGGCTTTACTTGGATGACCTTCCCTTCATACTTTTTCTTGACTTAGGCTGACTGAATAAATTTAAAATTCGCTATAAAATATATTCTACTCAGGTGTATTACAAGTAACAATAAAATATTATTTACATTATACTTACAAGGAGAGTCTCAAACTTGGGAATCACAGATTCCCATCAATTTTATATATATTAATAAATATATAAAGAAGCAAGACGCCATTCGATTTTATTATTGAGAATTTTCAACTCAAAGTTTTATAATATGTAACTTAAGTAAAAGGAACCTTTTTACCGGTTGCAGCAATGGTTCCGTAGCGTAGTGGTAATACTTTTGCTTAATGAGCGATCGGACGGTTGTTCAAGTCCCGGTTGAGTTACTTTTTTTTTAATTTTTATAAATTATTAGTATTTTTTGTATTTTTTCCTAACTTAAAAATAAAAAAAATAATTTATAGAATTATTAATTATTTATTTTTATATTAAATAATAAATAATTTATAGAATTATTAATTATTTATTTTTATATTAAATAATGTACATATAAATATTAAAAAATATATATAATATAAAACATATACAAATAATTTATAAAAATAAAAAAAGTAAATCAACCGGGACTTGAACAACCGTCCTGTCATTCAGTAAGCAAGAGCGTTACCACTACGCCACGGAACCATTGCTGCAACCGGTAAAAAGGTTCCTTCTACTTGTAAAATTTCTCAATAATAAAAACGAATGGCGTCTTGCCGCTTTATATATTTATTGAGGGGACCATGCCCTACAATATTTATAAAAATGATGGGAATCTGTGATTCCCAAGTTTGAGACTCTCCTTGTTAGATAAATCTAAAACAATGTTTAGTTTTGTTTTTTTCATATTTTATGTTGTTTTAAACGTAAACAAACTAGTGTAAATAAATCGGTTACTCTCGGGCGCCACGCAGGTGCGAACGCCATAGCGAGAATATCATCATACTTTTCTTAAAATAAATATTTCAAAAATCAACTCTCATATACGTTACTTAGAGTTCATCGCTCGCAATATATGATGTTATTTTCAACGATAAACGACGCGACGATTTGATTCATAAACTTTTAACGTTTTAATACGTTGAAAAAACATGAACGTTGATTCAACGCTCATCGCTAGTTAAATTCATAAACGTCGTTGACGGATTCAACTAGTTGATTCATAAACTGTCAACGTTGAAACGTTGAAAGGCGATCAACGTTGATTCAACGCGTTCGTTGATTCAACGCTCATCGCTAATTCGAACCCACAATCCATCGATGCGCACGCGCACGGCAGGTTTTCTACCGAACGGGCCAACGAGCCCATCCAATTCGTGAAAAATAATATTTATTAGAGATGAAACGGATAGCTGTTGATGCCGGATAGCCGGATATCCGGCCAAACATAGCCGTTTGGTACATCGCAAGAAGTTGCCAAAGTCTATCATCTTTCAGCACTCTGCAGCTAAAACGAAATATACATAATATTATATTTTATTAACGCGAGTATCACACATTAAAATAAAATTCTGTATACCGGATTAAACCGTGATTTATTAATTATTATTTTAATTATTTATCCCGATATAACTCCGTGGAAATAGATGGCGTTAATATGGCAACTTTGGTATCCAGTATCCGGCCAAACATTTCGTCGTGATCGTAGAACAACGATGGTTCTGATTTTTTACTTGTTACTACAATATTTTTTTTTTATTTGTTCTGTTGATAAAGGGTTTTAGACAGTTCCAAATTATACAATACTACCAACGAGCCCCGGCTTCACACGGGTGCAATGTAGATGTACTATACACAAAATAGCCTATGTTACTCGCTGATAATGTAGTAATAATAAATAATTTCTATTGGTGAAAGAATTTTCAAAATTGGTCCAGTAGTTTTTGAGTTTATTCATAACATATAAAAATACAAAAATTCAAAAATAAAAAACCTTTCCTTTTTATAATATTAGTACAGAAGTACAGATAGAACTGTCAAGGAGTTTCATGTTATGACTTATACAATAGAACTAAAATCGTAAAAAATCTGAACCGTCGTTGTTCTACGATCATGACGATTTATCCGTTTTATCTCAAGTCACTATTCGTAGAATGTAGACGTGGAAACGATTCCGAGGGAGAGCGCCGTCCAGATCCGCGTGCCGGTGGTGGCCACGGTGGTGCCGGGCGTGGCGCCGGGCGGCGGGCTGCGGCTGACCGTCCGCGAGCCGCACCACGCCTACCACAGCGCGCTCGCCGCCGACGGTGAGTGGTGCGATGACTTGACTTGGTTTGGGTGCACTTCTGAAAAGTAGACACCAGGAAATCACATTGAAAAGTTACTCCTAAATTAGATCGTATTATCCGTAATTCCTTTAGCATCTGTGTAAATAACAGACTGTTATTCATCACCCATGTCTAAAAAAGATCCAATCTCAACAAAGATACGTTTTGGCCTCCTAGTGAAGACCCACCTTAATGTTATAATGTTAATAGTAGACATGGGTAACACTGCGCTGCGCCGCGCAATTGCGCCGGCACGCTTCAGTGCGCAGGATGAGTCAGCTCACACATTCATAATGTGCTGGCGCACGGCGCAGTACCCACTCACTGAGTGAACTATGAGCGTGGGGTTGCGTGCGTTTCGGAGGTTTCACTGCTCGCTTTGCTCGTCCCATTTTTACTGCGTCGTGGCGCAATTTTGAGTTGACTCAAGCCGACACACTACACTGCGCCTGAGTTGCTGAGTTGGCGCAGGGAATTTTGCTGAGTTACCCTGTGGCCTGTACCCATGTCTAGTTAATAGTTATGTATTTTGTAATTTCGTCATGATTATAGATTGATACTTATATATTGGTTTATAACTTTATATAATAATATTGGGCCGATCCCGGCGGCACTGCAATGCCGGGCCGACCCGCGACGGGAGTGGAGCGAGCCCCGAACATCCCGTCAGCTTACAAAAATCAGTTTAATATACTGGTCCCGCATTGCGGGAACTTTCAGATATTAAGCTGAAAAGAACAGATACTACACTTTGATCTTAGCCAAAAGGCCGAGAAGCGATAACTAAATTACGGTTCTCGGATATTATATGTACACGAGACAAAATATCGATAGCGCGATGTATGAACATATAGCGCCATCTATAGGCGGAACTACACAACATCACTCTTGTACAAAGAAGCACCATAGGTATTGTTCCGTAATACAAAGGACTCGATTGGACGGAGTTGAAACCAACATCAATATAACATTTTCGTGACTATTAGTGATAATTAAGAATGGACTTTATAGCTAAAGACTTGTTCCACAAAATTCTAGTTATGTCTCCATACAAAGACCCATATACCTACATGATGCCATTTTCTTGTACATACAAGAGCAATAATTGACATCTAAGAATGATAAGCAACACGTGGATACTGGATATAATGTGCTGTTTACACCAAGAAAAGTATTGTAACAAAACTTGTATACATTTGTGTACAAATCAAGAATGTTACGTGTTGCTTTGACCATGCAAGTCATTTATTGCTTCAATTGTATGCAACAGGCAATTAACTTGCATCGTGTAAATGGGTCTTTAATCTGTACTTTCCCATTTCTTATATTTGTATACAAAGGTTTCTGTCCATTTTCATACCCTACAAAAATCAATATTATACTAATTGATAATAATGTCATTTTTACCAACTAAACGCGGCTCTTAGTCCATCCGAAAACGGAAACGGAATTTCAAAAACTAAGATCATTTTCCAGACCAAAACGGATGCATCGATTCAAACACTGGAATTTGCAATAAAAATAGTGGATGTCTTCTTACAAATGAAACTATTGTAAAAGAAGAGGCAACAGCGGCTGTGCCAGGTAAGATTTTTATAAAATTCGAGAGTATAGTTCTAAGTAGGAACATTTAAGTTATTAAGGCCCATTTATAAGAAGCAAGTTTCTTACCTGTTGCATAATGCATACAATTAAGTTGTAGCAATAAATCTGGGGTAAACAGCACATTGTATCCGCGTGTAAACATTTGATTAAAGTCTGGTTCGTTTTAAGGCCATTTGGACCAAAAAGAATAGTGTCCAAAAAACAATACTTAGATGTAAAATGATTGCTCTTGTTTGTACAATGTACAAGAAAAGGGTATCATGTAAATGGGCTTATTGATAGAGAATGTATTGCATCACAAAATATATTAATTACGGTGATAATATTTGTATATTAGGTAATTTTGTCACTGAGCTTTGTATTTGGGTATTTGCATGTATAGATATTCTATCTATATTCTATATTTTTTGTTTGCGTAATCTCGGGAGCACAAGTTAAACATTACGCACACAAACAATGTACGTATATATACGCTTGAATACATTCATAGCCAGGCGGACTTCGTGAGATAGAATAGGTATACCATTAATTATTTCGGTCGGGCAGGGCACAAAAAACTGATCTAATACTTACCTGAAAAAAAGTACTTACCTAAATCCAACTTAGTAAACCTGTATTTCAACAGGTCCGATTATTTCATCGTCTTACTCCTTGCTGCCTCCAGCTCCCTCACCGCCATTAGACTTCATACCTCTCGATTTGTTCGAACCCATGGAATGTATGCCTCTGGGTAAGTATCAATTATATTATATACACTATACCTATATATAACCAGTCTGTGGTTAGAGTTCTTCTTTTTCGTGAGCTTCATCTTAGCTGAGCTTTACAATTTAAAACTTCCCGACATCCGATTTCGTTGAAACAAATTTTTGATGTCAGTTGCACTGTTTTATAATATGTATATAATGTTTTTTTAACTAAATATTTTTATAATATCCATGTCTTAATATGTTTGTGTGTCTTTATTTAAAATTCTTCAATACATTAAATTATATCAAAATCGGTCCATCGGTTAACGAAAATTTCAGTGACATACACATATAGACGAATTACCTATACTAATATTATAAAGAGGAAAGATTTGTATTTTTGTATGTTATGAATATTCTCAAAAACTACTGGACCGATTTTAAAAATTCTTTCACCAACAGAAAGCTACATTATCAGCGAGTAACATAGGCTATATTTTTTATGTATAGTATATCTGCATTGCACCCATGTGAAGCCGGGGCGCGTTGCTAGTTTATATAATATATAAAGCTTATCCACGTTTTGTACAACAGGTCCTCAAATTACAGCTGTAAATATCGAGCAGCCCCCTTCGGATGACTCCGACATTTTTATTACTAAATTTGAGGTAAAAAGTATTCCCATGATTACTATTGCACAATTCACAATTAAATGCTAAAAATAAATTCTAGGAAACTTATAATTATTATATACTAGCGGACCCGACAGACGTTCTTTCCAGAATGTTAGCTTCAAAAATAAATAAATATTACTAGATTTGAAAAAGCTATTTTCCCACTTCTTTCGTCAATTGCGGAAGATGGCGGAGTTGCGAAACTATTTTTTTTTGCATATAATTTTTCCGATATTTTAATAGATATCCTGTTATTCAAATAAGATACAAAATCGGTGCAGCCGTTGTTGAGTTATAAACGGTGTAACTAACACGACTTTGTTTTATGTATGTAGATGTATGTTACGTCCAATTTAATAACAATGATCAAATCTATAACCTCTTTATGTTCTTCATATATTTGTGTTATTTTCAGGAAGCTATTTCGGACTCCGACTGAAACATCGTTTTAATTATAAGTGTTATATTATAATAATAACTTGCATTTTTATATAATTTAAGCACAATGTTTTGTTTCTTAACGTAATTTGCATGAATTTAATAAAGTTTTTAGTTTTACTGCCTTTTGTTTTTTTTAATCAGTCCTTTGAGTAATTATAAATAGAAGGTATTTAATATTTATACTTCTCAATGTCCCAGGGAGTCTCAAAGCCATATTTTTGATATTTGGTGCATGTTGGTGCGTTCGGTAGAATTGCCGTGCGCATCGATGGGTCGTGGGTTCGAATCCCACTGGGACGACTTTATTATAACTTTCTGTAAGCAAGTTTTTCCCACGTCTGGTAACTTAGGGCCAATGCCCGATCAATATCGGGTGGAAGAAATATCGAAATTCCGACATAGGAAAAACCGTGAAGTGCATATTGCGCGGTTCGCTTTCAGTCTGAATTTCCGAATGCTAAAAAAGTAGGTCGACAGCGCATCATTGACTGATTTTTTGTGCCGTAATGTGCGTTCATATTATCATCTATCTAGGATCTAGGAAGAAATATTTGTCCATAAGTATTGAGTTACATATATTTTTGTATAAAAATATATAATCTCCATAAAAAGAATCCATGCCCTTTTCTATAAAAGGCAATTTCCTGTCGTCAGTGTAAATAATCCTGCATTATGATGTCGCGATGACATCGTCTATCATATTGTTATAATATCGCTGTCGTATCGTATTGTGCGCCACGTGGACGGAAATATCCCCTCATAGTTGGAGGATTCACGTTTAGTTCGGGATTGTGATAACAGATGGCGTTAGTGGTTCTGAAAAAAAATCTTAATGATTGCACAATAACTTTAATACTATAGGTAGATATTTAATAATCGATACCTATGGTAGGTGACGATGCAGACGAACTATAAAGTATTTACCTATAAAATACTACGAATAAATCTTCTTAAATTATTATATGACAATTAAAAAATGTGAACTTTGGAAATAAATATATTTTTTTTAACAGTACCAATTATTGTATATAATGCAGTGTTTTTTTAATGAATAGTGGGCAAACGGGCAGGTGGCTGACGTGATGTACGTGATCACCGCCACCCATAGGTATCCTCAACACTAAAGGGGCTGCAGATGCGTTGCCGGACTTTAAGGACAGTGTAGTGTGTTTGTTGGTTTTTCACATTTATTCTCATTATTCACCTATCCTCACAAGTAGGAATGCCGTGAAATTGATAGGTAGGTAAGAATGTTTATATATGTAAGTTATTTAGAAGTACCTATACATTAGTTACCAATCTGAAGTTTGTAGTTTGATTATAATTCTCGAGAGATGGCGCTGAATGTAGCATTATTCATTTACAGACATAATTTGTATATATTTCTGATGTATTTTTATTTTTTACCTAATGAGTCAAACCTTACCACTTTTAAAACATAAATAATTATTTGGCAATATGTGTAAAGCGTTTAAATCGATTACACACAAATATATATTTCACTCCTCTTTCCTATAGGCAGAGTTAACGGATATCCTTGTATACTATTCTGCCGTCGTAATAAAGAACGCAGTATTTGACAAATTATGAATTTGCCTTTTTTTAAATTTAAAAATAAGTGCGAATTGTACATACACATTATTTTAACTAAATCTAAATACAATTTCTTAAAAAATACAATAAATAAAAATACAGTTGAAGTTAATAGTCCTTTTAAGTCCTTTTATCGTGCTTACTGCTTTACCAGAAACCGCCATTTTGCAAGTACTGCGTTTACCCGTACGACGGCAGTATTATAAAAAAACTAATTACGAAAACTTGAATTATTTATGTGTTAAAGTTTAGCTTATTCTTCATATTATATAGTTGTATACTTACATATAATCTCATAGGTATATAGATTTACTTGAAGAAACAACTATCGTACGTATATTACAGAACAATACGGTGATTTTAATAAGTACAGTAACGAGAACTAAGAATACAATGGCATCTAATGTTAAACGCGCCCACGTTTTACAAATACCCACAAAAGTCTTTACATTTCGTTAAATAAAATTTATAATTGTGTGTTCTGACGCACCGCTGCACCCATTCGAAATCAGTCAATTTAGTAATGACCAACCATTAACCGCAAAAAATATAACGCAATATAACAAGAATGTGACAATAAAATGCGAATTATACGTCCAGTTTTTTACCAAAGACCCACGCGTGGCTGACACGTGATGGAAAATATTAAAACTGGTGTTAGTTCTGACACGCGGACTTTCCCACCAATAAATAGAAAATCTTACAACCCTATTGACACAGACTTAAACCTAATGCACTCTGAAAACAACCTTAACACAAGTAGCGCAAAGTCTAATTTCAATTGAAGAACGTTAAGACGGAACGTTTCTTAATTGCCATTGAATTAAAGAACCTGTTGCGATGTAAATAAGGTTTAATTTCGTTGTATAGTTGAATTATAAAATTAGGGTTGTCCTCAATGGTCTAAATACCGCCCCCGACGGTTATCGAATAATGCTTTGGCACGTGTCGACTGCATTTTTTATCGAATTTTTATTCCGTGCGAATGTAGAAGTGGCTGCTGGTGCGGACGTGTAATGGACCTTTTGTGAATTACTTCAAAGGTTTATCGATAGAGAAATTTCTAATATTATGCAGCCACTTACGTTTTTCATTTGGAATATTTTGCGTTTAATATTTTCCTCTTTATCATACTTTTTTAAGATAGTAAAGCGTTGATTTAAAAAAGCAATGCTACCTATATAAATGTGTTTATTTTTCGAATTTACTTAAAATTCTTTAAGATTTATACACAGGTAAACTTATAGCAAAATTGAAGATGTTATCAGAATTAATAAGTCTTAGGCATCGACATTTCTTTTCGTCATTTAAAGGGATTGCAATAGTTCCCAAAAAATTGTTTTATGTATTCGGGGGCAAATGAACCTTCGACTCACCTGATGGAAAGTGATCACCACCCATGAACATCCTCAATACTAGAGGATCTGTAGATGCGTTGCCGGCCTTTAATTAGAACAGAATAACAGAACTCTCAAGAAACCTTTAAAAAAAATCTGTATTCTTAAACAAAGCGAGTACAAACAAGATTGAACTCAAACATTGATTTTATGAATAGTTGTAGGTCTATCATTCGTTAAATATCGAATGCTCTTGATATTTATTTGTTCTAGTTCTAGTAAGTAACAAAATGCAGTAAAGGAAATATTAAGACCTGCCAGCCTAGCATGACAATCACGACAAAATTTTGCCGACCGTTTTCTCGTGTTTTAATAGATTATCTCTTTATGTCTTCCGGGTCTAACATGACACACTTAAAACTCGACTTCTAATGTCAAAAGTAGATATTTGTCGATCGAGATACCTTGCCTATCAAAGTTGTCGATCGAGATATCTTATATCTTAGTTTGTCTTCACTCGTTCGCGAGATATCTCTAGATGCAAGGTGGGCTGATGAAGTATTGAATCGAAACTGGATACTTGATCATCAGCGTTTGCTAACGTACTCCCTCGTCGCCTAATTAATAAAATTTTTGGCGGGCTCGTTGGCGCCTACGGTAGATCACCTGTCGAGCTAATCGATGGGTCGTGAGTACGAATCCCACCGGGACCAAATATTTACAATTTTCTATAAGCATGTTTTCCGCACATCTGGTAACTTCGGGCATTGATCGGGTGGGAGGAATATCTAAATTCCGACCGGGTAACGAACCACCGTTCATAGATGGAAAAACCGTGAAGTGCACATTGCGCGTTTCGGTTTCAATCTATGGATTTCCGAATGCTCGAAGTAAAGAGTGGGTCGACAGCGCATTGCATCATTGACTGATGTTCTGTGGCTGAGGTACCTACCATCAAGTGAACCTCATAATCGTCTGTCGATATCTGACATAAAAAAAAATGTTAGAAGAACAAACATTTAACTATCAATATCATATAATCATTAAAAACAAACAAACAGGGCACAAACTAATCCCCATCAAGGATCGGTCCCCCAAATATCATTTCATATTTTGATTATGATATCAATGTCACCCACTCGCAATGCACTTTTTATTTCCTTTGTCCGATAATACACATATTAACCTATTAAAAGTCGCGTGCCGACATAATATAATATTTCACACGTAATGGAATGATTTTATTGTTATGGATGTTTTCTTTTGTGGGAATATTGCTTTTTATGCGGATATTTTTTGTATTCATGAAATATGGTAATGCATTATATTATGATTATATTTTTTGAACGTGAAGAAAGCTGGTTATGCTCTGGATACCCCCCTTTCTCTTGTCAGAGAGCTGGAACCCATACCCACTAAACCCCACAAACGACCAACAGGTCTCACCATGATAATAGGGCCCAAGTTATCCAACTAAGAGTATTCGAGCTGGGACCCCGTATATGATATATGAGCAAGAGCTCCTACCAATGATTTTCAACTTCGCCCGCGTTGTATCAATCAAAATCAAAACAGGTTTTGACGGGCTCGTTGGCTCGTGGGTTCGAATCCCACCGGGCCATTTTTATAGTTTTCATCAAGTCACTTCGGGCATTAAACGGGTGGGAGGAATATCTATTTTCCAACCGGTAAAGTGCTGCTCACGGTTTTTCCATGTATGAACGGTCATATATGGAAAAATCGTGTAGAGCACTTTGCGTATTTCGGTCTGTATAGGTCATAGGTCGCCAGTGCATCATGATTGATGTTCTGTGGCTGAGGTATCACCTATCATCAAGGTAACATCATACTCATCTGTCGATATCTAAGGTTAAAACAATAAAATAATCTCACTCCAATGGTAGAAGAAAAAAACGCTATACGCTTGTAGCACCTAAACCCGCCGCACAACAACTAAGCGTTATTTGATATGTACTTTTTCTTTAATCTAATCAGCTTTTTATTTGATTTTTATTTTTGTCTGTTTGTAACGAATAAACTCAAAAACTGCTGGACCGATTTTAAAAATTATTTCACCAATAGAAAGCTACATGATCCGCGAGTAATATAAGCTATTGTGTAGTACATCTACATTGCACCCGTGCGAAGCCGGGGCTTGCAATTAGTAGTTTATAAAAAAAATTGATAGTACTTACCTATAATTAAGTATGCAATCAATAAATTTATTTATATATCTCATTTTATTATAAGACTTATGAATTATGAGTAGCCAGTTGCTGTCCATAAAGGCACGGTTAGCAGTGCATAAAGGTGTATTAGTCCCAACCTTGATGTACGGAAGTGAATGTTGGGTATGGCAGAAGAAACATGAAAGTAGAATAAATGCTGTGGAAATGAGGGCCTCTCTGAAAGATAGATTAAGAAATGGCGAAATTCGAGAGCGTTGTGGAGTAAAAGACGATGTAGTGACGAGAATTGAGAAAGGTATGTTGAGGTGGTTTGGGCAATGGGCATGTAGAAAGGATGGATGAAAGTAGGGAAACGAAAAAGATTTATGAAACTGGTGTGAGTGGGAGAATCGGGAGTGGTCGACCTAGGCGAACGTACCTCGATCAGATCGGGGACGTTCTGCAAAAGGGCCAGATCAAAAGTACTCGTAACCGTCGAGTGTGTATGAAAGCATTGATGAAAGTAGAAGAAGCGAAAGTGGTATGTAAGGATCGGAGCATATGGAATTCCGTGATCTCTGCCTACCCCAATGGGAAAGAGGCGTGATGTATATGTATGTATGTATGTACTTATGAATTTCAATATATAATAATCTAGAGTCAACGCCACCACTCAATTTCTAATTCCGATAGCCGCAGCGCGTATCAAAATGTTGTTAGTAAGAAGTGTAACTTTTCCTTACATCCCATCAACTTGATATTTCTCGACTTCCCAATAATGTTTTGCCCATAATAAACTCGTATCGCGCATTCCTGACAAACAACAAGGTGATAGAGCTGTCACGTTTAGTTCCAGACTTCACCGTGGGACTTGATTCGTGACTATAGACTACGTTATTTAGTACTACCTAAATGTTTCATAGTCGATTAAAACTGCTATGTCACGCCTCATTAGAGCTTGAAAACTGCGACAAATCCGTTGGAATTGAGACGTCTGCATAAGCGGCAATAGTGACTGGCGCTAATCCGAAACGCGGGGCCGACACGTGGCGCAACTGTCGCCCGCCACACGCCGCGTGTTGGCCAACTGCGTGCGACAGTTCCTCATTAATTACTGAGAACAGACATGAGCTGGTGTTTTTTGATTTTGAAAGATTTGATGGGACGTGTGATTAATATGACAAATCGATATGAGGGATATTTACAATTTAAGTTTTTCGATCATTCCGATTCGTAGATAACGGCTAAAGGATGTTGGTGGAGTGGTTAGAGCAATGGTTAAGCTAGTAAAAACGCGGGTTTGATCTCTACTCAGTCCGATAAACATATCCTTCCAATTAATATTACATGCAAATGTTTACGAATTGACTACCTCATTAGATTAGTGGTACGCGCGCTTCGTTTATCACCAGATGCAGCGGGTTCGAATCCCGGAGAAACAAAAATAGTTTTTTTCGGTCGGGCAGAGCACAGAAGACTCATCACCTGCTTGCCTGTAAAGAAAAATAATTAGTGAAACAAATACAGAAATGTGTTTGCCCCATGCCCCACTGATAAACTGCCGTTATCTTACCAAAAGGAAATGCCAACAAAAATATAAATTGTAAAAAAACCAAGTCTTGCAACTCAGTTCCTCTATGGTAAAAAGTTGTGAGATCCATATAATACCAAGTCGGTCAATTTATTCAGTCTCTACTGAAGGATCCTTCTGTCTTAAGTTATTACGTAATTAGCTAACCTAACAAAATCTTATAGTGACTATATCAATATCAATATTAAAAATCTCTTACGTTTAAAATAAACAGATTTACTCGGCCATCGCATGAAAACACAATGTATCCCATAAGTAATACATCTTATCTATATATATACATATAATAAAAGTACATATAATAAAAGAGTAGGATCGAAATTACGCTTCACTAAATATTTTTACCAGAAATTAAGAGGGGTGATAAAAGAAGGGTAGCAGAATGCATAAATGCAATTTTTAAGATTCTTGTCTGTCTGTCTGTCTGTCCGTCTGTCTGTCTGTCTGTCTGTTTGTTCACGCTAATCTCCGAAGATACTGAACCGATTATCATGCAATTTACACAAATATATTAAGGAAAGCCCGGGGCAACATATAGGCTTTGTTTTATCGAAATCGGTTATCGGAAAGAAAAGTTATCATCATTTAAATATTATTTTAAAGACACCATATCACCAAATTTCAATGCAAACTGACTCGCGTTGAACTTTTTCGAATTGTCAGATGTCAATCACAGTCTGATATGTAAATGAAATAGTTTGATTATTTCGCCATTTCCAATATGTATTCGTAGAATAGTGGATATGCAATTATGCAGTCCCATAGCGTAGCTTTTGATGCGAGTTCGAATCTGAAGTTGAAATGAAAGAAATATTTTTTTGTATTTATTTATTTATTTTTTGAAAGAACTATATTATAACAAAAATAGAAAATGTATTATTGAAATATTATATGAAAAAGTATTACTTATGAGACCATTTTCATTATTATCAATCCTTTCTCTTAAACAGAATTACGATTATTCGACATTGCTTTTTTGCTTCCATATCTTAGAGGCACATATCTGGATTTTGGTCACGTAAAATTTAATTAATATGAATCTCCCTAAAGTTTCTTTAAAGTGAGGCTAATTATTTCAACGATTGAATTTCAAATCATCCTTCGAACCCCAATCTCAACCACCATTAAACATGTCGATAACATGGTGCAAAAGCAACCGTCAATGACTAATTTGATAGCTCTTTCCCAAAAGAAATCACCAAGTACAGAGGATGGAGGATATGTCATATGAAGAAAGCTTGCTCAAAAGCTCAGCTTAAAGTGAACCCCACTCGAACGAAGTCGCGGGCATCAGCTAGTATTAAATAAAATACTGTATACTGGATTAAAACGCGATTTATTATTTATATTGTTTAAATTATTTATCCCGACGTTTCGGATACTTTTCAGCAACCGTGGTCGCGGGGAGACAGGACAGAGACGGTTGCTGAAAAGCATCCGAAACGTCGGGATAAATAATTTAAACAATATAAATAATAAATCGCGTTTAATCCGGTATACAGTATTTTATTTAAATGTGTGATACTCGCGTTAATAAAAGACAATATTATAATACATATTATATTAAATTAGATTGTTTAGCGACAGAAAAATGACACTCATGTGCCGAATTTCGCAAAATAATTTCAAAATGTAACAAAATACTATGTTATGACTTCAAGTAATATTCTCGAAATCTATTAATAAAACCGAATTGATTTAAATCAAAACACAATACAAACTATATGGACTTAAAAAAGCAATTGTAGTCTGGCGAGCGATTACGCCGTCATATAGCACGCATGGCCAGAGACGCAAATTGTTCCCTAACCTGATTACAACTACTCCACATTGTCTTTATCCCCTCGTACAGTCGCCCAATACAATTTACTACTGTGGTATGAATATCTTTTGGATGATGGATGAAAAACGTTTGCATGTAGCTGAGATGAGAATGCTGAGGAGGCAAGATATGAAATGACTATATAAGAGGAAGTTTGAGAGTAGCGTGAGTGAATTAAAAATTTAAAGGTAATCGTTTGGCTTGGTGTGGGTATGTTATGATGAGAGATGGGCATGTATCTAAAAAGTTTTAAATATGAAAGTGGATGAGTATATATATATAAATTAGAGAGGCCAAAAAACATGGATTGACTGTGTGAAGAATGATATGTGTTGAGAGGTGTGACTGATGATATGGCGAGTGAAAGGAGAATTCTCTCCTAAAAAAAGACATATGGCAGACATAAAGGCATACTGCGCCGACCCCAAATAAAAAAAGGGAACAAGGCAGGAAAAAGAAGAAGAATATATTAATAATTTTATCGAAATATCTTTTATATCCTAACAATATTCAAATTATTAAAAAGTAGTTTTATTACTACAACTATAGGAAATACCTACATATTATATAAGTGCAATTCTCAAGAGTGCAATTAATGTGGTATCATTTTATATATCGTTTTTGGTAATATTATTATTATATAGGCATTTTTAACAACAACGTAAAGCATTTAGTATATCATAGAAAATATTAATGATCATCATGCAATTATTAATATAGGATCAAACAAAATGATTTTATTGCCATATAAATAGAAGCCGCAGTATTCAATAAGGATTATAATTAATGTAAGAGGGAGCAACGCAGGGAGCTCGCAATAGTCTCTAATTTGATTTAGTTGTGATCTCATTTGTCTGTGCGTTTGTCCTTAGGGGGTATGTTAACTGTATAGTGATCCAACGCATTGTCAACGCTTTAGGTAAATCTATATATATATCTTTAAATCACAATATATATAAAACAAAATGGTGTTAGTTACACCATGCATAACTCAAAAACGGCTGCACCAATTATAATGATCTGTTATTCGTGGGAATCGTATACGACTAATATACGCCGAATAGCAGAATAACAAATATAAAATGTGTTTCTATTTCACTAATAAAGATTATTATAAATAATATCGGGAAACATCACGACAAAAAAAAATCAGGTTTTTACTGGAGCAGTTGGGTAACCTGATAATAACACTAGTTTACAGTGTATCTGTTGCCGATACAATTTTTGCTGTTGTCGACTACTTATGATATGCTAGTTTCAAATATATAAGTAGATATTTTTTATCAGCTCTAGTTTATGAGTTCTTGGTAGTAACGGTCAAAAATGAAAAATACGAGTATTTACTAGGAAAAAATATTATAAAAGAACTTAAACAATCGTTGAGCTGCAAAAAACTTCGCTTTAAAGTTCTTCTCTTATGTGTGGACTTAGGAAAGTAACGTATAAGGCACCAGAATTAGTCAGACATCCAAAAAAACTCTGATAACGCTCCTCTACGACGCGTGTATCTTGATGCATACGCTCTCCCTGCTTTTCGCTCAGGTTTCCTATTTTTTTTTGGAAACCTGTCTAGGTGACTGCAGAGGAAGTGGAATTTAATGCTCATATTGCATCCCAGAGTTTTTAATTGTAAAAGCAGGTCTGTAGAAGACAGTATAATTTTCTGACTTTCTGTTTCTGAGAAAATTCTGCATCATCGATACGAAAGCTGTCCATGCTCTTAATTCAAGCTTACTCATAGAATTTATAAATTCAGTATCTTTGGAAGTTGTATAATATGGGGTCTGTCAAAAATACTGGCTTTAATATTTTTCATAGTGAGCTGAGCAAAATTTGTGGCAAATGTAGGAAAAGTAGATCCCATTTTTATCGAGTGCATTAAAAAACTGTTTCATGATTCTCATTTGAATATGTAGTGGCGGCAAAATAATTCTATTACGAGCTACTAGTTAGTTTTAGACTAAATATTGCTGCCCACTAACCAAACCATAAGTAACAGTCATTCCATTGACATAGTATAAGTTGATCGAAGAGTCATTCAAATAAGTTCGTGGTTCTACCCAAATGGTTGGAGTTCTAAATTTAAAACTACCTTTTTTTCTGCCTTTCCATAATCTTAAATATTCAACACCCTATTTACAAACACAATCAGGAGCCGAAGACTTGTAATTTTTATCCAGCGATATCCCAAAGTAGAAAAAATAGGAGTTTTTAACGCACTCTGATACACCTTTTCTATATTTTTTAGCACATATTCTCCACATATATAGCAAAAATAATATTGGTAATTTAAACAACCTCTGCTTGAACCACTCATGTCGCAAAAACTTATGAAATTAATTTTTACACACTGAAACACCCACGTTATTAACGAATAAATCAGCATAAATGATGAACGTCGAAAACAAAAATATTCGAGCTGCTCAAAATTTTCTGAGGGTATATTTGAAAAGACCATGTCATAAGTAAACGAAATCACCCACAAAATTCACAGCAACAGACAAAAAGTTAAATTTTGTAAACTAGTGTAATTAGTAATCATCACCGCCCATGGGTAACCGTGACTTAAACGTCTTAGATGCGTTGTCGGCCTTTTAAAAACTTATATATTTCTTAAAACCAACGTAGTTGTAGTCAGATGGAAACATTAAAATATAATCATTATTCATAGGACTTAGCCTGTTTCGCATCGATCTCTGCATCTCCAACAATAAATTGAAAAATAGCAATACTTCTTTAAAAAATATATTTCCTCCACGTCCCTATCGGCATGAAATGGAATTCCAGAATCAATTTGTCTACAGCTCTACTAAACAAATAGTCAGGTGAAACATCATAGATTAATATATTTCCATTTCAGAAATATCAACTTTTTTTTGTAAATTCATCAGAAATGTGATATCTATATAAAACTAAACCTTTAAATACATACCTTTGATGAAAAGACCATTGAACGAATGATGTGTTGAAATCTAGGCTAACTTTCCTCTCACTTACAAAATGTTTTAGTAAAAAAATATACTTATACAACACTTTTGTACACGTGATGTTAATATACCTAAGTAATACAAATCGTTGAAGATAAAGTTTTTATACTTTTAAAAAAATCACTCCCTCATGATGACAAACAATATTTTACGTTTATATTAATTAAGTACACCTAATATTATAAGTAACTAGCGATCCGCCCCGGCTTCGCACGGGTGCAATTTAGATGTACTATACAAAATAGTCTATGTTCCTCGCTGATAATGTAGCTAGAAATAGTTTTAAAAATCGGTCGTTAATTATAAAGTGGAATGTTTGTGTTTTTGTATATTTGTAACCAATAAACTCAAAAACTACTGGACCGATTTTAATCATTATTTTACCAATAGAAAGCTACATTATCAGCGAGTACCATTAGTGTATAATTCATCTAAATTGCTCCGGTACAAAGCTAGTTGTGTGCTAGTTTAAAATGTTTAGTTACTTTCATTTCTGATGAATAACCGTATTCCATTCTAAAGAATATATAAAACCTTTCATATGTTAATGCATGAACAACAATGCCGTGTCTCCGAAACTTCTCTGTGACAAGCGGTGTCTGCAGCCAACGTGAAATCAGTTGAAGCCTAGGTTTAGTAAATTTGCTAAATTTTAAGTCTCCGCCGGTTTCTTGGGGAACGCTATGCAAATTTTATTCGTGGAATACCTACTGGGATTTTAAACGCTACGTTTTATTCATTCTAATGTCTTATTCTTTATTTTAGTAATACTTTAGTATTTCAGAGTAGTTAGTATTTATTTATATTTGTAAGTAATAATTCGACAAATTAGAGACAAAATCAAACATGGTGTTCTACTCATAGCTTTATAAATAAGACTTTATGGATATCTATTTACCGCGTCCCTGGCCCAGTGGTAAGCGCAATGCGCTGGCACAGGAGGTTCTAGGTTCGATTTCAAATCCCAGGGATATACATATATATTTCGGTTAGGCAGGGCACAGAATGCTGATCACCTACTTGTCTGTAAAGAAAAAAAATAGATAAGTAAAACAGACACAGAAATGGGTCTGCCCCAAAAATATAACCAGGACAGAGACAAGATAAAATACTGTGTCTACTCATGCATGCAGCTTTATTAATTAGAATGTATTTATGACAACAAAAAATCTATGTAGGTCCTAAACTTAAACGCACCATGATTCTTTTAAACTACATGGTTTAAATATTTCGAAAGTCACATAAATATTCGTGTATTCACTTATAGTATGTATATAAATTAACTTTCAACGGATCAAAATGTGATTTATTTATTACTTTCCCGACGTTACTTTCCCGGATATTTTTCAGCAAGCCTGTTCTCAGGCAGACAGCCAAAAGATGACAGCTGATTTTATTGAGATGTTTGATACTCGTATTAATAAGGACAATACTTATAATCGATATAAATTAAAATCAACGTAAGTGTGTTTGTCTTGTACTCCTAAACAATTCATCAAATTATAATGAAACTTTGGCGAATTCTGCGTGCTGCAATCAAAACACAAACACTTTAAAAACACACGTACAGCTAAAAACGCCGCGAAAATTTGCATAGTAAGTAATTTAAAGCAAAGTTGCTTTCAACAGCCAGGCAAGGGTTGTGACATGCCCAGGCAGATTGTTTGCACGCAAGGGTTTTTTGGTGCCGAGGGAAAATCCAACTCTTGAGTTTGTTTCGACGAAATGTTCCCTGATTGGATTATCAGATTTGAATAAAGTATGATCGGAGCGGGTTTGTTAGGAATTTTGTTTAGAATTAATCTCGTTGCATATTAAACATTCGATTAGGGGTTTTTGATTGATTTTTAATTACCTGTCAGGAATGACCAATGATATGCTGAAGAGTTTATTGTATTGAGTATTGGATTTGAAATTGCTTTTCGATTTCGTTTTTTTTAATTTCAGAATTGAATATAATCTATAAAAAAAATTCTTGTATTCCTCTTTGTTACAGAATAAACTTTAAAAAGTAAAATAGTTCGGTAGAACACCTGCCGTGCGCATCGATGGGTCGTGGGTTCGAATCCCACCGGGAGCAGATGCTTATAATTTTCTAGAAGCATGTTTTCCCTACGTCTGGTAACTTCGGGCATTGATCGGGTGGGAGGAATATCTAAATTCCGACCGGGTTACGAATCACCGTTCATAGATGGAAAATCCGTGAAGTGCATATTGCGCGTTTCGGTTTCAGTCTATGGATTTCCGAATGCTCGAAGTAAAAATTAACTCGACAGCGCATCATTGACTGATGTTCTGTGGCTGAGGTATCACCTACCATCAAATGAACCTCATGCTCGTCTGTCGATATCTGACATAAAAAAGAAGTTTTTTTTAGGTATAATTTATGACTTATACGTTGATATTGGTGTAGTCAAGTTCTAGTGCTCTCGACAAGAACTCCCATGTAAGAATTAATGTATGAAGTCGGTTTGCTGATAATTTTTTAGAATAATACTCTAATTTACAATTCTGTTCTCTGATTTTACAATCACTGTATTTCAATGGCATTCAATTTCCACCGCACATTGCGTAAATACACAGCCTGATATTATTTCCACAACGCATTTAAATTAGCAATTGTTGAACATATAACAATGAAGGGCACGGCTCTATTCTGTGAATTAAAAACGAGATTCGCATTGAAATTGTCGCGGATTCCGCTCGAGCGCTCGGCCAAAATGGAAACTTAACAACCGCGGTAAATAACCACAAATCATTGCGTCCTAACGCCCGGGGCGAGATTTAAATTCACGCGCGAATGTAGCCATTAGCTGTGGTTGAGTTTCCATTGTATCATATTTGGAAATGTTTTAGGAAATAACGTCAAAATTTTATATCTATACTTAAATTATAAAAATGATTTTAAAAATTCTCTCATCAATAGAAAGCTACATACTCGCAGCTTTGCACATTGGCTATTTTTACTTTTTTTTTTATATTTTTTTTTAAGCCGATGCGGTCCTTCCACCTAGCAGTATGAAATATACTTTACGACCTATTCTCATACCTATCAAATATTTGTATATACAATATATAAAAATTATAAAAATCGGTTGAGCAGTTTCGGAGGAGTACGACAACAAACACGAGATTTTTATATACATAGAAGATAATTTCTAAGTCATATTTATGTTCCATCTTCATAGGTTAGGTTTTACCGTAACAAAATGGACACAATACAAAATTCACACCCATCAAAATCAACATAACATGCATTACGCTACACTGAATCAAAAAGACAGAGGGATTGCGTGATGACGTATTATTATTTTTGAATTCATACACCGTATTTCGTTAAAATTTTACGCTCCACCTTATACACAATATTAGCTCCTATTCCGTAGACAACAGGTATTAGAATCCGATGAATGGCTTACATAAAAATGACGTCATTGTTGCACTTGTGCTGGCTGAATGTGCGGTCGGTGCGTGTCGAATTAGCGGTTTTTACAATTTGAATTACGAATCGAATTTTCTCTCGTGTCGAATTCGCTTCGAGATCTCATCGAGAATTCTGAATAGAAGTCGTTATAAAGGAACGTCAAAGAGCCGTGAGTTATGCGTCAATAATGATACTTAATATGTCAATATTTTCAGCCTAATTGGCTTTATCATTAATCATTTTATATTATTTATCAAAAGCTGCAGTGTTTTATATGGTTTATAATATATAAGGTATATAATAAACATATTTTGTATGAACAATACTTTTCTGTGTTCATGTATTTCAATAATCCGCAAGCTAAAAGAGTAGTAATATTTTAGCTTTAGTATGTATTTCCCATTAGGACGAATTATGTTAATACTTACTATTTTATCTTGTTATAGTTCACCAGTATTTGTGGTATTTATTTAAAATTAAAGACCTTTAACTTTTAGTTGACAATATTTTCTTTAGTACAATTCTTATACTGACAATTAGAAAAAAATTATCCGATTTTGTACAGTCGTTCGGAAATTATTCGGCTATATACATTTCGGCGACTTTGTTTAAAACTTACCTACCCACTTTACAATCTTTATTATGTATTGTGACTTGTTAGGCCTCTTGTTAACCACGAGAAAACGTCTCGTGTTTTCATCGATTACCCTTTTATGTTTTCCGGGCCTAACATGACACACTTAAAACTCGACTTCTAGTGTCAAAAGTTGAGATATTTGTCGATCGGGATATCTTGTCTATTAATAATCTTCTTGTCTATTAAAATTATCGATTTCGAGATACAATATATCGAGATATCTTAAAATAAAAATAAAATCGGTCGAGTAGTTTCTGAGTTAAATCGTAACAAACAAAAAAATCTTTCCTCTTTATAATATTAGTTAGTTAATCCAAATTGCAAACAAATACCATAATAATATGCCATTACTTGCAATAAAGTGCTTAATATTATGCAATTCCAGCAATTGTTTCGTAACCTGGCACTCCCGTGGTTTCCGCGCCATTTCGCACCGGATGTGACGTCACGGACAATGGATGACGTCCGCATCCGGCGCCTGCGCATCCCAGCTAATGTCGCGGATATATCCGAATGCAATTGACGCGCTCTTCAAGTTGTGGTTAATGACAAAGTTAATAGCTCTTTAGTGCCCTTTAAGTAACTTTAATGGGTGATAAATGGAAATCACTCACCATCAGAAATTTAGATTTAAGCAAATAACAAGTTGAAACCAAAATGAATCAATAATGTTAATCCTTCTTGACATTATAATAAAAATTTATTTAAATATATTGTCGAACTATTAAATAGTTTTTATTATATTAAATGCTTGACATATTTTGTACAAATAACTATAAATACCTATTAGAAAATACAATTAGCTATTGGTATATGGCTGTAATAATACAATTAGTTATTAGTATCCAAACAACATTATACCTATGCGAAAAAATAACTTAAAATAATAATATTTTACATACACATCAATTACAAGGATACATATGAAACTGAGTATACAAAATACACATCATCTATCTAAATAATGTTATCTATCTAAATAATAGTATACCAATACAAAAGATAGCCTATGTATTCCGAATCAAGAGATTACCGCCTACAACTTCACAAAGTCACAAACTTTATCTCTTTATAATATTAGTATTGATATGTCATTCTTATGTACGTGTGCATATCACTGAAATCCTCCTAAACCATTCGAGCGATTTTGCTGAATTTTGGCAGGACGTCTGTCGCTTGCGCTAGTATATAAATATTTCGACCATCCCTACATTTTTTCCCTAGTTTTTTTAAATAATTAAATCAATATTTATTCAAGACAGAGTATACTGTTCTGCATAATGAGATGAACATGTCAACAAACAGACTAGACCTAATCCTGTAGAAGTTCATTAAGTAACCGTTTTAGATGTTAAATAAACATTGAAATATTATTGAATAACTGGACGGTGTTATGCAACACTAACAAATAATATGTCGTAATATTTGTTAGTGTTGCATAACACATATTTTTAGTTATTACAAAAAAGTTATTACATAACATAGTTTTTTCATAGATTATATTATGTTTAAAGTATAGATTATTTATTAATTGTAGCATTTTTATATCGTTTTAATTTGTATATATAAATTGGTATTCAATCTATTAAAATAATGCCTTTTGATTATTACTTTTACATCTCCACTTATATTTACTGACTTCAAACCAATTTAATAAATAGATAGAAATATATAAATTTATTCAAAGATTCACACACACAAATCTAGACAAATAACAAGCAATTCCCAAGCATAATTTAATAGCTTAAAGTTTTAAATCTAAATTCTATAAATTAACACCTTATATGAGAGTTAAAAAATACAACAAAAAAAAACAATCTATGCGGTAGTACGCTAAATAAATCTGCAATTGGAAATCATAAAATAATATAATATTAAAAAGGATTATGAGGCTTCTGTCTGCATAAAGCCATCCAAGCACCCCATAGATTTAGAACGCTAATCAGGGAGGGTGAAAACTACCCCTTGCGACGCAAGTGTTAAAAACACAATGAGAAACATAATTCGTAACAAAATAACATAAAAATCGAATCAAAACCAATCTTAAACCTTATTCCCAATAGCATAAGGGCTTTAGTTAATTTAGAAATGATATTGAGAAGTTTGTGTGTATGATTCGTAACGCCTTTAAAGTGTCATATCATTCATTGCGATATAAATACATATTTTTCAATTGCCATATTATACTAAAGTATAAAGGGTGTGTA
Organism: Anthocharis cardamines; assembly: GCA_905404175.1. Classification (NCBI taxonomy): domain Eukaryota; kingdom Metazoa; phylum Arthropoda; class Insecta; order Lepidoptera; family Pieridae; genus Anthocharis; species Anthocharis cardamines. Next base: position 4,332,266 of record FR989971.1, on the reverse strand, counting down.
CATTTTCATTATAGCGTGATAGCATTCTGAGTGTCATTGATATGAGTGTTTTGAATTTAAATTTCATTTGTAATGATATGTTTATAGTCTATGATAAAAAAAGTTTTTTATCCATACTACTATTATAAACAGGAAAAAATTGTATTTTTGTATGTTATGAATAAAGTCAAAAACTACTGGACCGATTTTAAAAATTCTTTCACCAATAAAAAGCTACATTATTAGCGAGTAATATAGGCTATTTTTTGTGTATAATACATACATTGCACCCGTGTGAAGCCGGGGCGCGTTGCTTATGTTAGATATAGACAGACGAGCATAAAGTTCACTTGATGGTAGGTGATACCTCAGCCACAGAACATCAGTTAATGATGCGCTGTCGATCTACTCTATTATAATAGAGAGATGTTTTTGAAGGTGGTGAGGTGATCTAGACAACGACGGGCTCGGTTGCGCGTTCGGTAGAACACCTGCTGTGCGCATCGATGGGTCATGGGTTCGAATCCCACCGGGACGACATGTTTTTAATTTTCTGTAAGCGTATCTTCCCGACGTCTGGTAACTTCGGGCATTGAACGGGTGCGAGGAATATCGAAATTCCGATCGGATAATGAACCGCCGTTCATAGATGGAAAAACCGTGAAGTGCATATTGCGTCTCAGTCTATGGATTTCCGAACACTCGTAAAAAGTAGGTCGACAGTGCATCATTGACTGATGTTATATGGCTGAGTTATCACCTGCCATCAAGTGAACCTCATGCTCGCCTGTCAATATCTAACATAAAAAAAGACAATTGACACACTGTAGCTAGGAAAAACAGGGTAAAAACGGTATACCTACATGCCTTCTGTCCTCAGCATTGACTTTCAGGTGTCCATCTGCTCGCATACCCTATATAGAAAAACAATTATTTCTTACTTAACTCACTTTTTAAATTATTCCATACTTATTCCTCAGTATGACGCTACCAGAATAGTCACGTGTGAAGACCTAAAATTGATGGTATATACAAGTCGGCATCTTGTTTCACTATCGATATTCGAAAAAGGAACGAAGTTGTCGAACTGTGTTCGAAATACAAATTCTACTATACTATACTAATAAATAATATACATAGAACTTTTGAAATTGGAACAGTTTATAAAAAAACTTGTTGTAATATGCAAAAAGTAATTCAAATTGAAATAGAGACCCCCAAAGGTCGTATATTAGGAGTAATATTTTAAAGGCACGTGCCGGAAACGGACACAGCGGGTTAGGCGGGCTGGGCGGGCGGACGTCATCTATTACACACTGTTATCTCGATTCAGACCTTTAAAATTGCGTAACCAATTTCTTTTAATGATTGAAATATTATGCATATAAATTCTTACTGAGAAGCTACATAGTTAACTAAATAGAAAATTATTATTTTGAGTACACAATTTTCAATTCAATTGCAAAATATTTATTCAAAACTATTGAAAAAAACAATCGTTTGACATATTTTAATAGATAAAATTACGGCGTATTATTGATTCATCTCTTATCTCAGGCTAAGATAAAAGGTACCATTGCGTTAGTTTGCCGATATGCACTAATAGCCAATTTTCTAACTATAGGTTATGTGGCTAAAACGTCTAAGCTTATTGAAAAAACAGAAACAGACATATAAACATATCACACCTATAGAATTAACCTAACTCAACATTTTGTCAAAATTAATTTATAATAACTCCTCGTACCTTACTCGTATATCTACAATCTTCATACTACATAAAAATCGCCATGAAATCATGAAAAGTATGACATAAAAGGCTAGCTGCTAGGCTCACCTACTCAGACTGTTAGAAATCCGCTACTGTTAAAGGTGTGAAATATGCTCTGTCTCTTAGGAAATACGAAAACTTATTTGGTATAAGTTATTTTTTATGTTCGATGTCGACAGACGAGCATGCGGTTAACATGATGAATATCTCAGCCACAGAACATCAGTTAATCATGCGCTGTCAACCTACTTTTTACTTCGATTATTTGGAAATCCATAGACTGAAACCGAAACGCGCAATGTGCACTTCACGGTTTTTTCATCTATGCACGGTGGTCGTTACCCGATCGGAATTTCGATATTCCTCCCACCCGATCAATATCCGAAGTTATCAAACGTGGGGAAGACATGTTTACAGAAACTTATAAACATGTCGACCCATTGATGCGTACGGCGGGTTTCTACCGAACGTGCCAACGAGCCCGTCCAATATATAAATTAATATATTATTATTATGCTTATTTAGAGTCCGACGAAATTTAATGACCATCAGAAGTATAGTTCGTTCGTCTTTTATCTATGATTGAATTAGCTTATTCACTCCTCACCATAGTGTGCAATGAAATATGAAGAAAAATAATTAATCGAAGGGAAGCACGCGCTATAAATTGCATGTAACTGGCATATCTAACGAAGTGTTAACGGTAATCGCATCAGAGCGCTGCACATCTGTTCCCTGGCTTACCAACTAAATACATACAATCTGTAATCCTATGTGTTATACTTTGGTCTTAACGTTGCATTGGAACTAAATAGCAGTGCTATTCTATAGACTGTGTTTCAATCGCATAATAAATTCAAAGATTTTTGTTTAATTATTACAAACTTTAGAATCTCGCTCTCGCTCTTTATTTGTACCAGTATACATAGGACCCGTCGCTATACTTTTAATAAAACAGTATTTTTAATTACACAAATACAGTACACACACACGGACTAGTTAGCACGTTTGGTAACCTACCTTACACTCCGATGGGTCATGGGTTCGAATACCATCCGGACGACATGTTTATAATTTTCTGTCAGCATATCTTCCCCACGTCTGGTAACTTCGGGCATTGAACAGGTGGGAGGAACATCTTAATTCCGACCAGGTAAAAACCACCTTTCATACATGGAAAAACCGGAAAATGCACAATGCGCGTTTTGGTCTCGATTTAAATAGTAGGTCAACAGCGCATCATTGACTGATGTTCTGTGGCTGGGGTACCTCATGATCGTCTGTCACTATCTTACATATATGTACTATACAAAAAAAATCCTATGTTTCTCGCTGATAATAAAGCTTTCTATTGGTGAAAGAATTTTTAAAATCGGTACCGTAAATCATGAGTTTACCCCCTGTAACCACACAAATACCTCTTTATAATATTATTATAAATATAGACTAAAAGAAATTAAATAACATACTTATAAGAATTATACGTCGTTTGTGTTTTTACCAAGAAACTGCATCGATTTTGAATATTATAATATGAAAGCTCGACTCCTGAGAAAGTATACCCAAACCCAACTATATTCTATCGTTTACCAATAGACACATCTCTACTACTAAATAAATAAACGTATATAAAAATATATCACAGACAAAATTCAAATATCAAAGAATACGCTATATATATAAGCTAACTACGATGAGCGCTTATAATATAGCCATTTTAATAACAATGCACTAGCACAATGCCGCGGCGTCGCTCGCTCCACTGGTTTTCAATCCATTCGCATTTTTACTCCATTCTGTTTCCATTCGCCGTGCATTATTGTAGGAAATGAAAAGATCTCTGTATTTTTTCCTTAGCCACGGATTAGTCCGAGATAGCGAGTGCTTTTTGCTTTATTTGTGAGGGCCTGATGAGTAGTTAGGGGTTCACTTTGACGTTTGTTTTTGTAGCCGACCTCGCGCTCGTTTTGAGGTGTTTGTAAAAGTATCAAGCGCATGTACGTTTTTATTCCGAAAAAGCGGAGTTTCGTGTATCGTACATTTTTGAATATTTTGTAAATAGGTGAATGCCCGAATCGTCTAGTAAGGCACGAGGCATACATTTATGTGTCTGTTTCACTGATTATTTTATATATGTATATTCTATGCCCTGCCTGACTGAAACGACTTTTTGGAGTATAGGGCACACTCATTTGTTTCACTTGTGTGGAATGACAAGATTAGATAAGATAAGAAATGATTATATAAGAGGAAGTATGAGAGTAGCGCCAGTGATTGTAAAATTGAAACCTTTCAATATTATAATCACTGGCGCTACTAACTTTTATCCTTACTATTATTTTTGCCTAATCGTTTGGCTTGGTATGGACATATTATGAGGGATGAAAAGCATACAAAAGCGATAACTAAGAAAAAATGCACTATGGCTGTAATACTATTCAATAATCTTAAGATTACGAGTCCATAATCAATATACACAAAATTTCATTAGTCTATATATATAAAAGAAAGTTGTGTTAGTTACACCACTTATAACTCAAGAACGCCTGCACCGATTTTAACGATATCTTATTTGTTGGATTCCTCTATGTCGGGAATAAGACATAGGCTATTAAAATATTGGAAAAAATCAGGAAAAAAATATATGCATAAAATTAATTATAAAATAAATTAGATTCGAAACTCCGCCATCTTGACAGCTCACGTCATGCATTCTTAGCTTTTTTGAAATAACAGATTTCGAAGCCAAAATTGTGGCAGAACAACGTCTGCGGGGTCCACTAGTATTCTTATAAAAAAAACCTTGACCAATTAGCAGTCGTATTAGATAATCACCGCGCAAATATAAGCTTCTACTTGGACTAAAAACAATGAAAATCTTTATTATTAATCTCATTTCTCTTTGACTATAATTGGAACTGAATTTATATAGCATAATTAACACTAAGGAGCTCCATAAAGTTAGTATACAAAGCCATATCTTTCAAGTTTCACAGAAATTTTCAGACTTCGCCATACTCAGCCATTAACCTAAAACCTCTCAACAATCTCCCATCCGCCAAATCCTTGGAAAAACTTTTAGCATTCCTGTCCGGGAGGTTCTGCATAGCAATCTTCCAAATGCATTTCCAAATGGGCGTGGTCTATATCAGCCAATGTGCAGTCAGGCGATATGTAGTACATCCACTTTTCTAGAACCCACCCTGCTCCCCCCGCACCATACAAAATAGATACCAACGGTACAACAACGCGAATTTCCTAGGTTCAACTTATAATGGTTAGGTAATAAGCTCCGCCCATCGGCACGCTCCGCTGCTTCCGCTGTAAGTTGAAAAGAGATGGAAAGCTGAATTAGAAAGAGATAAACGAGAATTTTCTTTAAGATAGTTTGTCAGACAATGTTAGTATATAAGAACTGTTGACAATGTGTTGGTATGTAAATGAGATGGTTATTTACGATTGGATGGCCCGAGTTCTCAGTAGATTGGTGTCACGACTGAAATATGTGAAAACTTACGCTGGCAGAAGAATATTGTATTACAGCAATGCCTTTAAACTTGGATTCTTTGCTTATTCATTAATTTATACAGCTGCAAGAAGTAAAAAAAGTATTTTGAACAGACCTTTATTGTAGATTTTCTTTAGAAAATATTTTTAATTTACTAATTATATCTAGAAGTAGGATATTCATTATCTCTTATGTGATGCTCCAGTTATGTAGACCCAGAAAGATATTCATTACGTAGGTATTTGTTATTTTCTCAATCTTTTTCATTGCTGAAGTATGTTTATAGTGTTGAAATTATGTTTTTGAAAAAATATAGAGTACTTATGTATTTAAAAGTTAAACAAAACGCTATAATAGAAATTTTATTACTTTTAATAACTATGTTAATACATTTTCGTCTTTTAGAGGGAAGTTTTTGATTATATAATGCAATAGCAATGATATTTCGATCAAAAAAAACATGTAGTATGGGGATGCAGATACTTATGTCATCAGGTATAGCTATTATATCTCTAACTGCAAAATCACAAAACAATATGTTACCTACCAATGTTCAGAAGTCAACAAGCCGATTCCTATCGGCTTCGCTTTGTTTTACCCAATACCTAATCTACTACAAAACTTGAAAAATGTATAAGAACAAGAATACGTAATAATGTATGATTTAAGTAAAATGCAATTCATTATTTATAAAAGTTATTAAAATAAAATATTAGTTATTACTGGGCTACAATAAATCTTGTAAATGTTAACTTAACTCATATCTTACAATCTAAACTTAACTAAATACACTTATACAATAATATTGTCTTTTATTAACGCGAGTATCACTCATTTAAATAAAATACTGTATACCGGATTAAAACGCGATTTATTATTTATATTGTTGACAGCCGTGTCTCCCGCGACCACGGTTGATGTAAAGCATCCGAAACGTCGGGATAAATAATTTAAACAATATAAATAATAAATCGCATTTTAATCCGGTATACAGTATTTTATTTAAACACTTATACAATATCTCTCAACTCAGTTCGCTTCGTAAAGGCCTGCTTCTCCTAAGAACTCTATCTCATGTTACTCTTCTCCAGTAGGATCCAGCGGTTATTTTTGTTGCGGTTTGTATTTAAAGAGTAGTTTAATGATAAGAATTATCACACAATTTAAATAACAGGATGTTTTAAAGTAATATAAATCTCAAGCAAGTGCAGTTAAGAAACTCTTATTATAATACTTTTGCGGCACAATGTTTCTCAGTTTTTACGACGCGGGTAAAATACGGTTATGGCCATAGTTACCCCACGTTGGGGCGCGGAGAGCCGACCCTCTTAAATTGTAATATTTTGGTTGTAAAACGGAGACGTCAGTGCAGTTTGAAAAGAAATAGAATAAGTTTGAAACGGTCGTAAGATATGCTAATTATGTGCGTGTTTTTTATTCAGACTTTGATAAACGAGCGTAAGGGTAATGTGAAGGTATATGATATGCTTCAGCTATATAGGGCTTTTCTATGAACGGTGAACGATCCACACGGAATTAAGATATTTCTCTCAATAGACAAACCAATAGAACATTAACAGATTGCAGAACTATCAGAAGTCGAATCCGTGACCCTTGGATGCATTAACCATTATTTCAACTAACCTACTCGTATCTAATGAATTTTAGAATTAATCATAATTCTCGTGATATATTTTATTTGTTAATAAAACTTATAAAAATTTGGATTCGTATATGTCCCGAGAATTACTATTAAATAAAAAATTATGCAGAAAATGAGAATGGCGGAGTTCCGAATCTAATTTATTTCAAAATTATGAAATAAATTAGATTCGGAACTCCGCCATCCGCAATTGACAGCTCACCTCACGCACGCTTATTGTTTTTTTTTTTTTGTAATAATTGATGTCCACTGCAAATCTATACAACATGAATGGGAAAATAGCATTTTCAAATCTAGATACATTGTTTTTATTTTTGAAATCCACAAACGTCACTAGCGGACATAATATTATATTGTACTAATCGCTGTATAAAACACATTAACATTTTATACTGCATAGGATAAACTTTTAGGTCAGCTTCAAAATAGACATAATTTAACATAGTTTGTACGGGCACAATAAAAGTTTTGAGTTTGGGTTTACCTCATTTGTTTACACATTTACCCCCTGGAAAATATCTTGCCACTGTCTAAGTCACTTATTACTTACTAGCAACGCGCCGCAGCTTCACACGAGTGCAATATAGATGCACAAAAAATTACGTTCCTCGCTGATAATGTAGCTTTCTATTGGTGAAATAATTTTTAAAATCGGTCCAGTACTTTTCGAGTTTATTCGTAACATACAAAAATACAACTATTTCATCTTTATAATATTAGTACCTATAGATAATGATAAAACATCCATAGAAATCAAAGATATTCATCAGCTGTATGTAAACTAGAATGCAGTCGACGGACAGAGTGAGTGATTCTTTGCACATAAGTGCATGTAATGGTATATGGATCAACCGCACTAAATCTGTCGGCGCGGCATCGACCATTACTGCTAATGACTTCGGTACGGTACCTGTTTCCGTAGGGTTACCAGTTATATTTTTAATTAAAATAAATACACGTTTCCATAATATTGTCTTTTATTAACGCGAGTCGCGTGTTTTTTACCGCAGACTGTCTTTACCAGATAGACCAGTCTGCCGCGATCACGGTTACTGAAACATATGAGACGACCGCGACGGCATAAATAAATAATACATATAAATAATAAATCGCGTTTTATTTCTTTTGCTTCCCCGGGATTCGAACTTGGGACCTCCGGTGCTTAACGAATCTCGCGGAGCACTGAGCCACAAAGGCGGTCGTAAATGTATGTATTAATTAATATAATTGTGACAGTGAATATTTTTTCTCTCGCACTCTTATCTCTCTCGTTCTACTCTCTCTAATAAATGAATGTATCACTGTAATTATATTGGTTGACAACCCTATCCTGTACTAGTGCGATGCATCAATGCATCCGGCATATTGCGAATACATACTCGTATAGCATAACATCGCTACTGCCTCTTGCCTCTGATTGGATTTGTACTGACGTTGATTCCAGCCGTATTCATACTATAATTGATTAATATCAAGGAGCAAATGTTCATTTAATTTAAATACGGTGTACATTTAGATTATTAATTTTCATAATATACCTAGTACCTACTTGTTAAAAGAAATACTTTGGCCATTTGTTATATAATTGAGATATTCATATAACATTATGAGAAAAAAAAATACATTGATTAACTGAACATTTTTTAATACTATAAAAACTATATATTATGAACATTGAACATGTAACACAACATGTGTAGTAATCAAAATTGAGCGTTAAAAGTGTTCCTTTCTTTCATATAATGTACATACATACAGTGGCGGGACTACCATACAAGCCCAAAAGCCCGTCTTACCGATTTAACCATAATACGTGTTTATATATTTGTATAACTTATTTAATTACGTAATCGTTTAAGTTATATATGACTAATGACATTAGTATATTTCTTTTTAATGCATTAATAAGGCAAAACAGGCGTTTCGGCTTGTATAGTGGTCCCGCCACTACATACATTCATATTATATTAATGAAAGATTTTGAGTATAATATTGATCATATCGACCATTGTTTACCTGCCTTCTTTGCATTACGTAGCGCTACATATTTCGTAGCCAAGCTACGAATTAGCTACGAGTTTTAAATTTCGTACGGCGATGTGGTATTCGTGTGTGATATTCGTGTCTTTTATAAATATGGTCACCTGCTTATAAGCTACTGGAACTAAAAACAGTGAAGGTGATCCACCTTATGCTAAACTTTGGATCTTTCTCGCACTCTATGACAAATGACATTTCGCAAGTTTTGGGAACAGCTTACCTTTTGAAAATGTTCACCGTTCACCACTCTTGCTTAAGTACATATACAATATATGTATATAAAGTTAAATAAAAAAATATAAATATTATATCAAATTACATGTAAAACAAAGAGAAATAAAGTAAAAAACATTTTCAAAACAGAGAATAAACCAATTAATTATAACGAAGGACACCTGAGTGAGTACAAACACCTTCGTATTTTTTATCAAAGTCAACGCCCCTACAAAGGGTGTGTACAGGATAGGCCTAACAGGCGTAAAGTGCAAAATTCTAAAGCTGACTGGTCACGGGCTGTGTCAAGCTACCGTGTAATGTGGTCAATGTGTGGAAATTATCATCAGGAAAACGGTTTTATTTTGCACCTGTACTATAATTGGAGATATTGTTTTCCTATAAACATTACAGAGGCGAATAGCTCGAGACGTTTATTTAAAGCTGGTAAGCTATTATTAAAATGTAATTCAAGCACTTTTTCTAAGATGTGATTTGTGTATGTAATATTGGAAATTGTTTAAAAAAAACGTTTGACAATTTTACAAACTAGATTCAAAACTGAGTTATATCCGGACCCAAAAATGTAGCAAAAAAGCAGTTTTAATGAATTTTTAAATTATATTAATAACCATTTTTAGATTTTAATTACAATAATATTTAACAAAGAAAATAGCATCGATTACGAACATTGTAAAATTTCATTATTTTAAACCTTGCTGTTTAGAGGGTATGTTGTTAGACCAGTAACTTATTTTACTTATTGGAAACAAAACAGAACCATAATTCCTTTTGACTGTTTGACAGTGTATATTTAAAATATAAATAAATGTAGATAAGTATTAAAGGTCCACAACACATCAAGTCCTCTGCTGTTGCGGATGTCTATAGGTGGCGGTGATCTCTCACTACCACCTCTCCATTATCCCTTATTCTATAAAAATACGAAAAACATGCGCTTACAGTAACAGTATTCTGAAGACGGCGATATAACAGGCCTTCCTCCTAACGCAGTAGATGGAGATGACTATTGAATTATAATGTGTGATTGTGTAAAATAATATGTATAACATTAATGATATCATAAAATAAAAATATAGTAATTTGTAACTAACTCACTAACGGATATGGATAAATAATGTCTAAAATAAATGATTATTATTATTATAACATAATTAATTAACTCATACCATATGATGACTTATCATAAGTGGGAAAATTAAATGTTTATTAGCAAATAAAGTCTTCTTTGTCATTGCATGTAGCCATCGGCGCGTGTGGACTTGCTAGCATGCATACATAACACTCTACATGGGATCCCTATATATTAATTTTAATACAAACAAAAATGAACTCTGTGTATTTATATTAGGGTATAAAATTGCGTATTATGTATCAGTAGTTGTGATGTTTGGACGTAATGATGTTTTATTACTGCTCTTGACAATAATGCATGGCTGAGCTAATGTTTGCTTTGTATCAACCTGCACTAGCTCTTGACCACGGCCCGCTCGAGGCGTGAATGAATAATTTCACATTTCACTACAGTACCAATTAAGTGGTCTCATCTATTATGTATGAGGTGAAGCCATCTTGCTCTATGATTTTGGTTAATCGATCGTCTATTATAATTTAGTGATGATGTAAATAATACGACCTTGTTAGTTTCCAGGTAAACTGTTGTCCGTAAAATATAATAAGTACGGTATGACAGATACTATATATACTTATCTTAGAAAAACGAATTATATATTAAGATATAATTACTTAGATTTATATTTGATCATATTGAGTCGCAGATTAGGCATAGCAGGTCGCTTCAAAATCAGAGGATTTTAATGACATTTTCCAAATCATACCTGCGACAATAATGCGCTGTCGATCTTTTTAATTTTGATTTCAAGCTTTGAGAAATATGTAAAACGATGTCAAAACACACACACAGCCTTTTACAGCCATTTGTGAACCGAATTTAATGTTTAAATTGACTTTAATAAAAATACGCCAGTTTTCAAATGAGGGGCGTAGAACGGACGAGAATTAGACGAATCGCCAAGTCTTTTTGTTTTACAAAATTTTTGTAAGGAGCTGCAACCATTACACCATGTTCCACGTGATATCTTGAAGTAATTAGCTAAAAAAACAAAAATTTTCCTCTATCAGCAGTAGGCATGCTGAAATAGGAGCACGAACTTACATTATCGTTTTATTTATTTATTTATTCAGTAGAACGGCAAAACCGATTACACTACTAAAATTACAAAGTAAAAATAAAATTAGAATAAAGCATAGAAAAATGAAGTAGAATATAAAGTTCATAGAGTACTGATTGCATGATAACGACTTTTAGTACTTGGTTACCGCTTTATCATTACTGACTATTTTTTATTTAGATTTAGTAAGAGGCATACAAGATATTTGTTAGATTAATTTGGAGGCACACAGGACATAGGTGTAAGTTTATTAGCATACCAGCAGAATTCCCATTAATATCACGCGCAGACGTCTGCGGGCACAATGACTGCTCTTGTGAACGCACAACACCATAAAATACGTGTCCTGCGGTCAACAGATTGGTTGTGCACTCAGTAATGTTTAGATTGGACTATACACCAGCTTAAATTTCAGGATTTAAAGCGTATGGGCGTTTATTTATAGGATTTTACAAGACAGTATATAATAAAGAAGTATATTAACATGTTAGAAGACAGTTAGTGAATATGAAACAAGCATCAATTAAAATTTATGTAGCTAATAGAAAATTATTTTAATATAAAATAACTGCCAAACTTCAAAAGTTTTTGAATGAACTATTAAATAATAAAATAATTTATATGAAACATCATCTTCTCTAACCACCCATAACATAGAGTTTTCCATTTTCAAATATAATTTGACACTTTTTCAAGACATCGTATTTCAATATTGAAACGATGAATGTTGATGATCGACCAGGTAGGTTAACATAGCAAATTTTTTTAATTATTAAAAAAAAAACAGACTATAACAAAATCTTAATCTACAGTTACGTAAACAATATCTGTTTAGCGATTTTACATTTCGTAAATTGGCTTTAATTTGTTTTTTAATGGAATAAACGATTTAATCAAACTACTAAAAGTTTACCTTGGAGACTTTTCAAAAATAAAGAGTTGTTACAACATATACAAATTTACATTGACCTTTTTATTCGGCCTACTTTGTGAGGATTTGTGGATTGAGAAATACACTCCTTTTTTTGATGTTGGCGTGAATTTTTTTTGCATACCTAAGATATGTAGTTCCATTACTTATATGAAAGCTTAGACGGGTAAGGTCTACGTATACAAAGCTCTACCGATAGGATCCTATTCATTCGACAGGCAGTGCACGTTGCGTTGCGGACAGACGTCAGCCCTCGTGTAAACCGAATATCTAGCAGTATACAACTGCAACGGAATTACTCAAAACCTTACTGATTTTGCCTGTAAGCCATACAGAACTGTGGCTTAAGTTAGGTAGAAAAAATAGTAGGTTTTTATTTCTATACAGTGCAACGAAGTCACGAACTTTCAGATTAGGAACTTCGATATTTCTCATACACGTTTAATGCCCGAAGTGAATAAGAGTGCAACAAGAAGTTCTTTCAGTTATAGCTTTACTAGAAAATGCTTATAAAAAACTAGCTGACCCGGCAAACGTTGATTTGCTATGTAAATAATTTCTAAAAAGCAGGGGTTAGTAATAGAAGAGTGAAAATTTAGGGTTGTATGTATTTTTTATTGCCCCATTATAAAAAAATGAAAACAAAAAATTTCCTCCAAAAATAAAAAAATAAATTAAGCGTGAACAACCCTTATCACTTAGGGGTATGAAAAATTCAAATTCAAATTCAAATTCAAAAATCATTTATTCATTTAGGTAACACAATGTACACTTATGAACGTCAATAAAAAATACATATTAAATGCTTCTAATATTACATTTACTGCCAGTTCACAAATCAAGGGCGTAGAGCGGACGAGAAGAACTGGCAAGAAACTCGCCGCCACTCTTTTTAATCGCCAAGTTTTTGTTTTACAAATGTTTTATAAGGGGCTGCAACCATTACACCATGTTCCACATGACATCACACAATTAACTATAATTATCAAAAAAAAAAATATATATATATATAAACGAAAAAATAAAAAAAAAAGTAAAACATAGATTTGTCCTCTATCAGTAGTATGTATGGTGAAATAGGAGCACTCACATTCTAGTGGGAACAACACGCAAATACATAGACGAAATAACTAATATCACCGCATGCACGAATTCAAGTTCGACCTGTCATCACAAGTAGCACCCGTTCACGAGCATGACGCATGGCCAGCCATCGGCCCCCTCGCCATATTTTAGGGAGAGAGACAACCCGACGCATGGACGCCGCCACAAGCAATGACATTTAAGCGAGCATGACGATCCTTGAAACGTGAACTTGGCTACATAAGAAAATAATAATAATAGTTATTATTCTGACATAATTTCGTACCACATGGATCACGGTTTGGTCCCACTTTACATTAAAAAAGTCGTGGATGTTGACGATCGCCCCCGAGTCTGGAAATGTAGCCGAGAGATTCAGTCGCGTTACTTCTTTATACTTACTGGAGCAAATCATATCCAAGCACTAGGATCGTTTAAATATTCATTTATATTATAATAAGACTTAGCAAGTAGCTTTACTTTAACGTACGATTTGAATTTATTTAATGACAACATTTGTATCTCACTAGGGATTTTGTTGAAAAAACGTATACAATTGCCTTGGAAAGAATTACTCGTTTTATGCAGCCTTGTGGTTGGTGCACTAATTTTGTCTTTATTACGAGTACTATAATTATGGAAGCTACTATTCTTTTTAAAGATATCTATATTTTTACGCACATATAAGATATTCTCATAAATGTATTGACTTGTATTGAAATGTATTGAATAGATAGTAGCCGATTCTCAGACCTACTGAATACGCATATAAAATTTGGTAAAAATCGGTAAAGCCGTTTCGGAGGAGTATCTACGGTAACTAACATTGTGACATGGAAATAATATATATATTAGATTATAAATATTTTATTAGGAAATTGAACTCGCGATCCATTGGAACGCTAGGCAGTACCTAACGCGTCAACAGGCACGTCAGACCTTTTCACTATAGTATACACATACAGAAATAGTACGTAACGTTACATGAGCATGATTTTCACGGTCTGTGCGCGCAGTCGGGGTTGAATTTTATACGATAGATTTTCCCTTCGTACGTGAATATTTTTAGTGTCGAGTGATTTTTTTTGTAGTACTTTTTGAGATTAATGTTTTCGGTTATATACGTTTCGCCTTCATAACCATGAATTGTTTTTGAAGGCGAAACCACAAATAAGAATTGTTTAGAGCGATGCATTTGAGGAGGTAACTGTTTCGATTCTCAGATTTTTTTGTTGTCAAAAAGGATTAAATTTATAGAATAAAAATTAACGCGACTACCTATCACAGGTACGTGTAAATTAAATAAATTTTGCCAGATTAAAATGCGATTTATTAATTATATTATTTATCAAGATGTTTCGATTTGATACAAGTGATAAATTAACTTCGTGATTAATAACTGTTTATTAATATACTAGCGATCCCCCCCGGCTTTGCACGGGTGCAGTGTATTTGTACACAAAAAAATAGCCTATGTTACTCACTGATAATGTAGTTGATTTTCACCAAAAGAATGGTGAAAATCAGTCGAGTATTATTTGAGTTAAATCTGAATAAACAAACAAATCTTTCTTCTATAATATTAGTATAGATAGGCATTTATTTCATTAAAAATAGAATATTAACTAAAATTTTGTCAAAGTTAATTCCATTAATTATTCTTTTAAATAATAGTAATCAAATAATATATTTTGCAAAATAAGTGTCAATAAGTTCAGAACAAAATTTTTGCAACGTAACGGCTAAAAACGGTAAAACGGGTTTATCCTTACAAAAATGTTGTTATTTTCTATCTATTAAGGTACTTTACTATATATATATCGTTTATTTGATTATTATGTATGTATGTTGAACTTAATATATTATAGTATGCTGTAAACACGGGGGGTGATGAGAGCAAATTATTACACATGTCTTTGATCAAACTTGTCAAATTGGCGGTTTCAGGACCAAATGTGGTTTGGATGTAGCAGCGATACGCGCTTCATTATACAAATAGGAATAGTTATTACATGTAATAAATTAGTTACACTATATATCTACGTTTTAGTTAAGAACATTTCTTCATCATTTCATCCTTAATATTTGCATAAATCCGTAAATACGGTAAATAAATATTTCTGATTAAAATAAAAATTTCTGAAACATTTGAATTTACGCGTTATACGAGTAAGTTGAGAACCTTAAATAATACTTAAATATTTTGATATTAAAGAAAATAGTGTTAGTTCTCAAATAAGAGCTAATATACCTTAGTTTAAAATTACAGTATCACACAGAAAATTTGATTCGTGTCCGTCCGTTGCAATCGATAGCCGATTAATCAGCGACGCCCGCGCAGCCGCGCGTGAAATCTTACAAAAAAATCCTCACCGACTCACGCACTACTGGACTTGATTTAGGCTTAGAACAGAGGCTCTATAGAGATGCTTTTGAACATACTTTTTACGGGTATATTATATGCATTTAGTGACAAAGTTATTATATGCAAAGTATGGTGTAATATTATTATACTTTTATTAAATTTAATGAAGTGGAATCACTTTTTTTTATAAAAAACATATATACACACCGGCACAATTAGCGGAACAGAAAAAAAAGTGAGACTATGAGATAATAACGCATATATTTGACGAAAATGTAATTAGACACAAAATAACAAATTGCTTAACTTCTTTTAACAACGACTTTGAAAAGTCTTCGTTATTTTTTATTGAAAAATAAAGAAATTTGAAATAAGTGAAATTTTTAGATGATTATGAACCATCACAAAAAATAAAAAAAAGTAAGCATTAAATGATTTAACAATAAAATTAAAGCAAAATTAATAACGAGTGTTTCCCCCTCTTGCTCTGATTACGGTTTCCATTCGTCTGGGCTTGCTACAGATTATGTTATCGATGATTTCTTGAGGCAACCGCTCCCACTCCTCAAGTAATGCGTTTCCAAGTTCATTCAGATTGTTGGGGGGTGGCCTTCTGGATTTAACCCTTCTTTTTAGCAAGTCCCAGACATGCTCTATCGGATTCATATAGGGGGAATTTGCTGGCCACTGTCATCGAGGCGAGATGACAGTTTTTTACAACGAGTTCGTAGGAATACGCGATTAACGGCTGTACAAGCTCGAAATGAACTGGAAGACGTTCGAGGAGTACGAGTAAGTGAGCGTACAGTTCGCAGGAGATTTGAAGAAGTTGGTTTAGGGTCGTATATACCTGCCAAAGGCCCAAAACTTGAGAGACGTCACCGCGTAAACCGATTAAGCTATGCGCGAGAACATCGTCATTGGGATTTGAACGAATGGCAGCAGGTTCTCTTTACTGATGAGTGCAGAGTTCTTTTAAAACAGATCGATGGGAGACAGCGAATATGGAGACGCAAAGGAGAACGCCACATACAGTCTAATTTTGAACACACAGCAGCTTATGGTGGCGGCTCGATTATGGTTTGGGGAGGGATATGTTTGGGAGCTCGCACGGAGTTAGTGATAGTCACAGGAGGGACCATGACAGCAGATCGATACATCAGAGACATTTTAGAAGAACATGTTGTACCATTTGCCCCATTTATTGGTGACGAATTTATTCTAATGCAAGATAATGCTCGTGCTCATAGTGCACAATCGGTACACGCATATCTGAGCTACGTAGGTATACCGGTGATGCAGTGGCCAGCAAATTCCCCCGATATGAATCCGATAAAGCATGTCTGGGACTTGCTAAAAAGAAGGGTTAAATCCAGAATGCCACCCCCCAACAATCTGAATGAACTTGGAAACGCATTACTTGAGGAGTGGGAGCGGTTGCCTCAAGAAATCATCGATAACATAATCTGTAGCATGCCCAGACGAATGGAAACCGTAATCAGAGCAAGAGGGGGAAACACTCGTTATTAATTTTGCTTTAAATTTATTGTTAAATCATTTAATGCTTCCTTTTTTAATTTTTTGTGATGGTTCATAATCATCTAAAAATGTCATTTATTTCAAATTTCTTTATTTTTCAATAAAAAATAACGAAGACTTTTCAAAGTCGTTGTTAAAAGATGTTAAGCAATTTGTTATTTTGTGTCTAATTACATTTTCGTCAAATATATGCGTTATTATCTCATAGTCTCACTTTTTTTTCTGTTCCGCTAATTGTGCCGGTGTGTATATTTTATTTTTTTCAAATAATAATACAGATATTTTTTTTGTGTTAATATTAGTTGATTTATTATCGATTTTTAAAGAATTATCCATATTTATATTTTTAAAGAATTTATGAAAAAGAATAAGTTGTGGGTAAACACAGTTGAAATAAAAAGTTGCTGGTCGCTTTAATGTTAAATATTTTTAATGTTAAGCTGCTCATAGACAGCTCCATGCATTTGAGTGCGTGACGAGAAGGGTAGGCTGCGGGATGTCGATAACAGAGGCACATAAATCATTGCCTCGCAAATGTCTTGTCGTTGCCTGCACTCGATTTGCCTGCCCCGCCCGCTCTAATCGCGGCCACGTTGGGCACAAATTGATAGTAATTGTGACAATGCGTTTTCTGTGCGCTATTCAATAGTATAAGAGTATATATAAGACTTTTGACTACATTTTTATTTTAAATTTTTAGTCGCTTACCATGAGATGAGCCACCTGTTAGTTTGCCTCCTCTAATATAAAAATAAGGTTATAATTTATAAGGATATTGAGTTAATTGTCCAAATTATAACTGCTATTTTCATTAGTTTCACGAAAAATAATATGGTGGGATAGGAGTGTGTAGTAAGTGGAAAATGCCCAAAAACAGAAAATAATCTTAGTCTGCGAGGACAAAATCGCGAGTAGAATCTAGTAATCAAATATACATGAACTGTCTTCCAATACGAAACCAATTTAACGACTTCTTAAGGCGAAGGTATGTGACGCTGGGAGCCCTAAATAATTTAATATGTCACAAGCATGTGACGTCATGCGTGTCGGCATGTCTCTGTTACAGCTACGTGAATCTTCACGCCCCGTTGGTCCGTTTAATTAATTCTCAAATAACTGAATTCGGAACGTATTGCTACGATTTTTATGTACCTTATTACCTGAGCTGAAATGTTATTGTTAATTTATCCAAGCGAATATATATTTTTATCTAGAATTTTGTATGATTGATAAATATATCGTCCTCGATGAGATCGGGGACGTTCTCCAAAAGGACAAAAGTACTCGTAACCGACGAGTGTGTATGAAAGCATTGATAAAAGTGGAAGAAGCGAAAGTATGCAGGGATCAGATCATATGGAATTCCGTGATCTATGCCTACCCCAATGGGAAAGAGACGTGATGTGTATGTATAAATATAGCTCCAGATTACTGGTAGAATACCAGTGTAAGCTCTCGCTGAGTACGACGTAGAACTGAGTCAGTCACATTTGATGGGATGGGCTCGTTGGCGCGCTCGGTAGACCTGCCATGTGCATCGATGGGTCGTTGGTTCGAATCCCACCGGGACGACATGATTATAATTTTCTGTAAGCATGCCTTCTTCACGTCTAGTAACTTCGGGACTATATGTACTAATATTATAAAGAGGAAAGATTTTTTTGTTTGTTTGTTTAACTCAAAAACAACTCTACCGATTTTAAAAAATCCTTCACCAATAGAAAGTTACATTATCAGAGAGTATACATATTTTTGTGTATAGTACATCTACATTGCACCCGGCCGAAGCCGAGGCGGAGCGCTAGTTTAAAAAATATAAACATATAAAAACTTTACTTTCATGAAACTATGTAGTTATAAAAGCTCTTCATTTTTTCTTTAAAATATCGCAATTAACCAAAACTAAACCGAAAAACATTCAACTGTCAAAGCAAGTGCAACAATTATTCCAAAATTTACTTCAACAGAAACTTTTTAACCGAATATAAGTTAAATCTATTAAATAAAGGCCATAAGGGGTCTGAGTCTCGGAGTCCCGACTGCCTGAAATTGGGAGGTAAAAGGGTACATCAATTTGCGTTGAGGACCACCAAATTGTCTTATATTGGGAGCTTTATGGTTCCGATTCAATTATCTGACTTTGCACTAATTTAACAGAGAATTAGTCGATTATATTACGCTATTCTGTCTTATTTTTACTTCTGTGTCTTTTGATTCAAGTGAATATTGACGCAGTGCTACTTTAACAAATAATAATGTAATACATAGTATAATTTTACATTGCTACTGTCAATGTGGATGATAAGGTACTTATAAATGAGATAGTAAAATGTTTTATTGAAAATATCAATCAACAAATCTTCATACACTATAATGAAGTATTTAGTACGCAGTATTTGGCTCATATGATTATCAATTTTTTTTTTATTTCAGTTTGAAGTTCCATTACTCTCTTAATTTCTACAGTGTAAAGACAAAAACTACCTTTTCAATTAATTACGAATTATTTATATTTTAGACAGATTTCTCTAATGTAGGGGAATGGGTTTAAATATTTGTGATGTTTTAGTTTTAAATATTCAAGTTACCGATATTCTCGTAGCAATGTAGCTTGAACATATTAAGTGTAGTTATAGTAAGAATATGAAGAGATAAGAAAATATAAGTATAAGCCAAAAAGAAAATAATAATCCCTCTTATACTATAACTAGCCGTCCCCGCCCGCCCGCTTTGCTGGGCGAATTGTAAAGGATAGACGAATATGAACTATCCACATAAATTTGAAAAAAAATGGTAAAGGGTTGATGGAATTCAAAAAATGAATAGCCTAAAACCTTCTACAATTAATTCCGCGTCGAATGGTCATGGTATCATGCCGATCGGTCCTGTAGTTTTCAAGTTTATCGATAACAAAGAAAAAAAAAGTTGCTTATATATATATAGATATGTATTGTTGCTATGTGTCGCTATTCTATGTATATGTTACTCGGCAAGAAATTCACATTTTTACTGTCAATATAGAGTTAATAATAAATAAATAATTATCGAAATTCAAGTAAAATTTTATGTTATATATTTCATCTATATTAATAAATTTACTATAGGCCAAAGACCAAAAGCCCGGCTTGCTCTATTAATACAATCATACAAAGAAATATAATCATGCCTTAAGGGCGTGATTATATCTATATATATATAAGCAACTTTTTTTTTCTTTGTTATCGATAAACTTGAAAACTACTGGACCGATCGGCATGATACCATGACCATTCGACGCGGAATTAATTGTAGAAGGTTTAAGGCTATTCATTTTTTGAATTCCATCAACCCTTTACCATTTTTTTTCAAATGTATGTGGATAGTTCATATTCGTCTATCCTTTACAATTCGCCTAGCGAAGCGGGCGGGCGGGGACGGCTAGTAAGTTATATATATTGTATAACTTATATACCTATTTAAGTTATATAATGAAATTAAAGCGGCTTTTGTGCTTGTGTGGTGGTACGTATGTAGCTTATTAACAACTCCATTCTTCTTATAAGAATAAGGCAACAACACAACTTAGTAGAGCATAGCTGATAGCCTTTGTGTTTCTTCTGAAAACTGAAACCATAATATGTAGCTAATATTGCATTTTAATACAGAAAAGTAAGATGTCCTCCTATTTGTCTATTTTAAAATATCTAGTAACTAGCAACACCCCAGCTTCATGTGCAGTTTAGATATATATCGTAAATACATATACATATTTATGTTACTCGATGATAATGCAGCTTTCTATTGGTGAAAGTATTTTTAAAATCGGTCGAGTAGTTTTTAAGTTTATTCGCTACAAAAATACAAAAATTTCCTCTTTTTAGTATAAATACAGTATTCAATTCATAATAACAAAGTATTACAGACTCAGAACAATGAGTTTTCATTTAAAGAGTTCTTATTAAAAGAAGTTCATTAAGAATTCTTATTTGGGGCAAATGTAAATAAAAATACATTTAAAACGGAGTTGAATGTTTCGTCTTATAGTTATTTTTCAGTCATTACTATAGTGGTTTCACATTTTTTGCCTTTTTCCGGTGAATGAGATAAAAAATGAAGATGAAATGGCGAGGTACGAGTAAATATAGGGCTAATAGTGTTGTGAATGAAAAATATCGATAAATAGTAATTAATTAGTCTCTTTTCCTCACAAAAAAGTCAACTACGATTAGAATTAGAAAAATATGTTTCTGAATTGGATTGATAATAATTAATAGTATTTATTAAATATATGATAGTTTTACGCTCTACAATAACTCCACAAAAAATAGTAAATTTAGTTATTGATAGTATATCTACAGTAAATTAGTAGTTTGCGCATTGTCGCTAGTACCGGATATCACAGTTTTGAATCCAAGTTAAACAAATTAAAAAAAAAATGTTTTGGTTGAGCACAAAAGAATAATCACCTATTTGTTTATGAATAAAAATGGTCATTGATTGAACACAGAAATGAGTCAGTTCTATGCCCAACTAGAAGTTTAAAGAATTCACCTATGATGTACATAAAAAAATAAAAACTGAAAAGGGAAATCCGAAATTCGTCATGAAATTTCTCTTAGACTCTTAGATAGTCAAATGGAATGTCTGTGGCAAATTTCATAATGAAATTCGGTTTTACCTTTTCGGAAGTTATCCGAGTTTAGGTACTATGCGTTAATTATGTGATAAGATATGACATCATTTTAAAAGAGCGACATTAGCTATGAAGATTTTCATTTTATCGACAGATCGATAAATAGTTTCCCATCCCTAGAGCCGGCCGCAGACCGCACGGGCCGATAAGCACGAAAAGTCGTTCCCAGCAAATATATTAGAATATACATTACCCTACGTGACTTCAGTAAAATGAATAGCGTAGTCCTGCCATTTGATGTACCTATACCTACACGTGTTTGTGGAATTGTAGACCTGTTTCATATACACTGTACATTATACGAATGAAAATATTATTTCGTTTAATAATTACATTTATACATATACATATATTTGTACAGTTTATACAATTAGCATAATTATTAATAACTGCGCAGTCTGAGGAAAGGAAGACGTGACATTTTGTTACTTTTTTTCTGGGGATTTTGGAAACATGCCGGGGTATAGTATATTGATCCGTAGATGCTAAATTTAAAAGTGTTCGTTGTACTTGGGTAATGTTCGCATAAAATACGAAAATGCTCGAAAAATCGATTTATTATATTCAATAAAAAACTGTGTCGTTTAGTTACATACTAGACATAATATTATGATTTCAGTGTGTTCTATTTGACGCACATAAGGTCAAATATCTAGTAAGCCAAAACTCATTATGGTTGTTTTTACAAGTTCCCTAGTGTGAACGCGCGTTATGGACTGCTTTCCTTCAATGAGTACTTTCAGCCTTGAATATGTACTATGATTAGTTAGATACTATTGTTTTAAAACGAAGCATGAAATAAAAATATTGATTAACAGTACATTAAGGGTAAAATTCTGTTAGCAATTAAATTGAATTCCCACTTCCACTTATGGTCTAGTAAGACTGCTAAAGCCTGGTCAGAAAAATAAAAAACCTCACCATGTTGCGGAAATGTGACGAACTAAATTTTTCTATAGATTTGACATTTGTAACCATGAATAGGCGAAAGAGACGTGCCTTAACTTATTTTATAACATGTTTCCATATTTTGCTGTACATCAATAACTTAAAAGTACAAGTAGGCCTATTTGCTATGTTACTTTCTTCTGAAGATATTCTAAAAAAATCCTTCATCGTGTAACTCTATAAATACTGTCTCTATCTGTCTTATTCTATCACTTGGGTTAATTAGTAATTGTTTTTGCAGGCAAATGAAAATACCCTTATTTGTAAAGCGTACATACATATGAAGATTCCATCCATGTGGTTCGTTAACCACCGTTCATAGATAGCCAGATTGCGCATTTCGGCGTCCGTCACATGTCCTCTGACTCAAGTTTTCCTACCATCAAAGAACCTGACATTTGACATGAAAACATATAAGTATCTTACCGCCGATAAATTTTGAATTTTTTCGTTATTTTTCAATCACATAAAATTTCCCAATTTTTCAGCTATCACTCAACAAAATGTTCTATTTGGATCGCACTGAAAACCACTATCACCAAAACCCGAATCAAGACTGATAGACATTTTCTTCAGGGTACCCTTATATTGGCCTTGTCACCACTGAGGCCGAAATTGCACTCAGCCGAATGAATTTACTTCACTTGGAAATCGAAAGGTAAAACGTTTTGTATTGACGTAACACTTATTTGCAAAAACGGAGTTTACTAATACTGATTCTTTGTTACAGTGCCATATATTTTTATAAAACGCATCTTGTAAATGTTGGGTATGATTTTTTAATTAAATCTACATTTATATAATACTAGCAAAGCGCCCTGGCTTTACACGGGTGCAATGTAGATAAAAAAAGCCTGTTACTCGCTGATAATGTAGCTTTCTATTGGTGAACGAAATTTTAAAATCGATTCATTAATTTTTCAGTTTATTCATAACATACAAAAATACAAATCTTTCCTCTTTATAATATTAGTATCAAAGTATAGATTACAAAGAGGAAAAGCTTGTTTGTTTGTTATGATTAACTCAAAAACTACTCGACCTATTTTAAAAATTCTTTCACCAATAAAAAAATTACATTATCAGCTATTAGTGAAGGCTATTTTTTGCATTGCTACAATGCACCCGTGTGAAACCGAGGCGTGTAACTAGTTATGAATAAAAGAGTATTTAGTTAATCACATATAAGGTATAACTTTGCTATTTACAAGTATTATTTTACATACTGATAGTACGCTTTGATACTATAAGTATAATTAATACACAAGTCTTAGAACAATGTATCTATTATTTTTCAAAAGCTTTTTATTAAGATTTGTAATATTTCACATAGCTTTACCAACAAGTTTATTACTTATAATACCTATACATTATAAATAACTAATTTAAAAGTTAGAGTTCAGGTCTTTTCCCGTCGGAAGCGGGGATTTGTCTTTCAAAATATCTCTTTCAGGTTTTAGACTAAAATAAAATTATACAAATAATAGGTACAAAAATTTGGTTCACGTAATATTGTCTTTTTAACGCGAGTATCACATATGGTCTGGCCCGTGACCACGGTTGCTGAAAAGCATCCGAAACGTCGGGATAAATAATTAATATAAACAAAATAAATAATAAATCGCGTTTTCACCCGGTCTTAAGTATTTTATTTAAAGAATTTGGCTGTGTTTTTTGAGTTCAAGTGTTTTATTAAATGACAATGCGTATTCTTTGTTCAAGGAAATAAAACTGAAATAAACATCGTTTAAACTCTCCAGACAATTCAGAAATACTAGCAAATTATATTAATAGTTTGGCTTCTGAGACGAGGGTGCTACGAGCGTAAAATATCTACTTTGAAAACTTAGACCACTACTAAGAAGATTATATTATGTTCACTATAAACCAAAATTACAACACCTTACATACATAAATGTGAAACTATATACATATGTATATTGTAGTCTGTACAGGTACTGAGATATTTTGTATTTTTTATGTTAGACTAGCCGTCCCCGCCCGCCCGCTTCGCTGGGCGAATTGTAAAGGATAGACGAATATGAACTATCCACATAAATTTGAAAAAAAAATGGTAAAGGGTTGATGGAATTCAAAAAATGAATAGCCTAAAACCTTCTACAATTAATTCCGTGTCGAATGGTCATGGTATAATGCCGATCGGTCCAGTAGTTTTCAAGTTTATCGATAACAAAGAAAAAAAAGGTTGCTTATATATATATAGATATTGACAGACGAGCATGAGGTTCAGTTGATGGTAGGTGATACCTCAGACACAGTCATTTTACTTCGGGCATTCGGAAATGCATAGACTTTAACCGAAACGTGCAATATACTCGTACACTTCACGGTTTTTCCATCTATGAACGTTCGTTACCCGGTCAGAATTTCGATATTCCTACCACCCGTTCAATGCCCGAAGTTACCAGACGTGGGAAAGACATGCTTACAGAAAATTATAAACTTGTGGTGGGTTTCGAACCCACGACCCATTGGTGTGCACGGTAGGTGTTCTACTACTCTACATATATTTATATAATATAATATAGTGATCCTAAGATGGAGCAAGGAAAGCTCATAGAGCTTTCTTGTATAATTCTTTGTCTGAAGCTAATATTTTAGTTTAGGTTACTATTAACGAAAATCCGAAAAACAGCAGGAGAGTTATAACAAAATATTTTAATAAAAACAGGCAATATTTTCACTTCGAAATAATGGATCTTTTATGTTCATCCGTGGTCTCTACTTATTCACAGATTAAATTTTCACCTTCAGCTAACTGAAAAAATCCATTACTTCCGCCAGATGTCACCAGAATCAAATGTTGCCGGAACAGCGATGGGATGGAGAATAATATGTACTAAAATATGCCTTTATAAAATAATGAAAATGATGCAGTTACATGAACTCAGCGTCCGGT